>VZTJ01001257.1:175680-294238 GCA_013397795.1 Orthonyx spaldingii
AGCCCGGAGCCGCAGCTCGGCATCCCAGCCCGGAGCCGCAGCTCGGCATCCCAGCCCGGAGCCGCATCCGCGATCCCGGCCCGGGGCCGCAGCCAGGCATCCCAACCCGGCATCCCAGCCCGGAGCCGCATCCTCGATCCCAGCCCGGGGCCGCATCCGGGATCCCAGCCCGGGATCCCAAGCCCCGCGGAGCCCGCGGTCCCCGCTGCGGGATGCCGCCCAAGTTTGGGGTTTTTTTTTTTTCTTTCCGCGTTTAAAAGAATGAAATGAAGCCGAATCTCCGCCCGGCCCCGCGCTCCTCGCGCTCTGCCGGGGCTCGGCTGCTCCAGGGGTTTAACGGGAACAAAGGGTGCGGGATGTGGCTCCTTCCCGGGGCTCGGCAGCGTCTCCCCTTTCCCTTTCCCTCTCCAAATTCTCTTTCCCTCGGAGGGGCAGCGCTCAGAGCCCCCGCTGCTGCTTCGGGTGATCTGCAAAAACACAGATTTTTGCTTTAGTGTCCGACCAGCCTGGTCTGTGGTGCTTTATTTCATATGTTGGTCATCTGTGGTTAAACCAATAACGTGTTCCATGCTGTATGCTGATGAAGAGACCCTAAAACTAATTGTCAGCACAACTCCTCGCACAATTTGTTAAAATTCTTACCCAAACCTTGAGGTTATCACAAACTTCGCTGGTGAAAGTTGCAGAACAGCTGCAAGGGAAAAAAAAAATGGGTGAATTATGAACATAAACGGCTTGTTGTTCCAGTTTTTTAATATTAAATGCCCTCTGTCCTGCCAAATTAATTGTCTTTCTGTGAAGGTTAAAGCTATAGCACCCCCAGCAGCCTGTTAACAATAGAAAAATCAAATTGGTTATCAATCTTGGTCAGCAGCAGAGCGCTGGATTTGGCCAACAAACACTGGGAGGGAAAATGTGTCTGTACCATTGGATGTTTAAGAAACAAATGTCAGCAAGTCCCCCTCCCCCCCAAATAAATAAACCCCCAGACATATTAGAAGCAGATTAAAATACAGCTCCTGCAAATCCTTTAACAGCGCCGTGTCTTGAAGAGAAGTGGAGTTCGGAATTCTCTTTTCCCACTCGTGGTGTGTCTTTGTCTATAAAGTATCCGTTGTCTGGCAAAACAGTAGCTGTGATGCTTTGGAAAAGGTTTCTGTGTCTTGCAGGCAAGGGATAATTCCTTTGGTGAAAGTAAAAAAAAGGAAAAAGTAACAGCAACTGTTAATGTCCTGCCATGGAAGTTAAGGAAAAATAGAGGGAAATAAGGGAAGTGCATGTGTTTATTTATACAGATATTTATTTTGTGTGGATGTTCAGGTTGGCAGCTCGTTTTGTGGGGGTTATTTGCTATATTGAAAATCTCATCAGAAGCTTAGAGCTTGCCTTTCCCTTCCTAAGGCAAAAATTGTAATTATTTAGGATTTTAATCATCTCAGCTAATGCAGTATGTGCTCAAATCCAGCTTCTGTTTTCCGAGGAGGAGCCATCAGCTGGAGTTCCGTGGGAATAGCTGTAGTTTGGTTGAGTGGAAGTGAACACAAAAATCTCCCCTTATTCTTTGTCCTCTTTATTTGCAGCCCTGAGCTCGCTGGGCTCTGGTGTAACTCGATCCCCAGTGGATCCCACTGCAGCAGGAGTGGGAAGTGCTGCTGGCTTTTATTATTTTTATTATTTTATTGGTTTAGAGTGGCTGCTTTGCTCCAGCAAATAATGCCCAGCAGGGGCAAGGAGTCCTGATCCTTGGGAAGGCACCACCAGAGCAGACTTCCTTCTAGGAAAAGCAGGATTTCAGTCTTCAGAAGCTCTTCGGAGCAAAAATAAACTAGAACCAACCACTTGGGTTTTTTTTGTTTTACTATAGCATTTGAAAACACTGCAATGCAGCTTTTATTTTTGATCTGTGGATGGGAAAGAAAAGGGTTCTGTTAAAATTTTAAAAACCGAACCAAACTATCAACTTCCCCTGAGAGGAATTATGTCATCCTGTAAGAAAAAAATCAAATATAACCGATTTAAAGGAAACATCGGATTTTTTTTTTTTCCTGACTAGTAAGTCTGAATACATTTATTTCTTCCCAGTAAACACGGGGGAAAAGCTTTCTTCTTGAATTTCCCACTGTCACCTCCTGTTACACTTCCCTGGGGCCTTGGGCAAGAAAATCACAGATCATGACTTGGTGTTTCTGGGAAGGAGCAGCAGACAGGGAAAGTTTAACCACTTAGGCGTGAGTTTGCCCAGGCTGGCACTGGGGCTGCGTGGGTCAGAGCTGCTCCCAGGGCAGTGTCCTGACTCCATTCCAAGTGAATAAATAAATATTTAAATAAAGAATATTTAGATGAATCCCTGGGAGTTGGGATCTCACCCCGTGGTTTGTGTTGGTTCGGCCTCTCCCGTCCATCTCCGGGTGTGAAGTGCGGAGGGTGGAAATGTCTTACCTTGAATTTTCCTTTGCTTAGACCAGACAAAACCCTCCGTGTTGCCGTTCTGCCAGAAAGTTTAAAATGCAAAAAGCCTTTTGGGTGAATCTCCCCTGTAGCCAGGGCAGGAAAAGGGGATCAATCCAGGGCTCGCTTTTGCGCTTGGCTGCCCCGGAGTCTCACCAGGCTGCAGCTTCATTTTCTCTCTCTGCTCCTCTGCAGCCTCAAGGTGACTCTCTGATGGATTGTGGTGGCTGGCACAGCTCAAACTGTGCTTTTCTGGCTGGCTCCCTGCTCGTGGGGGAGCGTGGGGCTGTGGGCCGGGGGGAGCCCGGCAGGCAGCTCCTGGACAGCGCCTTTGTCCTGCTGCTCCAGGGCTTTTATTCCTGAGCACCTGCACAGGAAGGGTGCAGAGAGCCTCAGCCCCTGCTGGGATGCTCCCTGGTGTGGGTTTGTGGCAGGGAATCCTTCCAGCCAGCCCTGCTGGCAAATATTTAGGATTTTACTTGTGGAGGGGGTGGTGTTTTCACCTCCTTTTCCTCTTAGTTCTGGAGCAGCCGCTTCCTCTGAGCGCGGGGCTGCTCCCAGGGTGGTTGCTCAGGAAAACATCTCCTGTTCGGGAGCTGAACATCCAAAAGGCAGCTCGGGAACCTCGTGCTGTTCCCAGGGAGGGGATAAAAGGCTCTCCATTGTGGCTGTCAGCTGCTTTTGGCTTTGCAAAGCCCGGCTTAGCGGGAGCTGCTGAGCTCTGCAGTCCCCGGGTGCTGCCGGTGTCAGGCTCAGGCAGAGCCTCCCCCTCCCCTCCCTGCCCATCCTGGGGGGCTCCAGCCCCTGGGAAATCCGGGAGAGCTCCGGGATCAGCGGGAGCATCCCCCCGTGGTGGGCTTTACTCACACGGGAGAGATTGTGGCGTCTCATCCGTGAAATACTCCACATAAATAACTCATGTGCCTCAAACCAAACAAAACCGTCACCTGATACCCGGCCGTGGTCACTGCTGTTCTGCAGTGTCATATTCCATAAAGGAATTCCTGTGCAGGGCTGAGAGCTGGATGAGCCTTGTGGGTCCTTTCCAGCTCGGAATATTCTGTGAGAGAAGGGAAAACAAAGATTGATGGCTGATTCCTTTGCACGGTGGTGGTTTTGCTTTCCTTTTTTTTTTTCATACTTTCTGCTGTAGGTACTTTTTGGAGCGTCTTGTGGCGAGATTCTCAATTATTTTCATCCCTAGAATATTTGGATATGTTTTATCTTTTATTTCATATGTGCCAGTGAAGTCAGCAGAGCTGGTGCTAGTGAAGAGCATGTCCCAAAATCCCTCCTGTACAGAGATCTCTGAGTGCAGTTGTCACTCTGTGGGTAAAACAGGCCTTAAAAAAAGAAAAAAATCCTTGAAATAATAGATAAATGGCTAATTAAAAAAAAAATAAAAATAAAAAACCTGCTCTGTGCTGCTGGGCTTTTTTTTTTTTTTTTTTTGGTGCAGCTTTTACCAAAAGCTGAGCGTCCATCTCTACCTCCACACCACCCCTGTGCCTGTGGAGGATTTGTTCCTGGTGTTTCTATAAATAACTTGTGCCAAAAGCTCCTTCTGGGTGGAAGATGTGAGCTGTGGCTTCTGCCATGGTGGGGAAGCTGTCAGTGGATGTGGAGGGTGCTGCTCTGGCAGATCCCAGGTTCTGCCAGGGATTATCTCCCAGCACTTTCGGTGTTTCCCAGCTCCTCTTTCCCAGTGAGGACTGAGCAGGATTTGGCTGAAAGCTTCTGAGAAGGACTTTTGGGATACAAACACCTGGCTGAGCACAGAATTGCTGGGGAATTGTTGGTGTCAAACGCCTTGGTGGGAGCTGTTTGTTTCAGGAGTGTCCCTGCCCTTCCTGCACTGCCCAGGGTTTTCCTGCAGCCTGGAACAGCGTCTGGACCCTGCTGCTTTCTCCCACCCCACGCAGGAGATGAGCCTTGTGCTGTGCTCATCCCCTGGGGCTCTGGTGCTTTCAGGTCACACTGTTTCCAGAGCTCAGCACTGACAGATCTGCCTCTGGCTTTGTTTTTTTCCTTTGGGGCGATTTTGCTCCGTGGCTTCTCGGGAAGAAGCAGAAGCCTGTGGATCACGCTGCTGTTCGCCTGGGAAAGAGCAAGCACAGGCTGATCCCACTGGGTCTGGGTGACTTTTCTGTGCCCTGCAGAAGAAATAATTTCATTTACTGAAGAATTGGTGTGGCCATTCAGGGAGCTGCTCTGGTGCTTGATATTTAAAGAGTGGTTGTTTTCTTAAGGCAGTTCCTGTGCTCCACACTTATTTTCAGGAGCTTGTGTGGAAGATTAGGATCAGGGGCCTGATGAGATGCCTGAGGAGGGCTTTGGTTCTGTTTTTGCAGCGTGCTGGTAAAGAATGGAACTGTTCTGGAGCTGATCATCACGAAATACATTTATTTCTTGTCGCAGTGAGACTCCCAGAGAGCACTGAAGCAGAGGTGCAATGTTACTCTGCCCTAATGTCAGTGGGAAAAACCCGTGTTGATAAGGATTTCTCCAAATACTCTCCTTTTCCACTGTGCCTTTGTCTAATCCCAGAACCACAGGTACTGGGATGAGTGGCAGCCAGTTCAGCTCCTGGGATTCTGTTGGAATTGACCCAATGTTGTCAGGTGTTCCCAAGACAGGGATACTTCCCAATAAGGTTCAAGGCAAAATCCTTGTCTGGTTGGCCTGTTCTTGCCAGGTTTAAGCCACTTTTGTGGGGCAAAGTGGTTTTTTGGGGGGGTTTTGTTTGATTCTCCTCTGAATCCTCAGCTGTTTTCCTTCTGGGAAGGACATTCCTGCTCTTCCAGGCTTGTCTGTAAGTGCATTACCCAGCACGGATCAATGTGTGTTTTATGGATGAAGCTGCTCTTGTGTTTGCTTTTCTGTTTTAAAAGAGTTGTGAGAACTCAGGTGTGAAAATAGCTTCTATTTATTGATGGTGCTGCTAGAAAGATGATTTACTCAAAATAAAGAGCTTATTTCCTCACCTAAGCAATTTCCCTTTTGTGCTTTCTCAGGGCATCTTTTTTTTTCTCTTTTCCTAATCCCCTTTGGGCATCCTTCTCCAAACCTATCCTGTCAAAATCATGGATTCCTACTTAAAGCTTCGAAACTTAAAATTCAGGTGATGGATTTCAGCAAGATAAATTGTCAAACCACAGGCAAATGGAGTTTCAAGCCCCTCAGTGTTGTGTTTCCTCCTCTGGTACCTCCTGCTGGATGCCTTTTTGTGGGACCAGAAGGTTTAAACCTCGAGCATCCTTCCTGCTTGTTCCAATCCTCTTCCTTCCCCTGGGATGCGCCAGTCAAGCACTGGGGCTTGGATTTGTTTTGGCAAGTGTTTGTTGAGCCGGTGCAGGGAGGTTTGGGGTTATTTGGGGCAGTCTGGGGCTCTGTGGAGCTGATTTTCCCCGAGGCTCTGGGGGGAAGCTCCCGGGGGTGATGTGTGCTCACAGCTCCTGCACTGGCTCAGGGCTTCAGGCTGTGCCAGGAGAATAAAAGCTGTTAGAAAAGAGAAAATAAAGTGTGCAATGCCACTCGTAAGTATTTAATATTGATCTGCTTTTCTCTGTAGGAGTTTTTGTGAGGAAAGATGATTTAATTTCGTTTTTCTTGATGGTTTTAACTTGGCTGCTGACACCCTTGGTATTATCCTCGGTGTCCTTCCTGTTGTCATGAAAACGACTCACTTGGGATTTGTTTTTTTCCCAAAATCCCTTGTTCTGTGCTGCCTGAGGTGTCTCCAGGTACTGCCATAGATTCCTAAAAACCCCCCATGATCCCACTCCCACCTCTCAGCTTCCGTGGCTTGGGCCTGTCTGGCTGCTGAGGCGTTTCTGGTGAAATTCTGGCTGGTTCAGCTGAATGCAAAAGTGGTTTTGGCATTTGGTGGGACTCTTCTCCTCAAAGGATCCCTTCTAGGCAGGGGGATTTGCTTGGGGTTTGTTTTGTTTTTCTGAACATCTGCAGGGATGTTTTTGTGTCTGTTTTTGTTGGGTTTTTCCAGCTTGACATGCTTTGTCTTCCTGTCACCCACAGTTGCCTCCCAAATACTCTCAGACTCTTTATTTTCCCTCTTTTGTTTGATTTGGTGTTGCTGCAACCTTTCAAAACGCAGGTGTGGAGGCAGAAAGGTGCTTTGGAGTTGCTCAGTGATTGTTGGACACTTTGGATTTGTCTGTGCTGTTGCCAATGTTTGTTTTTCCAGCTCCCCTGGAAGGCACACCTGGGATAATGGTGCTTGGGTGTGATGGCTCTGTGGACCGGGAAAATGCCTTAATTCAATTTTATTGCATTTTGGAGTGTGAAAACATTGCATATTTAAATAATCCCAGCAAAACAAAGCAGCAAAAAACTACCTCAAAATATCCCAAATGGGATCCTTCACAGCCTTGAAGGTGTGGAGTCACAGGCATGGGATTCCTGATGGATTCCTGCTTTTATTCATCCATTCCTATATATTTATGGCCACTTCGGTTCTTGGCTTTTTATGGGATGTCCTGGAAATGCTTGTGATTGTCACCAGATTCCCATTAAAATATCAGTAATTGGTGACAGGGCAGCTTCAGAAAATGCCAATTTTCCAGCTGTGAGACAGAGCCTCATTGCCACCAGGAATGGGGGATTTTTTTCCCCCATGAGAAATGACTCTCCAGAGACAAAAACTTAAATATTTAACAGCAGGCTTTGCTAAAAGTGATTCATTTTTTTCAGTGCCTCTCTCTGCCTGCTGAGGGAAATCCTTTTTCACCGCCCAGTGATGGTGATGGACAGGAGATGCTCTTGGTTGGTGTAAAAATCTCTCTTCTGGCTCAGGAATCTTGACAAACTGGGGTGGTTTTGAAGCTGCTGAGGAACATTTCTCTTCCACAAGGAGGATTTGATACGGAAACCACATTTTGTTACGTGTTAAATGACCCCAAAGGCCTCCAACACCTTTGTGCAGTACAAAATATTCCCGAGTTTGCTGAGATATTGTTGCCATGGCAGCACTTTCCAGTCAGCAAAAGATGCTGTGGCAGCTCCTGAGCTGAGGACCTCTGGTTTTAGGGGTGAAAGTTGAATTTCAGTCACACTGGGAATGTCTCTGATACCCAGGAATCATCCTGGCCGCTAAATTATTCCCCCACTTAGCAGAGGCTGAGCAGGAGAGCGTTCCCTGAATTGGGGGAACTGGGTTAGGGAGTATTTTTAGCCGAGCTGTTAGCAGAAGTCGGATTTTTCTGCAGTTGTAATCTCTTTTGCTGCCTGCACAGCCCTCCTGCTCTGCTCCCGTCTCTGCCTTGGGGCCAGCAGGGAGGTGGGGGCACTGCTGCAGCTCCTCACGGGGCTGAGGTCTTGCATTGGTCACTTGGAAATGGTCTGTGCTGAAAAGCCACCTGGATTTTTATTAATGCACCCTGTCATATCTGTTCTCTACCTTCTTCTCCTTTTACATCACCTCTTTTCCCTTTAATCTCCTTTTATTTTACATTTCTGTTCTCCCTCTCTCCTTTTCTGTTACATCTCACTCCCTCTCTCCCCTTTTATCTTGCATTTTACTTGGTTTGCTCCTCTTAGAACCTCTCCCTATTCTTTCTGTGTTTCCTTCCCACTTTCTGGGTCAGCCATAAACATCCAGTGGAAAACTGCTGTCATTTGGTTTGATTATTTCTCACGTTATGGTATCTCTCACAATTTAACTTCAAAGCAGAACAGTTCAGTGCTGCCAACAAATCTTGAAAAGGAGAGTTAATCTCACTACACAGGAGCACGTGGAGAAACGTTTTCCTGGAGAAAAAAGTTTGCTTGTGTTGGTGATAGAGGATTTATTCTCTCTGTGGCTTCCTTTGTGTGCAGCCCAGATTTTCTGAGTATTATGGAGTAATATTTATGTATTTATGTATTTATTTCTGGCGTAAACTCGGACATAAACTTCAAATGAAGCTGTTTGAGGAGCAGGGGGAGAACGGGAGCACCTGAGGTGGTTTTGTGGCTGGGTGTGCCCCAGAACGGGTCAGAGTAAATCACTCAGCGTGGGACTGGTGTTTTCCTTGAAATGAACCATTCTTTGTTGTGTTTTGTGGTCAATCCACGTGCTGTTTCACCAGAAGCAGTGCTAGATAAATGTGTGATTGCTCCTGATGCTGCTGTTCACCCGTTATCCTCAGCAGAGCTTGGCTTTGGTCTCTTTGGGATGCAAACTTTGTATGGAACTGAACAGACCTGGGTTTGACTTCCCAGTGACCTCAAGCATCAGCTCCCTGTGTGTGCAGAGGAAACACTCCTTGCTTTTCTCTGATCTGTTGTAGGTTTGGAGGTTTAAATTCCAATTATTTCAGATTTTTGGGACTGTGGGAGCTGCCCGTGCACTTTTCAGGCTGATTTCAGGAAAGTCATTTGGGGTTCTCTGCACGGCAAGAGCCTGAAAGCTGCAGCAGCCGTGGTGGAGGTGGGAGTTCAGAGCAAATTGTCCTGTCCTGGAGTGCTGGAGAGAGGCACCTGCAGTGAGACCATTGCTCTGTGTGTTGGGGTTTGTTTTGTTTGGGATTTTTCTTTTTTAAATTGTTGCAAATGCACTGGAGGCTGAAGTCCTGCAGAATGGCTTGTGGCTTATCAGGGAGAGCAACTTACTATGTTAATTAAAAAAGATTATTACATCACCTTCTTAATGATTATTTGCACCCTTTTAATGATTATTTGCACCTCCTTACCCCCTGCGTGTTGCCAGCCCCGTTGTCTTGCAGGTTTGGCTTTGTTCCTGCTGTAGAAAAATCAGAATATGAGCCATGGTTTACGTCAGAGCCGTCAGGTGCTGTGTTTACAGGGCTGTCATCTGATGGGTGGTGGTGCTCCCCTCCCTTTCCCTGTGCTGGTTGTCAGGAAGCAGCAGCAGAGCTTTCACTCAGGGCTGGGAGTGTTGAACAGGACCAGAGCCTGCGGAGCTGGGAGGGGACAGGGCACAAGGAGCACCTCAGCACTGCCAAACCTGGCCGTGGAACCACTGCCAGGTAATTCCAGCCTGTTTGGGGATAATTCAGCAGCAAGTGGGGCTGCCCTGCTGATCCCGTGGCTGTGCTGTGGGAGATGTGCTCTCTGCAAGCTGTAATGAATTTCTTGCTGCAGGGAGAGCGCAGCGAGCCTTGTGAGCCAGAAAATCTGTTTTTGCTCATAAAAAGTCCCCAAAAAACATCAAATAAAGTCCAAGCAGTGCAGTTCAAAAAGGAAGTTTGAACAGGAAGTTCACAGGAGGGTGCTGTGTTGTGTGTGTGTTTTACCAGCTCGGAAATGCCACTTTTATTCCCATTCCTGGTGGGAATATTTGGGCTGCAGCAGCAACACACCCAGCACCCTGTGCCAGCTGTCCAGGGAAGCATGAGGTGCCACCACCAATGCCTCAGGGTGGGACAGCCTGCTGGAGATGTTCCTCCTACCAAAGGCACAGCCAGCTGCAGCTCCCCTTAAATTTTGATTGAAACAAGTTCTGAATTTCTTGATGCTTGACTTTATTCGTCAGTGATGGATTAATTTACCAGGGATGCAAAACTTAAATACTCTGTTCTCCTGGTGCAGAGATGGAGGAAGCAGCAATTCTGGTTTGTAATGCTTTGTAAGGAATTTTTGGTCTCTGTTTGTCTAATTGCCAAATATAATTTTATTAACTGGGGTAGGATTGCTGAGTATCACCAAACCAAGCACTGCAGTAACCATGGCCCTGCTCCCACAAACACAAATGTTTTCCAGACAGCTTTGAGGTCTCTGTTTAGCAGTTTCCTATTTAAGCTTTCCTAGACCCTGCTACAACAGGAAAAGAATCCTTATTTTTTTCTTAAATATTATTAAAACTGATTTTTGTATCATTACCTTCTCCCCAAATGCTTGTGCTTGAGCAGGATTGGATGGTTGGTGCCAAAATGGTGAGATTTGGACATTTTGAGTAAAACTCAGGGTTCTACTTTTTTGATTTTCTCCAAATAATGAGGGATGGGAGGAAATCAGGCAAGAAGCAGAAGCTGGCTGGAAGGTTATGGAGGGGAATGAGCAGATTCCTCTTTCCAGAGGTTATGGATGAGAGGAGGAGCTGGAGCTGAGGCTGCAAGGACTGGGGTTGTGCCTGGTCCAAGGGGGAGCTGTGTCCTCTGTCCTCCATCCCACCCCTCTGAAACCGGGTGTAGGGAAGGAGGAGAAGAAACTGGGCGAACAGATAACAATTGGAAGGTAAAAGAAACCAGTGGATTGGTGTTAGAGGGAAAAGAGATCAGTGATTTTATGTGTGTGCTGCCTGCTGCCCTGCCAGCCTCTGGAGGATCCCCTTTCCATGGAAAAGGTGCAGGGAAGTGCAGAACTCCTGGTGCTGCTGCTATCCTTTGCAATTCTCTGCCGTGTTTTCGGTTCGTGAGGTTTTAATCGGGCTGGGGGCTGGTGCAGAGCAGGGGGAATGTTTCTGGTACATCCCAGGCTTCTGAAATCCTGTAAACATTCCAGCTTCCAGCACTGCTGGCATTCAGCTCCTCGGTTTGTGAGGGAGGAGGTGAATTTACGCTGTTGTCACTGGTCTCCAGTGAATCAGGAACACCCAACCAGGGCATTATTCCCCCAGATCTGGGCTGTGGTTGTTCTGTTAAATTGTGGATGCTGGGATCTTCCTCTGTCCTGGAGTTGGGAATACTCGAGATTTTCGGTTCTGGAGGGCAGGGAACAACCTGCCTGCACCAGTGCTGCTGGTGATGGTGGGATGAGAGCAGAGCTCTTCGGTGAGGGACCATGTCCTTGTCCTGACGTCCCGAGGTGTTCTGGCTCTGCACAGGGGAAGGTTTGGGGGCAGAGATGTGCCCAGGGGCTCACTGCTGTCGTGACTGAGACCCTCCAGGAATTCCTCCCTCAGGATTCAGCCACGCAGTAAATCAGGCTCTGGGTTAACCCCTGAGCCAGTGCCCCCGGAGCCAACGTGACAGTGTGAGCTGGGGGAATGCTCTCTCTGCAGGGAGGTGCAGGGACCGTCCCTGTCCCCTGTGCCACCCTGCCAGGACGCCCCGTGACCAGGATTGCTCCCTGGTCCCCCTCAGTGCTGGCTGCTGCTGCCCGAGAAGCTGCTCCGGGGCCAGCCGAGCCCTGCGGTGCCGCTGTGACCTCTCCTGCCCCGGGCTGGATGTGGCTCCGCGCTCGGGATGCCCTTACAAACCCCCTGAGCCACCCCACAGATCTGCCAGCGATAGCTTTGGCAGAGCAGGGATTAACCCGGCACTGCCGGGATGCAGTCTGGGCTTCTGCAGGTGCAGCTGAAAGTCCCTGGGGCTTTCACCAACACTGCTTTGTTTGGAAACCTCGGCCTGTGTGGCTTTTTTTGGGAATATCCTAAATCCTCCTCCACCCATGACTTCTCCCCAGCCCTGAGGTGGCCTTGTCTGACCCCTCTTCCTCTGCTGCTCCTGGAGCTGCCTGAGGATGGGTTTTATTTTCTGGCTGTGAAATTTTCCTTTTGTTAGTAGAAAATTGCAATGTTCTCTAAGTAGCGCTAAAAACCACACTAGTTTAAAACCAGTTTTAAAGTACTGAATTCTTACAAAATCATGGAATCAAGGAATTTAGGTTGGAAAAGACCTTTAAGATCACCGAGTCCAACCTTTCCCCAGCACTGCCAAGGCCATGGCTGACCCATGTCCCCAAGTGTCACATCCACGGGGCTGTTAAATCCCTCCAGGGATGTGACTCCCACTTTCCTGATCACTTGGTCACCCTTTCTGGGAAGAAACCTTTCCTAATATCCACTGTTCTCTTTTCACTCTCACCTGCTCTAAAATCACAAGAATTTAGTTAGGGGGGTCTCAGGCATCATGAATTATGGCACCTTTTTTTTCTCTTTTCTTCTAAAAACAATATTTTCCTGTTCTTTCTCTCAAAACTGTTAATTTGGATTGTTTTATAAACAAAATAAATTACCAAATTCTCCCATTGCTGTAAAGGAGTAGGGCAGGTCTGCTGTAATGCTGGAGCCTGGTGAAAACTGGAGAAAATTTGGATAATTTTGAGTCTGGCAGTGACTTGATTGCACCAGTGCAAGTCAGTAAGAATGAGTGAGCTGCTACTCTGAGTATTGCTGTGTCAGAACTATGCAAAAATGTTGCTCAAGAGGATTTTTTAATAGCTGCCTTTGTTTTGGGAGATCTTTATACTTCCAATTCCTCTCTGGAAGAGGTTGTTTTCCAGGCTGTGCCTCGAGGTGGAAGAACAGCTCTAAAATAATTCCCAGGGTTTGGTTTCCTGAGTTGCAGATTTACACCTAAATAAAAGGGTGCTTCCTGAGGGGGGGATTTGTTGCAAGGAGTTAAAGGTTCTTTCTGCTGGCACTGGGAGCTAAAAGTGGATCACTGGCCACGAGCCAGACTCTGTCAGCTCCACAGAAATATTCATAAGGTAAATCAATAATTGAGCCCCCTGTGCAGGAGTAATGCTGGGTTTGACTCCAGTTGCTCTGCAGTGCCTGTTCATACCGGGCTGCTTGGTGTCATTTATTTTCCAAATGAGTTTTAGGAATATTACCAAGATTTAAGAATTTTTTTTTTTTTTTGACACTTTGGTTTGACTCTGTAGTGCATTCAGGTTATTCTGAATAAATTTCCTTATTCTTTTTAACCCAGGGATTCTGAATTTTCACCCCCTGGGTGATTTGCTACTATTCCAATGTTTTTATAGGGCAGGCTGACACAGAAAAGGGATTGGGATGGCAGCAGCATTTCCTTAGTCAGTACAGCTGAATTTTGCTCTTTTTCTAACATGCTTTTATTTTCTCCATTTTTTCATGTTTTTAATTCTCAGTAGAGATAAATGGCTTCAGGAGAACGGGACAGATCCTATTTATTTCTTGGGCTTTATCAGCAAAATAGCAACAAACCTTGTAGCTGCAGCATCCCTGTGACTTGTGGGGAGAAGAATTCCTTCCATCTAAAAGTCCTCTGTAATTCCAGGGGGAATTTGCAGGGCCAGCCATTTATCCCCCTTGGGAATGGAGGAAGCCTTCAGTGAACGTGGCCTCTGCATTTTCAAAGGCAGAGAAAGCTTTAATTCCTGCTCTGTAGGCTGGAGGGAAGGAATGTGTTTCATTCCACCTTCTGAGGGAGAAGCTCCGTGCTGGGCGGGACGTGCCTCGACTCAACAATCCCATTGCCACCAGTGAGAGCTTGCTTTGAAAGGATTCTGTCTTCCAGGCCTGCAATTATCCATCTTTTATTTATAAACCCTTTCCTACAAGAGCACTTAGGGTGCTGAAAACTATCTGGGAAATAATTCTCCATTAATTAAGCTCCTGCACCTCATGTGGCTGCGTTACCTGCGCCTTGCCCTGTGCCTGTGCTGGCAGTGGGGTCGTGTGGGGAGCAATAAACCCTCCCTGAGACCATCCCACTGCATCAATAAAACCCCCTGGCCTGAGCACAGAGCCAGGCTGACAATGACAGGGATTTGCCAAGGGATTCACTGAGCTGGCTGATTTGGCGCTTTGGTCCCTGCAGTTTCCCTGAGCTGTTGCACGACCCAGGCACCCCTTACAGGGGGTAAAGGGGATGCTTTTATTTCACCAAAATAAAGAACCCTCCTGCTCCTGCTCCCTTCCCAAACCTCCTGGCACCAGGGGCAGCACGGACACAGGGACCTTGTGACCTGGGACATGGGGACTTTGTGACACAGGGGACCTTAAATCCCAAGCCCCGCTGTGGTGGCTGGTCCTTAGGCCCCCGTGTGAATGCTCACAGAGTGAAGCCCCTCACACGGACACAGAGGGAGGAAGGAATGCTGGGGAGGACAGGACTGTGCTGGTGGAGTGTGGGGCATGGCCAGACAAGCACAGCGAGCAGCAGCTGCTTAGAGCTGGGGCTCTTGTGCCTTCATCCTGCGTTGGTTCCTCCTCCAGTCACCCCCATCGCTCCCTTCTCTTGCCATCCTCTGACTCCTGTGTGATCCTGAAACGGGACAGAGCAGCCCAGACTGGTTTGGGGTGGGAGGGACCTTAAATCCCATCCATCCCACCCCTGCCATGGCACGGACACTTCCACTGTCCCAGGGTGCTCCAAGCCCCATCCAGCCTGGCCTTGGACACTGCCAGGGATCCAGGGGCAGCCACAGCTTCTCTGGGAAATTTTCCAGGTCCCCCTTTTCAGGGTCCCCCTCCTTCCTCTGTGCTTTTCTGCTCCTTGGGATGTTCTGCTCAAGCAGAACAAACCTGTGAGAACCTCTAATTTTAGGTTTAGGTTAATTAGGTTTCAGGCTAAAATCCCTCATCACACTCAAATGCCTCCTCACAGCCCTCCAAATTCAGAGAAATCCAGGATTTTGTTTTCTCCCTGCCTCCTTGCTGCTCAAGCACTTGGGAGTTCTGTCCTGAGCCATCTCACCTTGCCCATGGTTTTTATAAGGTGTTTTTTTTTTTGGAGGGGGATGGATCTGGGAGGGGATTCAGATGCCTGGAGGTGAGGTGTCATCTCCCTTCACATCACAACCTGCACAGCCCGGGCTGGAGTCCACCCTGGAGGTCACAGGGGATTAATCATGAAATTCCATTAGGGCTTCTCACCCTTAGCAGGCAGCTCTGAGCACTCCTCATTTCCTCTCTCTGGGGAATTTTGGGGAGTTGAGGTTTATTTATTTCTTTATTAAACCAGGAAATGTGTTTGGTTATCTTTAATTTCTTTAATTGAGACTGCATCAGCTTTTACTGACAGTGCTGCTCTGTGATGCTGCTTGGGTTTGGTAAATTTGGGATTTATGGTGAAGATCCTTTTTGTGCTTGTGAAATCCTCTTTTTGGTTGTTTTGTTTTGTTTTTGTTTTTTTTTGTTTTGTTTTGTTTTGTTTTGTTTTTTTAATGCCTTTGAACTCAATGGGAAACTAAAGAAGTGAAATAATAATTGCCAATATGTCTGAATAGAATTCCTGGTGCTATCCAGGGGCCAGAGCAGAATCTCTCTGGCTGTCAATACAACTTCAGCAGGAATTGTGTGGGTGGATCAGAGCACTTATCCCAGCCATTATGCAGCAGTGGCACAAGTTAATGGAACAGATTGTCAGGGGAGACTGTAGGAAGGAAGGGAGATGTGATTTATGGATGGGAGATAATACCCTGCATGTAATGAGAAAGTTTGAAAAGTAATCTATGGAGGTGCACAGATAAAATCGTTGGCATCATTCAGAAAATAACATTTTATTTCTGGCTGCTTATTGCTTGAATTACTTCCTGATTTTGGTATTTAATGCAAGATGAGTTACATTTGAAAAAAAGAAGTGAAAGCAGTTATGTCACTTCTGAAGGTGACAATAGGGAGAAAAGGGCTGCTTGGGAACACTCGGAAGATGAGGATTTTCGTGGTTGCTCACCCTCCCTTCTGTTTTGGGGCAAACCCTTTGGATCTGGAGGGTGTTGCCTTTGTAGGGTGGATGTGGCTTTTGTTGCTTTTGAGGTAAACCTGTCAGAAATTACAAGATTGTAATAATAACACAAACAAACCCAAAAAGCCAGGTGGATGTGGCGGTGAGGAGCTGGTGGGACAAAAGGAAGGCTCAGGAAGCTGGAGTGGGGTGGCACAGGAAGATCCCAACATTTCTCCAACACCAGAGATCCAGCCAGGAACTCCTGAACAAAGAATGAGGATCAATGTGGATTTGAAGCACAAAACCCCTCCCCAAAAGCCACAACTGCTCTCATTTTGTGCAATCAGTGAAGATGCTCTGTTACCCCCCACATTTATTTATTTCCTTCAGGTATCAGTGATGGCTTTTCCAGCCTTTCAGCTTCCCAAACAAAACTCCTGAGGAGGAAACCTGACCTGTGGAGCACATTTATGAGCTGCTGCTTCACATTTGCAGCTTTTCAGCCCGGGCAGATAAATCCCACTGGCAGGCAGTGCCTCTTCCAGCTGCGTGGAGCACAGTTAGGATGGAATTGCTCTTTTTTTTTGAGGCTCTCTGACATTCCAGGCATGGAGAGCTCCGTGGAAGGGTTGGATTGATGGCTGCAGAGCATTTTACCTCGGTGGGGTGAAGCATTGACAGCGCTCTGAGCCTCCACTCAGGCGTGAAGGGACAAAAATAGGATAAGCGGATGTTTGACGTTGTATATCCGTGGGGTTTTTGGCCTTGTTGCCTGGAGCTTGGGATGAGCAAAGTGGGGGTAAGGAGGTAAAATTTTGTGAATTTGGGCAGTGGTTCTGGAATATTTGCTCATGCTGGGAGTGCAGAGCTTTGGCTGGCTGGGAACATCCCAGCGTGGGAAGCTGTGAGCAGGCAGAGTTTGGGGTGGGTGCTGGCCGGTCCCCCCACTTTCCTGGGAATGGGGCTCCAAGGGGGGAGATCTGGGATCGGGAGTCACCTCTCCAGGCTTGTGCCTTACAAGGAGGTGCTTGGGTGGCCCCAAACCCGGGAATTACCTCCTAAATTGGAACTTGGAGACTTGGAAATTGCCTTCTCGTCCTGGAGCTCCGGACCCGCGGGGTGAAACAGGAGCACGCTCTGCAGGCAAACACCTCCCTGCCTGCCTTCGCCCCGAGCCGCAGGAGCGGGCGAGGGGAGGCTCCTGATCTGATCTGATCTGATCTGATCTGATCTGATCTGATCTGATCTGATCTGGTCTGGTCTGCCTGAAGCCGAATCAAAGCGTGACAAAAATGGTTAATTGAGCGGAGCGTTTGAGCAGCTGCTGCGGGTGGCAGCTCCCCGGGCTGAGGCAGCCGCCTGCCAGCCTCCCCTCAGCTCCGAAGGCCTCGTGGAGAAGGGGAACACCAGGAGCTTCGATGGCAGATGAGAAGGATGCTGCACATCCGCTTAGCGCCGCTTTTGATAAAAGATTCGTGTTTTAAATGCAGATGTCGCGCTCGGGGTGGGGCTGAGGGGAGCAGAGCTGCGGTCTGAGGGGTTGATGGGCCTTTGAAGTGTCACACGGAGCTGTTTTTAGGGGTGGCGGCGTGTGTTGGGCTTTGTAAGCAATTACAGCTTGCCGGGAGTGCGGGTTGTGCTACAGCGTGTATCCGTGAGGGAATGTCACTCCTGGTGCCACCTGGGAATGGGAGCTCAGGGCTGGCACCGGTCCCCTTCAGAACGGCGCTGTGGGGCGCTTCCCACAGGGCGCCAGGGGATTTGCTGGTGCTACGACAATTTCACGACAAATTTCTGAATAAAATCACAACAATTTCTGGACAAAACGCAAGTTCAGGGTGGTGTAGCTGTGATGGGCGGCCTGGTTCGGGTCCAGGCTGCGCTTTTGGTGACACATTCGCACGTTCGGCATGGAAATGAAACCAGTGCAGTGCTGGGGCCGTACTGGGGCCGTTCCGGGTCACCTCGGGCTCTGCACAGCTCAGGACCGGCAAACTTCAGCTGCTCCAGCTCTGGGCTTTTCTCACAGCACAGCTCGCGCGGGTTTGCAGGAGCGAACAGCAGACCTTCTGCAAATATTTACAGGGTTATTCCCCCAATATCTATATGGCTATTCCCCCAATATTTACAGGGTTATTTCCTTGATACTTGCAGGATTATTCCCCCAATATTTGCATAGGTATTCCCCTGATATTTACAGGATTATTCCCCCAATATTTACATGACTATGCCCCCAGTATTTACAGGATTATCCCCCCAATATTTATAGGGTTATTCCCCCTACATTTACATGACTATTCCACCAATATTTACAGGATTATCCCCCCAATATTTACCAGGTTATTCCCTTGATACTTACATGATTATTCCCCTAATACTTACAGGATTATTCCCCCAGTATTTATATGGTTGGTTTCCCAATATTTGCAGGGTTATTGCCCTGATATTTACAGGATTATTCCCCCAATATTTACATGGCTATTCCCACAATGTTTACCGGGTTATTCCCTTGATATTTACGTGATTATTCTCCCAATACTTACAGGATTATTCCCCCAGTATTTATGTGGCTGTTCTCCTAATATTTACAGGGCTATTCTCCTGATATTTACAGGATTATTCCCACAATATTTACAGGGTTATTCCCCCAATATTTACATTACTATTCCCCCAATATTTAAAGATTATTTTCTTGATATTTACAGGATTTTTCCCCCAATATTTACATTACTATTCCCCCAATATTTCCATGGTTATGTTTATCTCACAGAGTTTCCTATTCCCCCAATACTTACAGGATTATTCCCTTGATGTTTACATGACTATTCCATTGATATTTACATGGCTATTCCCCCAATATTTACAGGATTATTCCCTTGATATTTACATGGCTATTCCCCCAATATTTACAGGATTATTCCCCTAGTATTTATATGGCTGTTCTCCCAATACTTACAGGGTTATTCCCCTGATATTTACAGGGTTATTCCCCCAATATTTACAGGGTTATTCCCCCGATATTTGCAGGATTATCCCCCCAATATTTCCATGGCTATTCCCCCATAATTCCCAGGAGGGGAAGGAAATACCCACCTCCTGCTGGCATTCCAGCTGATTGTCTCCCCCATCTGTGGCTGCTGACCCAAATGTGAGCAAGCAGGGAACATATGCCACGTTTTATTTGGCAGCCATAGAAAAGATGGGTTTGGAGCACCCAAAATGTCACATCTGTTCAGGCATTGTCCTGTCCAGTGCACTGAATGGCTTCCTCTGCAGGAAATGCTGCATCTCAGGATGTTCAGTTGGGATGAGGAAGTGGTTGAAATGTTGTTTATCTCACAGAGTTTCTAGTCTGTTTGCAGCAAGGGAAGCCCTATGTCTTTGACAGGGTGTTACCTCCTAACACAACCCAGGAACAAGTTTATAATGCCTGTGCCAAGCAGATTGTCAAAGGTAGGTGTTGTCTTTATTATCCCTGCTTGGGGGGCGGGAAAGAGATATCTGCCTGTGCCCTCAAGCTGTTTAAAGGCTGGGTAGTGAATATTTGGATGTCTGAAGGGGAGTTTAGTAATTAGTGATTCCAAGTATTTCTAGTTTTTTAAGGGTTTGTCTGTGTGGAAAAAAAACAACAAAAGAGCTGAAGGAATTGCAGCAGTTGTTCCTTATTCTCTCCTTGTTATCCCACACAAACACTTGGTTTTTTGGGATATAAGAGACAAAAAGTGTGTTCATGCAGCTCAGTCCAGGAGGAGCGTGGAATGTCTGTATAATTGAGTGGGAGGGTGGATCATTAAAGGAGAGTGGGGAAGGTTTGGGAGTTGTTTTGCATGCAGAGAGTTTGCATTTAAAACTGGAATGAGAACACAGGTGCCTCTCGGAAAGCAGCCTGGTTCTTGGAACAAAACCCCTATAAACTGTTGAAATGTTAAGATTTTCACTGGAAAATCAACTTTTTTGGTTGCATTTTAATCACAGGCCATACTTCCCCAGGGCTGAAACCAGCCCCACTCTTGGTTCTGGATGATCCAACCGTGGTGATATTCATAAAATCATGAATATGCTGAGCTGGAAAGCACCCACAGGGTCATCAGTCCAGCTGCTGGCCCTGCACAGGACACTCCAAAAATCCCACCATGAGCCTGGGGGCATTGCCCAAACACTCCTGGAGCTCAGGCTTGGGTTTGTGACCACACTGCAGCATCCCGGGGGTTGTGAGCAGGACCCTCATTGTTCCCTGGCCTCGTGGGCTGTCCCTGTGCCCTCCAAGGTCTGGCCCTTGGTTTTTACTTTGTTTTTTTGGGGGTCCTGCTCCAAACCCTGGGTGCAGCTCTGCGGGAATTTGTTTGGCTCATTCAGATCAACCACGAACAACCCAACCTGGGGTAGCCCAGGGAAGGACCAGAGGGGAAAATAATTTGATGTTGGAGAGCAGAAATGAGTCAGAACTCGGCTGCCTCGTCTCAGAGGGGTCTGATTACAGCAGCTCTGCCCTCAGATGGGTGAGCCTTTAACAAAAACTGGATTTGTGGAGTTCAGGGATCTTTAGTTCAGGTTATGACACACCACAGAACTGCTTGGAAGTCTGGGGAGCTGTTTCAGTCCTACAGGGTGTGCTGCTTGTGAATTTGTGGAGAGCTTTTATATCCCCTGTGGAAGCTGGTTTTCCCCTGAAAATGGTGAGAGAAATAAAATCCTTTGTGAGAGGAATTGGGAAGAGCTGAATCACTGACTGAATTGTCTTTATGAACCAAACAGAAAGGCAAATACTTCCCAAAATCCCGTTTGAAAATAGGGCTCAGATATATTTTCCATGTGTGTTGATTTGGATTTTCCAAGTATTTTGAAAGGCAAGGTTGGTGAGGGAAAGGTTGGAAGAAAGGGAGAAAGAAATGGGGGGAAAAGAAAGGAGAGAAGAGGGAAATGAGAAGGATGGGGAAGGAGAGGGGGAAGAGAAGGAGAGGGCAAGACAGGGAGGGAGGGAGAGCACAGCAGCCCTGGAGTGACACTCGTGAGCTCTGGACTTAGCTTTCCTTACATTGCATCTCCATTGTAAAGCCTGATAAAGTGCAGGATGTGGAAAGTTCCTGATGGGCTGGATTTGCTGTGGTTTCCTGTATGGAAAGGGGAGCTGAGCATGGCACACCTTGGGGGGGACCTGTGTGAACCCCTGAGGGTTTTCCAGGCCCTTCCCAAGGCTCCTATTTTTGCTCTCAGATTTCCCTGCCCTCCCATGGAATGGCTGACAGCTCCTTTGTGACTCCTATCATCCCAGGAAATACCAGCTGGCCCAAAAAAATCCCTGGAACAATGCTTGGAGTAACGATACTGACAATCAGAATTATCCAAACGAGGGGTTTTTTTCACTAAACAAGGCCTGGGATTAGGTTTAAGCAAACAGCTCCATCCCTGCCCAAGTGTTTCACATTCCAGATGTGAGAAATGTGGGAAACAGGGAGTTTTTGGGAGGAGGAAGGGACTCCCGTGGGCAGGAGTGCCAGCAGTGGAAGTGTGTGTGGAATCACCACTGGGAATTGCTTCTTTTTAACTAAAACTGCCAAATATCTCCCGAATCTGCAAGGGGACAATGGGGTGTTGTTGCCACCACTTCTGCTTTGTTTCCCATCACTCTCTGTTGCCATAAAACCCAGTTTTTGTCTCCTGAATCCACCCAGATGGCCGTGTGTGCCTGGATTTTGCATTTTCCCTGCAATTCCGCGGAGGGGGGAATGTCTGGGAGCTGTTGCTGAGCTCTGGAATGTCTCAGTGCACCTTTGTGTGGCCTGGGAGGAGGAGAAAATGGCTTTAAAGGATTTTTTGGGTGTTGGGTGTTGCTCTCAGTTGGGAGCTGAGTGACTTTTCTGGTTACAAATAGGGGCCTCAAGAGCTGAGTTGCAGAACTGGGGAGATTCAGGGGTGAAAAAGAGGGTACAAGGCTGAAAATGTGGCCTTGGGAATGTGTTTGTGGTGTCCACCCTCAGGGAAAAAAAGGCAGCAGGTGAGGGGCAGAGGAGGATTTTTGGGGAAAAACTGGGAATCACTGTGAGGAGAGTTGGGCCAGGAACTGAGAAAAACACTTGGATTTATTTTTTTTCTGGGAATTATGTAAAAATCCCACCTGATCTTGGTTCAGTCCCTTTGTTAATCTGATTTTTTGCCCTTCCCTCTGGAGTTTGGTGCAGGTTCTTTCTGTCTGGGGCTGTTTCTCTCTGGATTCAGTGCACAGATGGTCTAGAAATGACTTAAGGTGGAAAATCTTCCAATGAAAATAACCTCAGTGCTGAGACCTCTGACTTGTTTTCACTGCAGGTGATGCAGAGGGCCATTTTTTTTTTTTAATAGGATAAGGTGTTTTTTGCTAATTGGGAAGGTAAATTACTTATCTCTGCTTCCTCCAGCAAAATGCAAATATTGATGCAAATTCTGAGCAATTTTCTTACGTAACAGTTGATTAATCAGGTTATTTTCCCCCTTGGCTATGAGCTCAGTTGGTACCCTGCATTCACCTGGAGATAATAACACTTTTTCTTCCTTTTTTTTCCTTTTCTGTTTTTAATTCAAGCTATTTTAAAAAAAACTTAACCAAATTTGGCAGGAAGACGAAATATTAGTGATGAACTCTTATGGAATACAACAACTGGATTTTTTTATCCATTCAATTATTATTTATAATCAATTATTTTAAACTTTGTTTCCTTAAAGCAAGGATGAGCAGTGTCTCTATTTTTATGAGCAGCTGAGGATGCTGAATTAATTCAAAATGTTAATTCCAGAAGGACAGTAATTATGGCTTCTAACTTTGTCATTCTCTTTGAGTTCAAAATCCTTTTTATATTTTTCTAATCTGTCTTGTTTAATCTCCCTTCCTGTCTGGAGCACCTACAGAGATGTAAATAAGGAGATTATTTGTGTATTTATGTAAATGTCATATCTATGACATATAACATGTAATACAATTTAATGAATTTAATTTCTTTGCCTGGAAACCTCTATTAATTGAGATCCAGAGGTTGGGAAACATCACAAAATCAGTTTACAGCCCTCCCAGATTGCTGGGAGTGGGCATTAACCACTGCAAAGTCAATATTTTGGTATCTGAACCCAATATCAAATTATTCATTCTGTCCTGAGACAAGTTGATTTTCAATAAAGCAAATTCCTGTTCATTTGGCTTTCTTCTTGCTTTGCAGACAGGCTTGGAAATTAATGAGGCCATGAACTGTGATAGAGAAGTAGGAAATGGAATGTGAAGTTTATGATAAGGGATATCTGTGAATTTGTCTGATTTTCTCCAGGGTGCCTGATGGTTTAGAATGCAGTTCAGCTTTTTCTTTCCCATGTCCCACAGATGTATTGGATGATGCCTGATGTCCAGAGATATTTTTCTCCCAGGAAAGTGACAGAGATGCCAATAAACCTGCAATTCTCTAATTTAGATTTTATTATGATTTTTTTTTCAGCTTAAAATTAGCTCAATATCTTGAATTGTTCCCATTCTTTATTGCCCAAACTACTTCCTAATTCAGCTTCAACACTGTAAAGACTCAAAAAATGCTGATAATTCAGCTTGAGGATGAATTTTAAAGAGTTTTAATTGTTTTCCTCTTCCTTCTTGCAGATGTCCTGGAAGGCTACAACGGCACAATCTTTGCTTATGGACAGACCTCATCAGGAAAAACACACACCATGGAGGTACAGTGGCAAAATTAAATCAGTTTGGAGGGAGGAGTGCAATTCCATGTGCCAGTTACCTGGGCAAGGCAGATCTGTGGAGCTCTGAGCTGGGAGAAACATGGAAAAAGGGATTTGGGAATGTTCAGCTCCTCCTGCCTTTAGCAGTTCATTCAATGTGGATTTTTTTTCCCAAGGTGTATCCACAGATATCTTAATAAATCACAAATTTATTTAAAACAAATGGCAAGTAAAAAAAACCACACATCAGGGGTGGTCTCTCCTTGTTTGTCATTATGGGAATGTTTGGATTTTAAGGATTGGAGTTGGGATTTGTGAATCCACAGATGAGAGCAGCAATAAAGGTCTGCAGGGCTCCTTGGCAGGGCAGGATTATGGAAATTCCTGCCTTGGTTATTGGTTTTCTCATTTGCAGCCTCCTCCTGGGCATGCCCCTCTGGCATTGTGCAGCACAGATGGATGGGTTTGGAGCTGTGGCTTTGGAGAAGGGCACGGAATCACAGCAAATTCCAGGGGCTGAAATGCTGTTTGCTCATATTCCTGCCACGCCAAGTGTGACAGAGGAAGGTTTTTCCTGTGGTTTGGGTTTTTGTTGTTTGGTCAGGTAGAAGATATGTAGATATTCCTGCTACAATTCAAGGATTTCATCCTTGCATGAGGCTGTTCCTCCCCAAACTGGGTGTCTTGGAGCAGCTCAGCTCAGCTCAGCTGTGGGCTTGGCAAAGCTGGGCTCTGTGGAAGTTAAAGCTGAGCTTTCCTGGGTTCAACAGCACCCACAGTTACCACAGGGGAGGCACCAAACCTGAAGGTTAGAGGACAGTGGGAGCCAGAGGGAAAATCACTGCGCTCCTGGAGGATGCAAGAAGTGATGTCTCATTAAGTCTGTCCTTGGGAGGAGGGGGGGAATCACTGCCTCAGCCCTCACAGATGGCACAGTCCTGAGTAATCCACCAGCTCTGGCTGTAATTAAATCAAAATGTCTGCAGGGCTCGAGCTGGTGCTTCCACATGGCCCGGGAAAGATCTCCTAAAGCCAATTTATGTTGGGAATTACAGGCGGCGATAAAGAAAATGACCGTGGAAAAACGGCTGTTCCCCTCCTGCAAGAAAGGAAAAGCTGTCGTTTCAAAGTGGAATCAAGGCTATATTCAGCTTTAATCCCCCTCTTAGCCTAACATCCTCTTGTAAAGTTGCTAAAGTGTGTTGTAGAAGGGGAAAAAAAACCCAGCTGAAGTTGAAGAAATAGGAAATCCCCTTGGTGAAGCTGTTACGGGGGATTTTCTGTGAAATGGGGAATGGGAAATGCTTCACAGTGTTGGTGTTAAGCTCCACCAGGACATGGGGCTGCAATACAGCCAGGACAGGCTTCCTGACAGGCACAGACCTTTCCTTGCCACCTGAACAGCAGCATGAAACTTTTAAAAGCACATTTTTTTCGCCCATGAGTGAAATTGATGGGCTTTGAGCCCACAGCAGAGGTTTCAGTGTTGGGTCCCCATAAATTGGAGTTACGGTGTCAGCACCCTGGATGAAACCAGCTCTGCCTCACATGTTGCACTTCACCTGTGGAAATTAATGTTTTTATTAAAATCTGAGGCTTTAATGAGCAGAGAGCTCTTCAGGGGAATTTCCCAGCTGCAGTGGAAGCAGCACCGCAGTTTTCCAAACCCCTTCTGTGAGGTTACAGGAAAATCCATGAGAATATTTATGGTTTCTTTCTATTTTTAATTCCAGCTTTCCAGCCCACCTTTACCCTGCTCTTCCCTTCCTTTTTATGGTCTCTGTCTTCCAGTGGGAGATTCCCTGCCCATGGAATGGGATGAGCTTTAAGGTCCCTTCCAATCCATTCTGGGATCCTATAAATTAAACTGAGGCCCACTTCCATCCCCTCTTGTTTTAATAAAAATCCACAAAAAATTTCTACTGTTTTGAACAGTGGCATTTGTGGCTGAGTGTCCTTCACACTCCAGGTTTTCCACCTGAATTTCTCTTGGCTAGAAGAAGCTGTGGAAAGGAAAACATAATTATCATGGGGCTTGCTGGGTTTATTTATTGAATAGAAATATTCCTTTATATTTAATAAATAATATTGGAATATTTAGTTAAATGCATTTATAAGTTGTTGCTTCCTGAAAATTATTGAGGGATGAGTTTCCCTGGTGCTGCCAGAGGTCTCTGCAGCCTCTTTTGGCTGAGGTAAAGTCCAGCTCCAACAAAACCACTGCAGGGAAGGGGGCACGGAGTGGTTCAGCATTCCTGGGTTTTGTGCTCTGCTGTGCTTTGGAGTGGAGGCACAGCTTGGGTTGGATTTGAGCACCCTGAAGGAATCCCAGCAAATCCCTGTTTATCCCAGTTTAGGAAAAGCTCCTTTCCCCTCTCAGGGAAAACTCCCTGAGCAGTCACACAGTTGGTTCCAGCGAGATTTTCAAGGATTTCTTCAGGGAGAAGGGATGGAGAGTGTGGAAATGGGGCTGCAGTCCCTGTGTGGTGGAGCAAGGGAGAAAAAAGTCTTGGGGGATGTTTCCCTGTGCAAGTTCTCCCCTTCCTCGAGGATCTAATTTATTGAATGTTTCCATTCTCATAGTCTGAAATAAAATGGTGCCTTGCATGGGAAGGACTTTTTAGTTTTGGAGCAGCTTAAAACGATGTTGGATGTGGTGTAGGGTTTAACTGCTGCAGGAGGTGATGTTATTTGTACAATATAAATAAAATATTCACAGCTGAGCTGCAGCTGAGTGCTGCTTTATAGGGAAAGCAGTCAGCAATGTGATTTATCCCTTTTTTCCCCCCTCAAGATGTTTATGTAATTCAGGGGCAGGAACCCAGTAAGTGCTTTAAACACAGGCTGTGGGATGGAGGGAGAGGTGATGTCAGCTCTTGGTGTGAAATTGCTGGGCTGATGCTTGGAAATTCACTGTCATCTCACCAGCTTTGGGTAAATGAGGCAGTGGCTGAAAAGATTGTGTTTGAGGATGCTAATAAAGGCTGAAAAAGTGGGAAAACAGGTCAGTGTGACCCACTAGGCACTGACAAAAGCACAAAACAAGAAAACCACATATGTGTGTGTGTGATTTTCTTCTATTTTGCTAAAAAAAAAAAGTTGGTGTTTAATAATTTTTCACAATTACAGATCAAATCTGACCTCAAATGATTGGGAATTGTGTAGTTACCTGCTAATTTTTCGAAAATAATAATAATTCCCTACTGCTGTTCGGAGTAAGACTCTTTTTTGTGCTGACAGGGGCAGTTTTAATTGGACAAAGATTTATTCCAAAGGTGTGTCAGAGATTCCAGACACTGTGTTCTGATGGGATCTACTGGCTTGTTACTGCACATTTAAGCAG
The DNA here is from genome assembly GCA_013397795.1 of Orthonyx spaldingii. NCBI lineage: Eukaryota > Metazoa > Chordata > Aves > Passeriformes > Orthonychidae > Orthonyx > Orthonyx spaldingii. The sequence goes on from VZTJ01001257.1 coordinate 202,495, forward strand.
TTTCATGAACTATTTGGGAGCAGCATTTCAGTGTGAGCTGTAGTCAGAGAAGGGTTTTATCTTAAATTTGTGTTGCTGTTCCCACTTCTGGCTTCTCCAACAAGAGCAATGCAGGGAAATTGTTGGGATGGGTTAATATCCAGTTCCTGAAAGAACAGGGGAATTAACAGCTGTGCAAATTAATATGGAAAAGAGGAGTGTGAGGCACAATTCCCTGGAAATAGGCCCAGCAAACTCCAATTGGAATATTTTATTGGAATCCTCCAATCCCCATAACCCAGATCTTCCCCCAGCACAGTGGGAAGGAGGAACAGGATGTTTTGATGCTTCCTGTCACTGACAAATTCCCAAAAAGCTGCTTTAACAGGGAGAATCAGGCTGGGAGTTGGATGTTTGTTGTGTTTGTCAGAGGGCGACAATGGAAAGGAGCTGACGGGACAAAGGAATTCTCCATGGGGTGAGGAATTCCAACGGGTGGAGTTGGTTCTGCCACCTCTGCTGAGCACCAACACCGAGTTAACCTCCCTCAGAGCAATAAACATTCCCAGGGAGCCTCTGGAAGAGGGAAGTTGGGATAAATCTCCCTCCTGCCTTCTCCCTGAGGCGGCATTCCCGAGTCACCGCTGGGTTTTGTGTCCGCAGGGAAAGCTGCACGACCCTCAGCTCATGGGAATCATCCCCAGAATTGCACACGACATCTTTGATCACATCTACTCCATGGACGAGAACCTGGAGTTCCACATAAAGGTAAACGTGCAGGACGGGTTACGTAACGGCTCAGGGCAAGGAAGGCCGTGGGAAACCTGCCTTGGAATGTTCTGGGGGGTTGTTTTTTCCCCCTCCATCCCTTTTATAACTCAAAATTCAATATTTATTATTGAAGATGCTTCCTAGAAATCACCTAATACAGCTGCTGGAATTTTTTTCTGGAGTGTGTGTCCAGCTCAGGTTTGCTGGAGGCACCCTTTGGGCAGCCAAATATTGGTTAATATCTGCAGCTGCCTCAGAGAGGGGACCCCACTGGTTATGACCAGAAATAGGTCATAATTTGGGAAAATACTGACATCCTGTCTCAGGGATGTGGGGTTGGAAGTGGGGAAAGGTTGGGCAGTTCATGGAAGGGTGTTTAGAAGGAATTTTTGAATGCTTGGGAATGATTTAATTCCCACTGTCTGTCCGGTCTCCCGGGGAGCTCTCGGCCGTGGGGGGCTCTGCTCCATCTGGCAGAGCCGGGGTCAGGCTGCAGCTTCTGGCCAAGCAGGCATCAGTAAAATTGCCATGGATTGCAGGGAAAAGGAGCTCCCTGTTGTCATGCCTGCCCCAGAACAAAAATAAACCTAAACACTTCAGGAGCTGAGCACAGGTGGATGTGAAGACACTCTCCCTTCTCCTGATGCTCACTGAGAGTGGAGCTCTCTGTCCTTTTTGTGCCCAAAAGTGAGAGATAAGTGACTTTTTAGTGCTGTTTGCATTAAAGCCCTTGAAGTGCTCCTGGGGGAATATTTGTGCATTTATTTTAATAATTTTGTACCTCTGAACCAGCTCCTGGAAGGGCTCGGTCGTGTATTGGGAACCTTCTCAGCAATGAGGCACAAAGAGAAAAAATATTATAAATAAACCATGAAATGCTTTCAGAAACCTTAGACTGTAAAATTTGGAGAGAAATTCTGCATTTCCACAGGGGTGGCACTGATTCCCTGCCCTCCTCTGGAAAGCTTTCCCGTGGCTGCTGCAATTCCACACGACAGCCCTCGGATAGCGACAGATGGGGACCCCCAGATGTAGGAGATTCCTGGCCTGTCACGTTGTACATCATGTAAATCCAATGGTTTCCTACCAGAGCTGATGAATCTCTCCCAGAAAAGCTGCCTGAGCAGCAGAGAGTGGTTGTACAAGGAGCTGTCAGGGAGAGAAATGCATTTTCTGTCATCAGCAGCCAGGATTTAACCAAACTGTCACACTCTTCTAATAACTGAGCCAGCACTGAAAATTAATATCTTTTTTTTTTTCCCTCTCTAAGAGGGATCCATTTAGAATTTGGTCTCTCCTCTGTGTGTTGGTTTTCAGTGTAAAATGTTAAGTCTGGCCTAACTGGGCTGTTGGAATCAGCTGGGGAAGTAAAGGCACAAAAGCAAAATAAATCTGTATTTAATAGCAGTTGTTACATGGAAGGAGCAACTGATCTGTATAAAAACCCCAGATATTATTTTTCAGATGAGAGAAAATGAGACTTTACTAAATACCAGGAGTTTGCTGATACCTAGAATGGAGCCATGTGGTGTTCCAGCTAAATAATCTGGATAAAGCTTAATTAGGCAAGGCTTAGGCCGTACTCCCCCAACATATTTCTGTTCACTTTTGTGAGTCAAATACCCTTTTATTAAGAAACTCATTCACTCAATCATTCTCCTTCTCCTTAATTTTTTTTTTTGAGGACAGTTGTCTCTCTTTGTTACAGAAAAGCTCATTTTCCTTTACTTCTTTGGATTTGATTCAAGGCACAACCGTCACATGTGCTGCATTTAAAAGTTTAATTTAATATATATTGCTGAGGCTTATGGAAATTGCATGGTAAAGGTGCTCTCTGCTTTTGTGGGGATAAAAATCAATGTACAATCTTTTACAGTCCTCAGACCAGGCCCTTCTCATGATGCAGCTGCACAGATATGGCAGGAACTGAAATGATTTGATTCAGTTCAATATTTTTGTCAATTTTGTCTATGTTAGACAAAAAAAAGATAAGATTTGCCTGAAGGTTTTTTTTTTTGTGTACTTTCCTGATGAATCATTGATAAATGGAGGAAGATCAATGGCTTGTAAATCATTCAAGATTACAAGTGTGCTCCCAGGAAAGATGTAATTCAAGCTGTGTGGGAGGTGGGGTTTTATTTTTAGTTTGGTGCTTTGACAGAGAGGGAAATATAGATACAGAGATTTTCAAATCAGCCACGTTTAAATCTGTAATGTTTGTGATTATTTAATTAGGTTTCCTACTTTGAGATATATTTGGACAAAATAAGGGACCTACTTGATGGTAAGTTCTGTGTTTCTTACGTGGCTGAGGGCCTTGACTTCATCCAGAGCTTTGAACCGAAGCCTGAGGGGAAACAGAGACTTTATTTGGGAGGGGATTAAATTTAAACTGTGTGGCTGGGTTGGAGCAGGAGAATTTTGCAGTTTCCATCATCTGATCTGTCTCCTGTGCACCTGCCTCTGAATCACAGAGCACCGAGGGTTTCACAGCCCTCAGGGCAGGGCTGGGCCTCCTTGGCAATGGGTGTTCTTCAAGCAAAACCGACTTAAAAATGCAGGGAGTGATTTGGAACTGTTCTTGCTTCTGTCAGGCAGAGGTTGGCAGGGAAGATCTGCTTCTTGCACTGTTTGTGTCTCTATCTCTGCATGTGGTGTGTTAATGAAGGTGGATTTGTTGATCAGTGTGAGTGTGGAAATGTCTGTGAATGTAAAAGTGTCTGTGAGTGTGGAAATGTCTGTGAGTGTGGAAATGTCTGTGAGTGTGGAAATGTCTGTGAATGTAGCACTGAGCTCTTCTGAATTCCAGGCTGCTCTCCTGTCTCCTCTGCTTTGCCAAAGCCCCCCTTAGTCTGGGCTTATTTGATCCACCCAAGCAATAAACAAAAGCATTTTTGCCCCAAAATTGACTTTAAATAAACAGGTACAAGACTGACAGAGCAGGAAACAACTTCTGTGTGTCAGAAACATTAGAGGTTCAGGAGTGGGAGTGACTGCAGATCTCATTTACAAATTTACATCCCCAAAACGTGTCTGTCATGCCTGGAGCTGACACATGGGTTATTGTTCCTCTGGAATGTTCCTAATGATCTCCACGTCTCTCTCCAGTGTCAAAGACAAACCTCGCTGTACATGAAGACAAAAACAGAGTCCCCTATGTTAAGGTAAAAGAATAATTTAATCCTCAGCTTTTCATTCTTTCCCACATATGCCTTTATTTACACATTTCCATTTGCATCCAGCGTGTTTGCTGAAATAATTCAACCCCTGTTTGAAGCCTTGAATGTTCAATTGTGTTGGTTCCTGGGTTTAAACAAGTTTCCTGAAATATTAATGGGCTCGAGTCATGTTTGTTTTATTTTCCTGACTTTGAACGTTGCCATTTTGTTAGGATGCTGTTAAATTTTAAGCATTCATATTCCCCTTTCATGTCAGATATGAAAGGGAACAACTTGAGGAATTTTGTTCTTTAATATTTTGCTGCACGGGTGCTGTAATCTCGCAGTACTTCAGAACAGATTTGTTGGATTAGGAATTGGTTTTATGACTTTCTGGGCCCTCACTTAAGTGCCATATGCTTGATATGCACATATGTGAGCCCAAATAATATATATTTAATATTGTTCTGTTTATTCTTGGCCTGAGGAGCAAAAAGAAATTGATAAAATAATGTATTCAGTGTTATTAAAACAGAAGGACTTTGCATTTTGTCTTGCAGTTTGAGAGAAAAATTAACTTGGGTATGAAATCTAACCCAGATTAGGAATATATGTTGCATCATTCCATGTTTTCTGTGGAAAATTTCATGCTGTGTGTTTGGATTTCACGGAATCTTTAATCTTGTGGAAAAAAATTGGCTCCCAAGTTCCCCCTGAAAGTCACTCAAGGCGAGTTCGGGTCCATTGCCTCGCTAACGATCCTGTGGGATGTTGATTGCTCCCCTAATTATTCTGTTCATTAGTGCTAAGTGCTCCTCGTCCCAAACATTCCTGATTTCCTCTTGCCTGTCCCCAGGGTTGTACAGAAAGATTTGTGTCCAGTCCTGAGGAGGTTTTGGATGTCATCGATGAAGGGAAGGCCAACCGGCACGTGGCCGTGACAAGTGAGTGTCCCTGGAATTCTCTGCCCCTCCAGAGGGCCTGGCTGTGCTTCCAAGGGATTTATTGATCCCTGCTGTTCACAGAGTTCCTTTGTGAATGATTTAATGCTGCTGAAATTACACCACTTTCAATTAATTGGCCGTGCTGCCTCAGAAGCTCCGTTGACTTTCAGCTCTGAACGCTGAATTCAAGGCACGGCGTGAAATGGGATTGCTCCATGAAACATCACAGCGTGGATTGGTGCTCACAGTGAAGATGTCTGGGAATTATTAAGAGCTAAAATGATGTACTTAGATTTTTTTTTGGGCTGCAGTTCCCTGGTCAAACAGCAGCCAGAGAGTGCAGGACAATTATCAACCTCTGCCTGTTTATCTCCCAAAAATTATCCCAGCAAAGCAGTGACTGGGGTGGAGTTCCAGGGATGGCAAGGCAAACAAATCTCAGGAATTAAACCCCAAAATAATCCAAACTTGTTGATGTTGTGTTGCATGAACAGGGATACAAGGGCCTGTTCCCAAATTTATACTGGAAAATGTCCCTGATCCAAGCAGTGGTTTTGACAGAACCCCAGTTTATAACAAAATTCTTGGTGGTGGAGTGGTATTTTGGGTATATTTGAGGCTTTTTGTGTTTCTCTTTTTAATTTTAATTTAATTTTATTTATTTCAATGCTCTGGGCAACTTCTTTCCCTTCTCTGTCTCTGCCTTCTTGCTTTGGTCAATATTATATTGCTTTTTTCGCTGTCATTCTGATTGAAATTTATTCTGAGTAACATTTCCTCCCACTGTTCGTGCTGTTTTCCTTAACAAAAAATACCCAAATACACCTTTTTCTGGGAAACTGCCTCTTGCTTTTGGTGCACACAGAGAAGTTTTGACAAATGTATTTGACTGGGCTGAAATGGCAAGGAAAAAATTGGAAAAAAACCCCTAAATCTGAAGATGAAGGAGATAAAGGGAAATCAGATAAATATGGACATTGATGGGAATGGGGGAAGGTGGAGGTGGGTTTATGTTAACAGAGAAAATGGAGAAAACAGATGAGAAAATGGTTTCTTGATTCATAATATTTTCTTTTTGCTACTTGATGGAATTCCAGCATAACATGGTTACAATCAAACCTAAAATAAGTGGGAGCTGAAGCTGTAACTGTGTTTTACCTGTGACCTGGGCAAAGGAGGATTTTCATAAGCAATAAAAAAAGTGAGATTTGAATTCCAACAGCGTGGTTTTGATGAAAATTTTTGCTAAATGTGAGATCCCCTCGCAGAGTCACACCGAAACCTGCCCAGCTTCTTTGGAATTTGGAAATTTGGTAGCCAGGGACCAGCTGAGATTCCTTGCCAGGTTTGAAAGGCATTTAAACAAACCATGAAAGGCATTTAAACAAAAGCTGTGCCCTGTGCTTGCAGATATGAACGAGCACAGCTCGAGGAGCCACAGCATCTTCCTCATTAACATCAAACAGGAGAACGTGGAGACGGAGAAGAAGCTCAGTGGGAAGCTTTACCTGGTGGACCTGGCTGGCAGTGAGAAGGTGAATTCTCCTTTTTGCTGGGCTGACCCCACACTGAGGATGTGTCTCTGAGAGGTTTTACACAACTCTCACCTTAGATTATCATTATCAGGGCTATTTTAATTTTTTTTTAATGGGGGGTGGAGGAAAGGAGCAGATTCAGAACTATTGGCATGAAATGCAACCCCCCAAAATCTGCATTTTTAATGGAATGAGTTGAACCAGTGCACTTTTATATAGCTTTACATTTACATCTGTGTAGCTGAAAAAAGGAATGCAGTTTTTATATAATTCATCAAATTAGATATTTTAACTTGCTTATATTGTCATGTCCTGTTTCTAGGGGTTTTTGTACTTATTTTCACATATTAAATGAATGAAATACCAGCAGTTTATGCAGTTTTCAAGTCTGCTTGAAATCTTGATTATGGTGACTATTTCTGCTCTCCAACATAGAAAAATAAACCCCAGAAAAGTAACTTTTATTTATTTACCAAAACAATAAAGGTTTAGAACAGTGCTGCACGGCAAAAATGTTTCCCAGTTCTCATTCGAAGTCTTCTGGAGTGTCCAAAATCAGGTTTATTGGGGTTTGGGGTTGCTCATGGGGACACACTAATGGATAACCCCTGGGTACAATGCAGAAGTGATTTGTCAGAGTAATTAATCATGTTAATGTCTATGACTGCATACAGATGTTAAATTAAAAGCTCTTTATGATGTTTGCTAAATGATGGCCTGGACAGGCACTGCTCTCCTCTGAAAAATAAACTTTTGTGGCTCATTATGTCTGGACATGGCACAGCAAACCTGAAGCTGGGGTTTCCTGGGTGGGTTCTCTTCTTAACAGACACAACCATTTTTCTTTCACATCACGTGGCGTTTTTAGGTGAAATTACAGATAGTTTTTATGTAGGGAAAAATATTTTGCTTTATCCTACATTTGGATACTTTGGAAAATTATTCACTTTGTTTTATTTGTGTAGTGGCAGAAAGGAAAAGCACCAGCAAGTTAGGACTGTGTGAAACAGAATTTGGCACTTGGCAGGATCCATTTGTCTTGCTGTGAAAATGGGTTGTTTTCCACCACGTGGAGTTTTTGGCCTGCAAAAGGTGGCAGTGGCCATGAACAAAATCTCACCTGATATTTTTGGTCTATGCAAGCAAAATCCAAGGTCGAGGTGGTGATTTTGTGGCCACTGAGAGCACCCCTGTGGTGCTCCCTGTCTGTATGGGCAGCTTGGCCTTGGAAGTGGTCCCCAAGGTGAGCACAGACTGAAGAAAATTAGGGAAACTTGCTCTTGGAGTGGGAGAAAAGTGGAATTGTTGCATGTTGGCACTCACAGAAGAGTTGATATAAAATTCTCCTCATCCATGCTGAGCTGAGCTGGGCTTTGCTCCTCCAGGAGCATCTTCAGGTGCAGCTCTGCAGGGCTGGAGCTGCGTGTGCTGCCAGCAGAGCCTGACTCTCGCCTGCTCTCTTTGGCAGGTCAGCAAAACCGGAGCAGAGGGGGCTGTTCTGGATGAAGCTAAAAATATCAATAAGTCTTTGTCTGCTCTGGGCAATGTGATCTCGGCCTTGGCAGAGGGAACTGTAAGTAATCCTGCTCGGGGGGTGACCAGTGCCTTTTGATTTATCTGTTCCTTTGCCGTGCACAGGAGAAAAAAGGAGCTCACATTTCGGTTCTGAGGGGAGGAAATATTGGCTGGGCAGCCACACAGCAGTGACACTTGGGGTGTTCTGCCCAAGATATTCATCCTCAGTGGTGTCACTGGCGTGGTTATCAAATCAGAACAATTGTGTGCTTCACATCTGTTTCTCCTGTCAGTGTCAGCTCACGTTCTCCCTTGTCACAGCGTTTGAAAAGAACTGTGCTTGTGTTTTTGTGTTAGAAAACCCACGTTCCCTACCGAGACAGCAAAATGACCCGGATCCTCCAGGACTCCCTGGGCGGGAACTGCAGGACCACCATTGTCATCTGCTGCTCCCCCTCTGTGTTCAACGAGGCAGAGACCAAGTCCACCCTGATGTTTGGGCAGCGGTGAGTCCCGCTGGGATCAGCCTGGGTGCAGCCCTGCGGCTCCTCCGCGGCTTTGAAATCCGGCCCCTGTGGTTCCTGGAGTTGTTCAAAAAACTGGAGAACTCCAGAGAGCTGTCTCTTCATTCCCCATGGCACCAGAAAAATAAATGTTAATGCTGGCCAGCAGCTGCTCTGCTTGGAAGCCCTGGCTGATTTTCCTGTAGGAAGTACAAAGTGTTATCTTCATTCCTTGGAATTTTATGGGAAAGATAACGCACTGGGCATTTTCTGTGAAAAAATTCAGTTTTGCTTTATCTGACACTGCTGTTGATGCTTTTGAGAGGTGTCTTCTCCTTGAGTTCCACCTCAAGTATAATGGCACTGGGCAGTTTTCTGTGGAAAAATTCATTTTTGCTTTATCTGTCACTGCTGTTGATGCTTTTAAGAGGTGTCTTCTCCTTGAGTTCCACCTCAAGTATAATGGCACTGGGCAGTTTTCTGTGGAAAAATTCATTTTTGCTTTATCTGTCACTGCTGTTGATGCTTTTAAGAGGTGTCTTCTCCTTGAGTTCCACCTCAAGTATAATGGCACTGGGCAGTTTTCTGTGGAAAAATTCATTTTTGCTTTATCTGTCACTGCTGTTGATGCTTTTAAGAGGTGTCTTCTCCTTGAGTTCCACCTCAGGGAGCATTGTTATGACTGTAAAAAATCTCCTCAAGTCATTAGGAAAATTAAAGAGTGTGGACTCTGTAGTATTGACAACTTTGAGAGATTGCCATGGCAGCTTGTGGACCTGATGTTTGGAGGATCTGGACAATTTAGGAACAAACAGTATGGAAGGATCCAGAAAGAAAATGTCTCTTCCATGTGTGTTTATTGGCAATAGTGATCTGAAATGCGTTTGGGAAGTTTGCAGAAATAGGTCAGGCTCATTATGCAATTACTGCTTTTGTGGTAATGGAGGAGAACTCGGATCCTTTGGAAAATTACTCGTTTTGTTTGATTTGTGTAGTAGCAGGAAGGAAAAATACTGGCAAGTTAGGATTGTTTGAAAGGGAATGGACCAGTTTGGAGGATACAGTACCTTTGTCTTTATTTAAAATTGAGTTGTTTTCCAGCAAAAAATGGAGTTTTTGGACTGCAGAAAGAGGCAGTGGCCATGAACAAAATCAGGTTAAGAGCTGCTTTGTGGTTTTGTTTCCCCATTGTGTGCTGAAGCTGAGCTTGATTTATTGAAAGTACAAACTCCTCCTGCCCAGGTCGTGTCACGTGTGGGGCAAACACAAGCACCGAGATGCAGGAATTAAATAAAGGGCATGAACTGCTCTGAACCCCAGCTTCCAAGTTAAATTTCAGTTTACATTCCTCCTGATTTCATTCCTCTTTCCAGTAATCACTAAAATTTGCCTTTTCTTTTTGGGGCAAAGCAGTTTTCCAGCTGACTCTGCACATCCTGGCTGCACATTCAACACTTTCCTTAGGAGGAGGAAGAGTTTGAAGGTGATCCTCACTGAGGACCAGGATGGCAGAAGTGGGAAAAGAGGGAAATATTTGTGGGCTTGGTTGGGGTTCAGGGTGGAACAGGAGTTCCTCATGGGCAGCAGCAGCCTAGGGATTATCCCTACACAAGGTTCTCTGACAGGATTTTGGGAATGCTGCTGCCTGATGTGGATTCTTTTCCAGGCTCTTGGGTTGTGGTGTCTCATTTTTCTGCTGTGGCACAAATGAGGACCTGAACAGCATTAAAGGGAAGGTCCATGACTCATGGCTCATTGCTGATTCCTTCATTTTTCTTGGGGGGAAAAAAAAAAAAAGAATGATGTCGCCATTAAAATAAATGTCAGGAATAAAATCCATCTTCAGAGGAGCTCTGGTACCAATCAAATAGTGCAAGTGCTCCTCTGGTAGTAGTGAATCAGCTTTTTCTGCTCCATCTTTTCTTGTGTTTTGATACCATTTTTAATTTTAGTTGTCAGTAAGTGCCTCATCCATCATCAGGATCAACTTCCTGGTGTGGTGGGTTTTTTTTTTTCCCCTGGTAAGTTCAATGAGTGGAAACTTGAGCTGTGCTTTTAGCAGTGTGTAAACCCTGACCATCAGGAATTCTTTTAAAAGCACGGGATTATTTTAAAATATTTTTAAAGTAATAAAACTCCTGCTTGCCACAGACTGCAAATCACTTTGTAAACTTTATAAACTGCTGGAGGTTTATCTGTTGTTCCTTCCCTTATCCTCTGCTTTATTCAACAACACTGGAGTTGTGTGAAGGGACTCATTGAGCAGTGAAGGGCAAAGATCTGAGGCTTTCTTAATTCCCAGTGATTTGTTTGCTTTCCCTTTTCCAGCGTGGATTTGCTGCACTAGGGGCTGGCCATTGTTTGCTGCTTGCTTTGCATTTCCTGGCACAATTGTCCAGGTTTGGTTGGAGCTGAGCACTTCCACAATAATGAAGTGGTGGTTGCTGTCAGGAGGGTTGAAATTTGGGATGTTTTTGCCTAGGATGGCCAGAATTCCTGAGCCTGGCTCCAGGGGTCTGCCAGGAGTTCAGCCTCCCTTCCTCAGCCCTGGATAACTCCAGTCCCTGGTGGTGACCTTCCCTTCCCTTCCCTTCCCTTCCCTTCCCTTCCCCCCATCCAACCTGTCCTTGAACACTTCCAGGGATGGGGAATCCACAATTTCCCTGTTCATTTCCCCCTGTATCATGGAAAAATTCCCAGTCCCCACTAAAAATCCCAGAGCAGCTGACCCGGGTTTTGTTGTGCAGGGCCAAGACCATCAAGAACACGGTGTCTGTGAACCTGGAGCTGACAGCAGAGGAGTGGAAGAAGAAGTATGAGAAGGAAAAGGACAAAAACAAGAGTTTAAAGAATGTGATCCAACACCTGGAGCTGGAGCTGAACAGGTGGAGGAACGGTAGGTGCCAAAAATGGGGAGTTTTTAAGTCACATGTGTTGAAATCTTGCCCTGAATCACAGTTCTAATTAATTGTGTCTGATCCCTGATTCTGAGCTCACACTCGGTTATAGCTCACACTTCATAATAATCATGGAAGGTGGAGAAGCAAAAAGCAGGAAAACCAGCAGCCTTCTACAGGAGGAACCAGTGAAAATGCCAAAATTAGTGTGACTTTAGGTGCAGAGAACACGGGAGGCATCACTGATTTTAATATTGTTAATGATATTAGTAAAGAAAAGGGAAAATGTGATTATATTTGAGGGGTTTTTTTTTAAATAACTCTGCTCCTCAGGCATGAGAATCATTGTGCTTTAAGGTAATTGGACCTTGGGTTTGGGGTTTTTTTCTGATTGAATTTAACATTACAATAATTAGGCCTTTAGTACAATGATGGGGAGTGGCATCTGATTAGAAGAATCACCATTTGTCTGCTCCTGTGGCTTTTAAATGAAATTTTTTTTGAGAACAGCCAATTTTCTGTTTAGAAACGTAGGGAATTGCTGTTCAGGGTGGGTTGTAACAGCAGCTGTGGGATGGTGCAGGAGCAAGAATATGGATATGTACAAATTAAAGAATTTTTACTGAAATACAGATTAAAGAATTGTTAGTTAGTCTGGACTGCTGACAAATAATTTTAGCAAACCAGCCTTAGTTTGAATTTTTTATTTCATATTTAAAAAAATTAATCCTCAAACTCCAAACCAACAAACAATCCCGAAATCCAAGGAAACCAACCCTGCATCCCCCTTGGAGCAGAAATCCTAACAAAGCCCTGACAGGAGAATAATGCTGCTTTGGAGTCATTTTTGTTCTCTGAATTCCTCGTGCTCCAGGCTCTGTGTGCTGCTGTGTCCCGAGCAGGAAGGAACAAATGGTGATGAATGCTGAGTCCCAGTTTGTGCTGCACAGCCAGCTCTGGTTTCTCATCCTGGCTGGATAATCCCTGATCTCTGTGGATGCAGAGCATTCCCTGAGCCACCCCCTGTGCTGTTCCCTTGCCTTTCAGGGGAGCTGTTCCCTCCTGATTGTGCCTTTCCCTGGAGACTCTGCCATGGGAATATTCCTTTATCAGCACAGCCCCATTGCCATGGAGACGCTGGGAGGTGGATTTGGGACCTGCTCTGTTCTCCCTCCTTCTGCCCATGTTTGCCACACGTGACCACTTCAATTTCCTTCCCATTCTTGAGGAATTCCCTTTTTTTTTTTTTTTAGAAAAGCCTGGATAGGTCCTTTTGTTTAAATATCCCCCTCCCTCAGTGCTGCTGTTCCATCAGTGTTACCCAGCAATGCATTCAAATTATTATTGATTTCTTGTCTGACCTTCTGCACTCCCATCCTCTGGAAGGATGGAGGCTTTTCACAAAGGAAACTGTCACAGGGATCACATCGTGGATAATATTCCACTGGTACAGCTTATTCCAGGAATTCAGAATTTATTCTACAAAAGAAAAGGGTAGCAGGAAATGGGGGAGCTCAGTTCTCACTGGGGCTGGATTTCAGCATCCAGGTGCTCAGTTTTTCTGTGTTTTACAGGCAGGAGGTTCTCATCCAGTGAATGAGGAATTAAAGATTCCTTTTGGGAGGCTCCTGGTGGATTCTCCACAGCCTGAGGAATGTTGTGTTGTGTACAAGGCCCCATGTTCTGACCCAACCCACCTTTCCTTCTCTGCTCCAGTGAAATCCAGCAGCGAAAAATCAATTCACATCTCCCTCATTAATAATATAAAATCCCATCAACCCTTCAGAAATAGGGCAGAAAATATTTTGAGTGAAGTGCCTTGGTAGAGGTGATGCTGCTTGATTTCAAATTCCACTTTTTCATGGTTTAAGCTGGAAAAAAAAAATCTATTTAGTTGGTTGTGCATTTTCTTGCCCTTTTTGTTTTGCTTTGGGGCCTCACTCAGCCTTTCTGGGGTTTGATGTATTGGTCCTGTTGACCTGTTCCCCTGCCAGTGAGATAAACTGGCAAGAGGAAAGGCTGGTAAAGCTTTCAGGGGCTAAAATATTGGAGCTTTTCCCAGAAAAAAGCTGTGGATGAGGGATGGCTGGGACCTTCCCACCCCCTGAGCAACGTGAGCAGCACCCAGGGGCTCCCAGAGCCTCTCCCCAGCCTCTGGTGAGAGGGGATTTAATTTCTGGCATGAGCAGCTTGCCCAGCCCTCATCCCTGAGCCTGTAATTGCAATACAGCGCTGTTCCCAAAGGAAACATTCCTTGGGGACAGGGATTTTGAAGGAAAATGTGTCTGCTGTGCACAGGCAACCTCTGGAAGTTGGTGTTTGTGCTGCAGTTTGCAAGGCAGAAGGTGAAAATTGTTTTGAACTGTCCTGGTGCTCTCCTGGTCCATCCTGGAGCTGGAAATCCGGGGAGGAAGAGACATTTCAATGCCAGCAGATTTAGGCTGGAATTTGGGGAGGTTCCCTCCTTGTTCACACCTCTGTTAATCCATGGAGCTAATCCTGACTGGCAAGAGAGTGAAAGGAGAGCCAGGAGCTCAGAGCTTTTGGTGTTCAAGCTGCTGCTGGTTTTTATGGGGGTTGAGGTTTTTATAGGATCATTGAGGTTGGAAAAGACCCCCAGGGTCATGGAGGCCATGGAATTTGCATTTCCAGCCATCCTCACCACAGTGGCCACCTTCCCACACCTTTTCCATGTCATTTTTATCCCTGGCAGTGGCACAAAGCCCTTCTTTGCCCCCCTGAGCCCCTCAGTGGCTGGGAAGGAATATCCTGAAATACCCCTGGCTTTGGGGTTGTGTCCCTGCAGGAGAAGCCGTGCCCGAGGATGAGCAGATCAGTGCCAAGGACCAGAAGAACCTGGAGCCCTGTGATAACACCCCAATCATTGATAACATCACCCCCGTGGTGGCCAGCATCTCCACGGAGGAGAAGCAGAAATACGAGGAGGAGATCGCCAGCCTCTACAGGCAGCTGGATGACAAGGTTGGATTGGGAGGGTTGGATTCCAGGTGGGAATGGAAAATCCTGCCCATTGGGGTGTGGTTTTTTCTCTGTTTCTTGAGCATTGTGAACTGGGAAACGTTGGAAAATTCCAAACTCTGCATGAAAGCAGATCAGCTCTTCATCCTTTTTCCCTGTGCAGTGTTTGGGGGCACTCTCCAGGAAATCAGAGCCGAGCTTTCCTTTAATTTTCATTTCAGGCTTTTCCTTTTCCTCTGTGATTTGTGTAAAATCCCTCAGGAAACTGGAACATCATCCTGGAGTCACCAGGGAGACAAAAAAACGGTGGAAAAAAGTCCTTAATATTTCCAGCTATTAGAATTTTAAGGAAAATATATCCCCATCCCCTTTTTTTTTTGTGTTGCTGCAGCTTCAAACACAGCCCCGAGTGCAGGTGGCTCCTTTATTTATTTATTTGCACAGCTTGAGGGACATCACTGGCACTTAAAGCTCTCAGCAATTCCCTTATCCAGCCATTAATGGCTCTGGCTTGTGGGAAGATGAAAAGTGAGGGGGAAAAAAAGGCCCAGAAAAAGCCACTCACCAGCATGGATGAGAGCAGCAAAAAGGCTGCCTAGAAAAAGGGCAGCTCTCATCATGAATCAATACTCACTTTTAAAATTCAGTTGTAATTAGCAGGGAAATAGCAGAAAAAAGCCCAGTGTGTCCTTGCCTGTTAATATTGGAGTTTGGCTGTTTGTGGATACAGAGGGATTGTGTTTAAATCTTAATTTTGGTGTGCTGGAGGTCTCCCTGCACAGTGTCGTTGCACAGCAGTGTTGATGGCACTGCAAAGAGCAGTTTTCTGTCAGAAATTACAGCTTTTCTCTGATTGCATCCCCAGTAGCAATCTCCAGCTTTTACATATTGATTAGAAAAAGAAAAAAAATAAAAATCAGTCATTCTTTCACTTTCCTCATCGAAAACAGCAAAGCCTTGAAAATTGAGAAATGGAATTATTTTTAAAAAATTGAATTATTCTTGGGGGAACTGGCAGCAGGTTTGGGTTTTTCCCTAGAAAACATGGGAAGCATAAGTTGGCACAGCACTGTAGGAAATGAGAAGATATTTGATCCCAAACACAGGGCTCCCAAACCCAAAATATCCCCATTTCTACCAGTGCTGACAGCTTTTACTGCAGAGCTCTGTGGATGTTTATTTTTCTCTCCCCTCACAGCACAAAGTTTCCTGAATTATTCCCCATTCTTTTCTGGAGAGGGGAAATAAAAAGTGATCAAATGAGAGCTGGGAAAAGAAATTAAAAATCTCCACCCCCGTTTCGTTGCAGGATGACGAAATCAACCAGCAGAGCCAGTTGGCTGAAAAATTAAAGCAGCAAATGTTGGATCAAGAGGAGGTAAGAAACTAAAATAAATAAACCAACCTAAAAAAAAAAACCCTTAACATTTTGCTCCTGAGCCCGTTGTTTAATGATTCTGTCACAGCTGTTGGTATTAACTGGCCAAAATTCAATTGGAAAAGGTGTCAGCCAGGTTTAGACTTCAAATTTTGTAATATTCTCATAAAGCCATGATAAAACTCCTTGAAATAACAACCCCTGCTGCTGGGAAGTGATGCTGGAGGTCCAAGGTAGGAGTGGGGCCAGTATTTTTCACTCCAAATGTGGTTTTTGATGTGTCTGTGCCCATGCAAGTATCCAGGCACTGTGGGGTACAGGGAGTGAGAGATTTCCTGGTATTAAATTACTGATTATCATTACTTTGGCAATTAGAGACAGCAGTCTGTGAGGTGGAAAAAAAACCTGATAATGGGTGCTGCCACAGATTTGCTGTAAAATCTTGGATTGCTCACTTCAGACATCTGATTGCATTTTTTCTGTCCCTGAAATGAATGTTTGTTGGGTTTAGGATGGGGAATATGAGCACTAAACTCAGTCAAGCCATTCCCTTATCTGTCATTTATGAGTTCTGAAGATGCAAAATGAGGCAATAACACCAAGTTCCCCAAATGCTGCTGTGATATTTCTTAGGAGTTGCTTTTATTGTGTATCCAAGCCCTCAGCAAGGGTTTCCAAGGTGTTCTCAGGGAGAAAACAATGTCTGAACACGTCTGCAGTTCATCACTCAGGGCTCCCCTGCCCCCTCTGGGGCCTTGTCCCTGCTGGGGGAATCTCCAGCTTTATTTGACTCCAAGATGAAGCTCCTCACTCCTCTCACAGCTTGATTGGATTGCCCTGCACCAACAGAATAATGCACTTTGTGCCTTCTCAGCCTGCTGTTTCCTGATGTGTGTTAGGAGTTTATTTGTGTCACCTCACTTCTCCCATCTTTTCTCACCTCAGGCTGATTTTTCCTGCACTGTTCCCTCACAGTTGTCCTTGTGCCTTGCTTTTGAGGTGATGTGCATTGCTCCTGTTTGGGAGCAGCTGCCACAACCATCCCCCACCCTCCCTGTTCCAGCATCACCTCTGGAAGGTGGAGGAGGTTTTCTGTGGCCACTTTCCCCCTTTTTTTTTTTGCACATTCCTAGCCCAGCTTTGCTGAGTTACGAAATCCCTGCAGCTGATCCTGTTCAGAACCTTTTCCTGCCTCATCTCAGGAGTTTGTTCATCTCTTCTCTTTGAAGGATAAGGTGATATTTTATTATTCAAGGTGGTTTTCCCCTGGAGATGTGAGGAGCTCACTTATCCACGAGCAGCTGCCTCACTCTGCTCCCCCCTAATTAACCAGTCTTTATTTCTGCTTGATTAAGCCAGCAGGTTAATTATAAACCTGAGGCCTGCTGCAGATGAGGCTGATTTTGGAGGGGTTTTGGTACCTTTCCACCCCTGGCTGCTTCTTAAGGTGGGTGTTTTGGGGGATTGTGAATATTCCATCCCCACGTGGAATAAATCCATGAAGGGCTGCAGCCATGGTCCTTTTCCCTTTGTTTACAGCTCATCATTTTAATGTTTTTATTGGTGGCTTTTGAAAACTTTGAGCCCTTTTCCCACATAATATCAGCAAGAAGCTCCTTGTTTGTGCTGTAGGTGATGCACAGCACTTCTTGAAGGCACGGTAATGTTCACACAGAAAATTTCTTAAGTGAATGTAAATAATAGTCCCATCTGTGTTGAGCAGGAAGATTATTTGAAGCTATTTTGTTGTTTAAATATTTACATGCCATCTGGCTCTGGCAATCCAATGGGTTTTTCCATAACGTGAGTGCACTTCTGAGGCTGCAGCATTACCAGGGAGATAAATTTCCCTTACATCTGAATCCTCCCTGGGCACGTGCCAGCCTCCAGAGCTGCCTGCCTGCTTTCCTGTTTTCCACCAGCACTCTGAGCCAAAAAAAAGCGCCATTTCTTCTGTGACATTCTGCTTTTTGGGTGGTTTGGTTGAGAGGGGGGTTTGTGTTCTGCTGGGGGTCTCACTCAGCTGCTTGGTGGGCAGGTCAGGAGAAATCCACCCAAAACACTTCAGCTGGGGAGGTTTTATTCCACTGTCTGTGATATTATACTAATCCATAATCCATGCTCCTTGGGAAGGAGTGAATTCTGTGAATAAATGTCCAGACTTTGCTGGTAGGATGAGCATGAGGCCCTCTCATCTCTCCTGCACTGGTTTTATCTGTTGTCATTCCCCATTTGGTGTTTTTACGCCACGTCAAGCCCTGATTTTGTTACCATTCTTGAAAGTACAGTATTAGCAGTAAATGTTAAGTGTCACTTTTATTTATTTTCACATCACTCTGCAGTTCAGGGCTGCTGGTGGGGCTGTGCTAAGGACACCACAGCTGAAGTTTCAAGGCTTTACCATCTCACTGAACATTGGTTCAAGGGCAAGGGACAGGACTAAGCCAGTGACCTCTTACAATCACTGAAACCTCGATATCTCTCTCAGCAGCTTGCAAAGAGTACATTTAATAAGTTTTCCAGCTTGGAAGCGCTCACTAGTATGTGTGTGAAGTCAGTATTTTCTTCTGGGATTAATATTTTCCCTCAGCAAATAGGAGCAGCTAATCTGTCCTCAGCATCATCCTTCAGATGATAACTGAGAATAATCGTCTTAGGTTTGCTTATCAAAATCTTTCTGTAAAGCCACAAGGTCTTCGAGGCTGCCTCAGAGAGCCCTTTTCCCTCGGCTCAGTTCAAAGCCCTGAGCCTCTGCTCAAACATTTTCCTTTGTGGCATTTTTTGAGCCGAGCTGCAGCACTGGATTGAGGGCAGAAAACGTCTTTGGAGCTCTGATACTGTTCAAAATAAGTTTCTCTGCCTCAGTCTTGGGTCATAATAGGATTTGGTTAAGATTTTTCTTGTTGCTGAAGTTCAGAGCTTCTTTTTGTGCTTCCTCCAAATGCGTTTATGCTGGAACTGGTGCTGTTTTCAGGATTTCTCCCCTCCTGCGCACACGATTTGTGCTCACCCTTTTTTTTCCCCCTTTGCCTGTTTTTCCCCCTTTGCCTGTTTTTCCCCTTTTCAATGCTGCCTTTTGAAGGAGTTTTTGGGTCACTTAATGCTGCTGTGATATTTCTTCCCAGCTTTTGGCCTCCACGAGGAGGGATTACGAGAAGATCCAGGAGGAGCTGACTCGACTCCAGATTGAGAACGAGGCAGCCAAGGATGAGGTGAAGGAGGTGCTCCAAGCCCTGGAAGAGCTGGCTGTCAATTATGACCAGAAATCCCAGGAAGTGGAAGACAAAACAAGGACCAACGAGCAGCTGGCAGATGAGCTGGCACAGAAAAGTGTAAGAGCTACTTGTTCATACTCTTGGTTCTCTCTTTGCTCCCTAAACTTTCCCAAAAACCTGCTGGTGTCACCCTCTCTTCCCTATCTTAATTAAACAACCAAATTAAGGTAATTCAGAAGCTGCTCCATGGAAGTTGGTGGCAGACTGTGGCTCTTGCAGCAAGGAACTGGATGTGAGAAGTGGCCATTCTGTGTTTTGGATATTTAAAAGCTGTATTTTGCCAAGAAAGCTGTGAAAATCTGCCTTAGGCAAATGGCAGCATGTTGTGGTTTTCTGGACTCTGTGCTGCGGAGCAGGGATTTTACAGGGAGCCAAGGGATCTCAAGGAAGGAACCAGAAAAAAAATTAATCGGCTTTTTCAGCTGCTGTGTCCTGATCTTAAGGAAAAAATGCGATCTGAGGAAAATCAAGATTGGTTTAGTAGCTTAAAAGCATCCTTTTCCCTTAATTCATTACACCAACTTAAGGAGCTGTTGTTAACAGATCTGTTTCATTAAAGACTTTGTTATCTCCCCCAGTAAAACAGATTACCACGAAATCCATTGGAAAAAATTGAATTTTCTATCCCTCCACACCTATTTCTCTGTGATTAACCTCCTTTGATGTATTATGCAAATAAGATTCTTAGCGGATTTGCTACATTTAATACATCTAAAGTAGCCTTTGGTGGCAAGTGAGTTGTGAAAGTGGATTATGCCAAGGTGGAACTGGATGTGTCAGTACATTGTGCCAGCAGGCACGAGCAAAATCCCACATGGAAACTGCAGAGGGGAGGGTAATTCCTGTTTTTAAACCCTTCCAGAGTGCCCTGACAGCGACCCAGAGGGAGCTGGGCCAGTTGCAGGAGCTCAGTAACCACCAGAAGAAGAGAGCCACAGAAATCCTGAACCTGCTGCTCAAGGACCTGGGCGAGATCGGGGGAATCATCGGCACCAACGACGTGAAAACCGTGCGTGGGCCCTGCTGCCTTCCCCCACTCCTCCTGCTGGGAAAAACACTCCGGAAATCAGGGAATCCCAGAAGGGTTTGGGTTGGAAGGGACTTAAAACTCACCTGGTTCCAAATCCCCTGCCAGGTGCAGGGACAATTCCACTGTCCCAGGCTGCTCCCAGCCCCAATGTCCAGCCTGGCCTGGGACACTGCCAGGGATCCAGGGGCAGCCACAGCTTCTCTGGGAATTCCAGCCCAGCCCCTCCCCACCCTCCCAGCCAGGAATTCCTTCCCAATCTCCCATCCATCCCTGCCCTCTGGCAGTGGGGAGCTGTTCCCTGTGTCCTGTCCCTCTAGCCCTTGTCCCTCTCCAGCTCTCCTGGAGCCCCTTTAGGCCCTGGAAGGGGCTCTGAGGTCTCTCTGGAGCCTTCTCTTCTCCAGGTGAGCACCCCCAGCTCTCCCAGACTGGCTCCAGCCCTGGGAGCACAAGCTGATGTGGAATATGTGAATCCAGCAGTCCTTCTGCCAGGACATTCTGTGTGAATCCTGGCTGAGCACACAGGAAGACACTGCAGAGCTCTTTGTCTGGTTGGAGAAGCTCAGGGTCTGGGCTCACAGTTCCCACAGTTATTCCCAGCTCAGTTTTTGGGACCAGAGCCCATTTGGGGTCACTGAACTGATTAATGGGGGGTTTGAGTTCCCTCCAAAGCAATCCACACATAGCCCAACTCCTTCCTTAGCTGGCATGACTCAGAACTCCCAGAGTTTGAAAAAGCTTTAGGGGTGAGATTTGGCTTCTGAGGTGGCCAATTTTTGGTCTGAAGTTTGGTGCAAATTTTGGTCAGCCCTGCTTTGAGGTTTGCCTTCTTGTGGCTCTTGGGTTTGGGGATACAGTAGAGGAGTTGGCTGCTCACTTTGTCACATCGGTAGAAGAACAAAATGCTGATTTCAGAGAAAATATTTGTATGGTCATTGCTAAATGGCAGTGATGGAAACTTTCCACAGCCTGCAAAATCTCCCTGGTGGTGTTAATGCCATCTTTGTCCATTTAAAACCACATGAAAAACAGCAGTGGTTAAAACTGGATAGGTTCGTTTTTGAGATGTGTAAAAAATTCCTTGCAGTGCATTTTCGCTACTTTTAGTTCACTTTTTGTTGGTGTCCTGCCAAGGCCCCCTTAGGTCAGCAGGAGCTGCAGCCTGTCCTGCTGCAGAGGACACAATCCCTGCTGTCCTGTGGCTCTGCAGATCCCAGCCTTTGGAGATGTCACAGCAGCCTCTGGTGGCCGCGGGAGCAGGGACTGGCAGAGCAAATCTTTGCAAATGGAGGCAGAGCAGGTGTGGTACAAGTTTTTATAGGAACTGGGATGTCAGCACTTCAGGGGACAGCTGTCAGTGGAAATAAGGCCAGACTGAGGAGCATTTAGGAGGATGATTTCAAATTTGTTGGCAATTAGCATCTTCTCCAGGCGTGTGTAATTTCAGAGCAGACGGAGAGTTTTGGAAGAGGTCTCATTTTTCAGGATTTTTGGGAGGAGATGCAGCACATATTCCCTTCCCTTTGGCAGTGCTGGGAAAAGGAGGAATCAGATGACGTTGAGCTCTGTACTCTCTCAGGGAGAACCTGCACAGCTCCTCTGTGGCTCCAGGAATTCAGGAGTTGAGGAAAAACCATGAAGATAAAGTTAAGTCAGGGAAGGAAATGCTGTGTAAATAGAATGACAGCAATATTGAGAGATGAGAGGGATTATTCTTCTCTTGCCAGGTGATTTCCAGACCCTTGTCTGTCTTACAGCTCCTTAGTGAAGAAGCACAACCCTTCAAGAGAGGATTTTTTTGGGAGTACTTTGAAAATGCTCTCCAGCTTTTTGGAATTGGGAAAGAGAGAAAATTTCCCAAGCTGGTGACGTGAGAATGTCTCCAAAATCTGCTCTTGCCACAGTGGCAGGGTTGGTTATTTCAGACATTGAGCCACTGAATCCATAGAATCTCCTGAGCTGGAGAGGGCCCACAGGATCATCAGTGCAACTCCTGGCCTGCTCAGAACACCTCACAAATCCCACCCTGTGCCTGAGAGTGGTGTCCAAACTCTCCTGGAGCTCTGGCAGCCTCAGGAATGTTCCCATTCCCTGGGGAGCCAGGTCAGTGCCCAGCACCCTCTGGGGGAAAGAACCTTTCCCTGAAATCCAGCCTAATACCTGGTAAAACTATATGATATCCCTTCACACAAATGTGTAAAATATGCAAGAGAAAAGGCCAAATCAAATAAAAAATCCTGAAGGAAGATATCTCCTTAATACAATAGGTGCTCTTTGTGAAAAGATCCCAATGTTGATTTTTGTGTCCTTCAAATATGAGTTTTAAGTTCTCAGAAATAATTCACACTCTTCTCCCCTTCTCCAAACTCTCTTTCTAAAATGCTACCTGGCCTGTAAGGCTGTCCCAAATCCCAGAGCAAGCCTCCAGCCCAGCTCCCAGGGCAGGGAAAGCTCCTGGTGCTGCAGCTGTGAGCAGCTGCCAATGCCGTGTGCTCAGTTGGCAGATGTGAACGGGGTGATCGAGGAGGAGTTCACCATGGCCAGGCTCTACATCAGCAAGATGAAGTCGGAGGTGAAGTCGCTGGTGAACCGCAGCAAGCAGCTGGAGAGCGCCCAGATGGACTCCAACAGGAAGATGAACGCCAGCGAGAGGGAGCTCGCGGCCTGCCAGCTCCTCATCTCCCAGGTGGGGCTGCTCCTGCCTGCTCCCAGCTTCTGGTGGCCTTCCCAGCCTCCCTTCCCATGGAATGGGTGTGCCAGCAGTGAGAAATGAGCCTCACGGAGCGGAGCAGTGTTGTCTCTTGTGTGCTTGGTTGTTGGCTCTCTCTGCTCTCATTGCTCCCCCTCAGTGTCTCTCAGCACATTCTGAGGTCGTGCCCTGAGCTCTGGCAAGGCCATGTCCTGCTGCAGATCTCAAAATGTGTTTGGTGGTGATGCCTTTTCTTGGGACTGCTTAAAACAGAGGTTAGACAGAATGAAGAGAATAAAAAGCAGTTCTATTTGTTGAAGGGCCTTCGGGTACATTCAGGGCAGTCAGAGCCCACCCAAAATGGATGACCCCTCATGGGATTTTCATACTTTATAACTTTGGTCCATTTGCATATCAGGGGTTAGACCTCCAATTACAGCTTCAGGTAATGAAGTCATTTACCCCAAGCTTAGCCCCCCCAATTCACTGTTGTTTACATCTCTCAGGGCCTGAGACAGTGAGGTGTCCTTGAGTTTCAGGCCTAGAGAGGAATAGTTTTGTCTGAAATGGGAGAACAGTAGCTTAGCACTGCACATGGAGTCTGGAGTTATACACTAAAGAATTACAGGGTTACAGATACATGAAAAATATAGAAGCTAAAATCCCAAGACATCAGTGGAACAGCACTGAAATTCCTCCCTGAAGTTTCCTCACCATGAGTTTGTCTCTTGGATCACTTTAAAAAAGATCACTGACCACGTTTGTCACTAACCAAACCTGTGGGGAGCTCCCCAGATCTGCTCTGTTGATGTGCTGCTAAGAAAACAAGGCAGGAAGCTATAAAAAAACATGGAAAACTTTCTGGGATAGAAATCCAGGTGGTAGGAGGAGTTCTGAGTGGGTGGCAGGGACAGGCAGCGATGGTGGTGGAGAGGAACTGAGAGCTCTGATGCCCTCACCTGCTTGGAAGTGGACATGGGAAGGGGAAAACCTGATCCAGTTTCCTGTATTTCATTCCCTAGCAGTTATCCTAAGCAAACCTGGGGCAGGGAGAGCCCCTTTTCCTTCAGCAGAGTGTCTTTATTGAGTTTGACTCAATCCAGCTCTAGCTGGAAGTGTGATTCTTAAAACTGCAGGGTATGGGCTGCCCAAAAATGTAAACTGAAAACAATTCAAGCAGAAAAACTCTCCAACAGGTGACCACCTGCCTTGGCATCTTGGAGGTTTTCCTGCTCAGTGCATGTGGGGTTAAAACCAAAAGAAGATGGGGCAACTATTTTAATTCCAGCTCAGGATTGTTCCTCCAAGTCTCACCTTCACAGCACCACCAAGGCAGAGGTCTCATCCCCTCTCTGCCAAGGTGAACTTTAAGGTGAACTGCAGGTACCTCAGTGGCTTTTTAATTAGGATGCAATAATCCAGACCGGATCTTGATTTTTGTCCTCAAATTAGAATATTTTAATTCCATGTGGGGTGTTTTCACTACAAACTTCCATGTTTTCTATTTAACCATAAGCCCTTCTAGTTCAGAAGGTTGTTGGCAAGAAGCAAATCACCAGCCTGGCTGGGGAGAGTGGATCTGAGCAGGCTGAAGATCCCAAAGCCACCCCAAGGCTGGTGTCCACCTGCCTTTAGAAAGCTGCTTAACACCAAGTCAGGAGCTTCCAGGGATGTTTCGGGATTAGTGCCTGAATTCCAAAGTGGGCTGCTAAGCGTGGCCTTTCAAAACACAGCCTGCTCTGATCTCTCAGCTCCTTCCCAAGACCATTTTGCTGTGTGTTCCCCCAGCCATAACCTCTGCATGTGGAACTCTTTCCGTTTTTCCTCCTTTTTGTGTGGGGGAGTTTTCCCTGAATTCCTGGGCCACAGCTGTGCCCCTCCCATCTCACTGCTGTCCCTTGCCTTTCAAGCACGAAGCAAAGATCAAGTCCCTGACAGACTACATGCAGAACATGGAGCAGAAGAGGAGGCAGCTGGAGGAGTCCCAGGACTCCCTCAACGAGGAACTGGCCAAGTTACGAGCTCAAGGTACAACTTTGGGTCCCGTGGTTGTCGTTTCTTGTCCCAGCTGTGTCTTAGGAGACTCAGTTTTGTGTTTTAATGGTGTGGAAAATTACAAAAACCCTGCACAGATGCTTTACCAAACAGCACCAATCAATCTTGCTAAATATCCTGTAGAGTTCTGGGATAAGAATTTGTCTAAATTTCAGTTGTCCCTCTGGCAAACTCCCTGCCCCATCCCAAACAGAGCTGCTTCCCGTAGATATTCACAAGTTGTGTCTTTCCCAGCTCCCAGCTGACTTCATTTTAAAGACTTTTGGTTTTCCCCTTCCAATTTAATGTGGAAAATGTGTAGGTGTCAAAAGCAGTTCTTAACAACTTTGCTAAGCTCCTGGTTTATTTAAATTTATAACCTGCAGCCTTAAAATCATTCTGGTTTTCTGCACAAGGGATCTTCCCTGACGGAGGGAGCGGCAGGTGGGGACAAGACTTTTTTTTAATCATTATTATTAATTTTTATCATCTCCTACATTGTTAAAACAGAATCTTTAGTCCATCTCCTGGAATAAATCAAATTAATGAAAAAAAAAATTTAAATTTAAATTTAAAATTAAAACTGTCTCCACCTTTAAACAGAAAAAATGCACGAAGTCAGCTTCAAGGACAAGGAGAAGGAGCACCTGACACGGCTCCAGGATGCAGAGGAGATGAAGGTATTTTGACATATTTTGAGGGAATTTCTTGGTGGGATCATTCATTCAGCTGATAATTGGGGTGGAATTTTGTCTTCCTGTTGCCTTCCATTGATTCACCTCTGTGTTACACTAATTTTCTGCTGGTGGAGCTCTGCTGAAAGTCAATTTGCTCAGTAGTGAATGAGGCTACTGGGGTTAATATCATTTAGATACTTAAAAATTTGATTTAAAAAGAGGCTGCTTCCCCAAAGTTTGGCTGGAATTCTGATTATTTCCTGCAAATAATAGTGAAATATATAAACCTGTTTTCTGGTATTTTTCCTTTGGAAAGCAAAGAAATGTTTGCAATAATGATTTGTTTTCATGGAGTTGCAAATTGCAGACAAGGAAAAATACAGTTTTACAAAGATAGTGGTAGGGGTTTGCCAGCTGCAGAACTTTTCCATCCATTACAAACATTTTAAGTGATTAAAATAGTTGTGATTAAAGTGGTGGTACCTTATAGCTCTGAAGAAAAAAAAGCAAACCTTTTGTTAGCAATCTAAAGAGATACATTGAGTTTTTCTTGCTGCTGGAGGCATCTCTAATCCTAGAATTTAAATTTAAATGACAATTTCAATAGCAGGGCTGGAAATAAAAATTTCTCAGAGGTTTGGGTTTTACAGGTAGAGCTGTACATGTGTTTCCTTGGTGAATACACAGGGGAAATAAGAGAGGATTGGTGTAAATTCAGAGTCATGTGTGGCCAAGCCCTGGTTTTCATGTGGTAGTTTTTGCAGGAAAATGAGTCAAAATTGTTGTACATCTCTTGCTAAAAACTGAATTTAAGTGCTTGGGTGAGTAGACACAGAGTTTTGTGATTGGAGAAGGAAATGCCAGGCAGGTTCCTGAATGGATTTGGGAGTTTTTCCTCAGATCTAGAGGCTGGGTAAAAGGGAGTTGTTTGTCTCTGGATTGGTGTCTGATTCCTGGCTCTGGTGTTTGCAGAAGGCTCTGGAGCAGCAGATGGAGAGTCACAGGGAAGCCCACCAGAAGCAGCTCTCCAGGCTGAGGGACGAAATCGAAGAGAAGCAGAAGATAATTGATGAAATCAGGGAGTATGTTCACTCTCTCCATCCCTTCCTCTGGCCTGGGATGCTTTGGGGTTGTTTTTGTTAGGTTTGATTGATGTTTCTGTGTCAGTTCTGTCCTTACATGCAGCAGCCAACCCTGTAATTATTTTGCAGGGTGGATTACAGTGCCTAATTCTTTACTGGGGAGCTTTAACGAGGCCATAAAATTATAGAGAGTTAAGAAAAAAGGGTAGTGTTGCACCTGCAGGTCAGTAGGTGAGAGGAGCTTGGAGGAGAGCAGGTTTTCAAGGATCATGGAATCATTTGGGTTGGAAAAGGCCTTTAAGGTCATCGAGTTCAGCCACCCATGTCCCCAGGAAGGTTTTGAGATGCTCTCACAGCAGCCAGTCCTGCCCCAGACCTTGTGAGAGCCTGGATGACTCAAACAGCTCCCATTTTCACACATTTTTGCATTTTTTCCTCACACACCAATGTGACTCTGTTAAGTTTTGCTCCTGTATTCTTCTTTTTCGAAAACCTAGGCATTCTTTTATCATACTTATTGTGTGGTCTAGGATTAATTGTAGGGAAATGAGGAGGCAAGACAGAAAGGTGCCAACAACAGTTTGTGTCCTTTAAGGCAAAGAAAACAAACCACTGGATTTAGCTCTCCAATATTTTAAAATAATGTTCTTCAGGTTCTTTATGCTTCATTTCTTCCAGAATTTTCCAGTAGAGAGTTACAGCTTTTCTTTTTCTCTGCCCAATCCCATTTTGTTCGTGGAGATCCCACCTCCCTTCCTCCTGGGGTCCAGGCTGAGCTGTGCTGACTTTTCCTTTCACATTCCAGTATGAACCAGAAGCTGCAGCTGGAACAGGAGAAGCTGAGTGCTGATTATGATAAATTAAAAATTGAGGACCAGGAAAGAGAAATGAAACTGGAAAAGCTCATGTAAGTGCACAGTTTCCTCCCCTGGTATCCCTGAACCTCTTCATGTGTCCATGGAAAATGTGCTTAGGGAGAGGGATTTGTGTTGGAATATTCACACTGAAAATGCCATTTCAGTAGCAAAGCCAGCAGGAACTACTAATAAATTATTGCCAATTACTTTCTATTTTTATATCAGTGGTTTTGATAGTCATCAAAAAAGATTTTATTAAAGCTCTGATTTTATATCACAGCAAGTGTTAAATCTCTCATTCCTTAATGCACAGCAAAAAGAAGCAAGCAAGAAGTTGGGAATTTTTGGTGGGGTTTTGTTGATTTTTGGTTAGTTTTTTTTTTTAAAGTAATAAATCAGATGCCTGAGTAAAAACCTTTCCTGGAAATGAGGAAAATCCCATGTGTGGACACAAAGATGGAGGTGGTGACTGAGCCCTCCCACGGGATAAAATTGGATATTTGGGGCAATCAGAAGCATCATTAGAGATGCACAGTTTGGTCCCACCTGCAGCCGTGCTGCTCCAGGTGGGTGCTGGTTGATTCTCCTCTGTTTAATGTGACTGATTTGTGTTCCATGTTGTGATCTTTCCAGACTCCTTAATGATAAAAGGGAGCAAGCAAGAGAAGACCTCAAAGGGCTGGAGGAAACAGTGGTAGGTCTTAATTACACTTTATTCAGCTTTTCCCCTATATCTGTATACCCTGGTGATAGATATTTTAATTTTTGAGTAAACAGCTTTGAACTACCTAAATTAAAGTTTAAAAAGGTTGCTTTTGCTAATTTTGGAGGAATTGTTTTCTTCAGTGTGGTTTTGGGGCTGGATGGGGTTTATTTTGTGGCATTCAGAGTGGCCCAGAGTTCTTTTCTCCTGTTACCAACTCAGATCCAAGGAGAACTTTTACACCAGAGTGTCTACTATGTCCTAGTAATTTGTGCTTTTTTTGAAATTATTGTTTTGTTATTTTGATTCCAGGCAAGGGAGCTTCAGACTCTTCACAATCTGCGCAAGCTGTTTGTCCAGGATCTTACCACCCGTGTTAAAAAAGTAAAACTCTACTCTTTTAAACCCAAATCTTCTCCTTTTTTTTTTTTTTGCAGAATTCTTGTGATTGGCTGGAAGCCTTTAGTGCATGCAGTTACAAAATGGGATAATGTCTTTTTTAGCAGCAGTGAGAAACAAGATTAAAACTGTTCTGATGTTTATCAGCTTTTATTTGGTCCTAATTTGTTAAGGACAAGTTTTGGTGGTTGAGGGAAATGAACTCATCCAGTGCAGTTCAGCTACAAAATTCTCAAAGAAGATGAGCTTCAGAAATTATTTCATATAACTTGATTTTCCTATTCAGGATCCCCCCATAATTGTTCAGTCAAAATAACTTATTTTTTGTGTAAGGGGTAATGTGATTGTTAAATATCATATGAAGAGTTAAAATAATTTCTCTTTAGTTTGGGGCTCTGTAAGACTTTTCTGCCTTTGGGGAACTTAAATTTGCCAAAGAGCTGAGCTTCCCCTTGAGTTTGTGCCTGGCTTTGCTGAGTGCTGCAATTCTGTGTGCAGAGTGTTGAACTGGACAGTGATGATGGAGGTGGGAGTGCTGCGCAGAAGCAGAAAATTTCCTTTCTTGAGAACAACCTGGAACAACTTACAAAGGTTCACAAACAGGTAAAGGCTCCCTTCCCCTCCTTCCCTCCCTCCATCCAAAAATGCACTTTTTTAATGTTTACAAGGGTAATTTTGGAAGGTAGCCTGTACTGCCTGAGGAAGAGGTACCCACTAAACTCCTTGGCATTAGGAGTTAGGGCTGCTGTCCCACTCCCTGCACTTCTGTTAATGTGGTAAATAAGGAATTATTGTTTTTCTGTGAAAGTAGATCTGTTTTGGCACTAAGAAATGCATAAAAATAGCTGTTTTCTGGATGGATTGTGCATCCCCAATTTGAGTCCTGCCTAAAGCTCACTTGGAGGTGACTGGAGGGGACTCATCAGCAGAGTATGAAAACAATGGAATTGGGGTTTTCTGTGCAGCTGCAGGGCTGGTGCCTCCCTGGGGTGCTGAGGTTGGTCTTTTCTGGGCTTGTCCATCTCTGTGTCCTCCCCCATTCATGGAATTTCAGTTTCACAGAATTCCAGACTGGTTTGGGTTGGATGGGACCTTAAAGCCTATCCGGTGACACCCCTGCCATGGCAGGGACACTTCCACTGTCCCAGGCTGCTCCAAGCCCATCCACCCTGGCTTTGGACACTTCCAGAGATCCATGGGCAGCCACAGCTTCTCTGGAAACCTGTGCCAGGGCCTCCTCACCCTCACAGGGAAGGATTTGACCGTAAAATCTCCTGTCCTAGTATGTTGGAGCTGTGTCCCACTGTTCAGGTGCACAACACAAAACACTAAAGCTGTTTTGATCTCTCTTTTGAGCAGTCACATAACACTGTGCACTGCACTCTCCTGAAGCTGTATTAGTGACCCACACTCCCAGATTTGCTTTAATTATTCCTGTGGAAGTGCCAAAAGAGCAGGAAGTGCTGGACTGTGGCAAGTGCCCGCTAAGGTTTGGGGTTTTGAGATTCCCAGGGAACAGATGGTTTAAAGACCAACTTTCTAAATGTGGAAACTGGGACATGTTCAGAGTGGTTTTTCTTTTACCATTTTGCCTTTTTTTTGCACTCATTTCATGCATCTGCTGAGTTTCAAATATGGATTTTTATAGCTCTCATTAGCGTGTATTTACTCAAAACCAACTTGGAATCCACATCTTGCAGGAGACTTAGAAAAGTGACATTGCACTTGATACCATTCTGCTTGGATTTCATATCATAACTATTTCACATAACAAGGGTTCAACACTTGCAGAAAAAGTACATTGTGACAATGTTTTTTGTGCTTGTTTGTGTTTCTCTACGGCACTAAGCCTGGCCCAGCAGGTCTAAAATGCTCTGATTGTTAAACAATGTGTGAATGTCAGGACATGCTGTTGCTTTGCTGTATTATTAATGTGATTGTTAATCCACTTTTCACTCCAGAAAATGGAGAGTCACTCCTTTGGAGCAGATTTCTGTCGACTTCCAGCAGTGGTGTAATCTGTTCCATAGAAACTGTGCTGGATTTTCTGCCCGTTTGCATCAGTTTTGTGTTTATTAAAAATCAATCCTCTCATGGCTGCTGCTGCACAGAAAGTCAGATGTGGTTTGAGTAATTGATAGACCTCACTCAGGTTCATATTAAACTGAGGAAGTGGACAAATTCAAAATTGCATATAATCATTATATTTATAGTTACAGGCCAAAAAGTGATTTCTTAGTGAAGTCCCCAGTTTTCCCCACATGGCTGAGTAGGGAACACACAGGTGAACACATCAGAACTACTGAAAATGCTGAATTTTGGATGATCCCCATTGTTGTCTGTAAGACATATTCAAGCATTATTATTTTAAAATAATGAGGTGATCAAGGATTTGCAAAATCCTGAATATTTCTGTGTTTTGA
Organism: Orthonyx spaldingii; assembly: GCA_013397795.1. Classification (NCBI taxonomy): domain Eukaryota; kingdom Metazoa; phylum Chordata; class Aves; order Passeriformes; family Orthonychidae; genus Orthonyx; species Orthonyx spaldingii. The sequence goes on from VZTJ01001257.1 coordinate 233,320, forward strand.
GGAAATGCAGAGTTTCTGCTGCAGTTTTTGAAGTGTAGAAAGCAGATCTGGCTGTGGAGTGCTCTGCAGTGGCAGGATTGGTCCTGGAGTCCTCATCTTTTCAGTATCAGCTCTGTGGAATTTTGTTGAATGGAATAAACTCCATTGTTCTTTGATCTTTCTGGACAATTTAAATGAATATCACTCCTCAGCCAGACAAATAAATTTTATGAGTAAAACTGCTTGGATGACACTCTCAGGCATAGGGTGGGATTGTTGGGGTGCCCTCTGTGGGGTGAGGAGCTGGACTTGATCCTTCTGGGTCCATTCCACCTCAGGACATTCTAAATTTCTCTTTACCCTAAGCTTTTTGCATTAATTTCTGGAACAAACCTGTTTTAGTCCACGAGACATGGAGAGCAACCGGTGGCGTTTCCTCTCTCCTGGCGAGGCGACTTTTCCCGCCTTTTCTCTGAGGAGATTTTTGCCGTTTTCTTTTGACCTCCTTTTATTTTTGCACTGCTTTTCCCCGCAGCTGGTACGTGATAATGCAGATCTTCGTTGCGAGCTTCCTAAGCTGGAGAAACGCCTTCGAGCTACGGCAGAGAGAGTTAAGGCCCTGGAGAGTGCACTGAAGGAGGCCAAGGAGAACGCCATGCGCGACCGCAAGCGCTACCAGCAGGAGGTGGATCGCATTAAGGAGGCCGTGAGAGCCAAAAACATGGCCCGGAGAGCACACTCTGCCCAAATTGGTGAGGACATGGAGCTAAAGGGGCTACCCACGTGCTTCAGGCTCGGGCTGGTTGCTGGGGGTTGAGGGGAGAGAGTAAAACACAGGGGTTGCTTCTCCTCCGCTGCACAGGAATCTTCAAAGGCCTCGTTTTTTTCATGGAATCTGCCCCACCTCGAGTTTAAAGAGGCTCTGCTGTTTCACTGGGTAAATAAAGGGCATAATGGGTCTTGTGTGCCCTTCTAGTGACCTGAAAACTTGTCTCCTTAAATTAGTCGCTCACTTTCTTCCTCCTTCTCCCCCCACACGCTCGGTCTCTGCTTTTATTCTTTCCTTGCCTTTCTGGGCCCTTTCTCTTTTTTTCCCCCTGATTACTCCTCCACGTGATTTCATTTCCAAAATTCTTCCTTTGTAATTCGGACACTGATACATCTCTGAGGCACAATCTAATGTGTGGACACAACAGAGGGATGGGGCAATTTTGGGAAGAGTTTGTTGGAATTGCCGAAGGATAATGGTTTAGATGGAGATGACAATACTGGGGTATTAAATCCTGAGGGAGAATGAGGCAGCACAAAACGTTACTTGTTGAATGCTTCCTCTTGTAGGGAGCCAGCCAAGCTTTGTCTTGGCATCTTCTGGAATGGTATAAACTGGACATGGAAAGTACCTCACTGCCCATCAAGTGACTGCCCTTTGTTGTTAGACAGTCCATAATTCACAGGTCCAGTGCATGGGAAGGGCTCTGCCAGCAGGAAAATGGATCTGCCACCAGGAAAATGGGTGTATTTGTTGGTGGAAGAGCTCTGCCACCAGGAAAATGGGTGTATTTGTTGGTGGAAGAGCTCTGCCACCAGGAAGATGGATCTGCCACCAGGAAAATGGGTGTATTTGTCGTTGGCCAAGGCAGGCAATGCTGTGTTCTGCAGAGCTGGATTAGAAACCACTCTGCCAAGCACAACTCTGAGCTGGGAGATGATGGGGTTTCCCTTGCAGGAGAAGGTGAGGTGGAAAGCTAAAATGTGAAAGCTGAAATGTCTGTTTGGTCCCTCCTGTCCCTCTGCAGCCAAGCCCATCCGCCCTGGTCACTACCCAGCGTCTTCTCCGACGGCCGTCCACGCCATCCGAGGGGGAGGGATGTCCAACTCCAGCTACTACCACAACACCAAATAAACGAGAGGTAGGACCAGAGTAACTCACTCACCTCTTCTCCCAGTGATCACTCAGTTCCCTTTTTATTTCAGTCTTGCTTTTAGGACACCCACAGTTTTGGTTTTTTTCTATTTTTAGTAGTTGTTTGCTGATAATTACAACACTCACTAACTGAGTGCCTGCTAAGAGGCTTTGCCAGATGCTGGGGAGAGGTTTTATTTTAATGACTTAGCACTTAAAAGTTTTTTTAAAGCTGCTATGGTAAATCTGGACTGAAATTCACACATAGAGATGTGAAACTCATGCAGTAAAAATACATTTCCAGAGGTTCCTTCTGCCAGCATCATCTTCTGCTTTCTGTACCGTGGCTGTGTTTCCATGTTGGGATATTCCAGCCTGGGACAGGGGTAGAGCAGCTATCAGTGGCAGCAAGAGACATCTCCAAATTTAAGTGTCACCATTTGACAAACTTTGCACTGTTAGTTCTCTTCATGAAAAAAAAAAATCTAAATGTTTTACTTTCACTGTCAGAGTTTGACCTAAGCAAAAGATGAGCAGCATATTGCCAGGAGACTGTTCCATGGACTCCATCCTGCCATTTCTTTCTTTAAATGCTCGTTATTGGACAGATTTTATATCTGCCTTATTTTAGATGGTCACTTTATGCCACAGACATGCCAAGAGCTGGATGGCAGCGAGTGGCTGTGACAAGCAGCCCGGGGACGGCAAAGTTGTTCCTCCAAGTCTGGCTTTTTGCCCTCCTTGAGGATTAATTCTGTATCACAACTCTCTTCATGGTCTGTGGTCTCCTCGAGGCATTCTTGGGTGTTTTTAGCTTTTTTTTGGGAGTGATTCATGTCAGGCTTGCATGCCAAGCATCCATCATGCCACACTCAAGCTGTTATTGTGCTGGGGGATTGTTCCTGCTCATTGTGTTTGCCATCAGCTTCCAGCAACATATTTCCTCTGTGGGTAAATTAGGGCAAGGCTTTGCTGAGTGGTTTTGTGCAGCAGCCCGTTCTGGTCTGAAATTGGCTTTTCCATCTCACGAGTGGGGTGGCTCTGTCCATCTGCTTCATTGCATTCCCACCTCTGTGACCAGGCCAAGGGTGGGATACAGAGCCTTGTCAAAGATTCCTAAACATTTATTGTAACAGCTCCTCTGAGGGGAAAAAGCTGCCACCTGCCTCAAATAAATGCATCTTTAAATACCAGCTGCTTTAAAATGAAGGGTCTGACTCAAACAGACCACACATGTCAAGTGAACGACTGCAGATTAATAAAAATTGTTAATAAAATAACCACGTTTCAAACAAGACAGGACTGTGGAAATCAATGAAAAGCAATCAGGAGGCATAAAATACCCACCAGATATTTTAGAAGCTGAGGTTTAGATTTGGGGGCTGTGGAGATGAGCAGGTTCAGGCCATGTTGCAGAAGAGCAACAGGGAAAATGAGGCTGGAGGAAAAGGAGATGGAGGATCTCGGGAGAAACTGGATAAAGTTACGAACTTGGGGTTTCTGGAAAAAATGAGGAAAAATCTGAAAACCAAATGGAAACCCCACAGGTTGGAATTAAATCATTTAAACAGTGTTCTTGAATTTTTGCTCATATCTAGAAATAAGTGAGGAAGATGTAGTTAGGGAAGGCTGGGAAGTGATTGGAGTAGGTCAGTTCTCCTCAGTTTTGGTCCTTTGATTAAGAATTTTATTGGCAAATTGCAACTCTTTGGCTGCCAAAATCTGAGCAATCTGAAATCTGAGCTCGGATGGAAACCCAGGGGTCTGAGTAAAGGTGTTAATAAAGGTACTACTTGTGCAGGGAAAACTGCATCCAGATTATTTCCATGATATTGTTGAGACATTCCTGTGCTCTGCAGAAAGTGCTTTGGAATGGTGCAGTTCTACCCAGCTGGAATTAGAACAAAACTTTCTTTTGTAGTCATTTAACAGCAGTGAAATAAAAGTGAGGTTCCTATTTCAACATTTGCTCAGGAGAGATTTATCTTGTGTTCATTCATTATTCACCACAAAGATAAAAGACACTTAGTGCTGTTAGACTGGTCAGTGGTTATGATTGATTAACCCAGCAGATGGAAGAGAAAGAAATGTGGCTTTGAATAAAATGTGCTTGTCTAATGTGCACATATAAAATTATAAAACCTATTTTTATAATATTATTATAATATTATATAAAAAATATTTTAGATATTTCTGTAAACACTTACTTTTACATATATGTATCAGGAAAAGATCTCTGTCAGGAGACAAAGAACAGAGGGATTGGTTTGGATTTGTATTTTTTCATCCCTTTGATTTATAATTTTCCAACTCAACTGCTGTTACTTTCCTCCCTTATTACATGAGATCAACACTCTCCAGCTCTTCAGCACATCTGAGCATCCAAGAGAAAAATCCTATTAAAGGAAAAGAAGGATTAAAGGGAAAAAAAGTTGGACTTTTAGATGGTGCTTAGGTGAGACATAAAGCCAAGCTACAGGTGGTAAAGAGGGAATTCCATCAGGAGAATTGGCTCATTCTGTCTGTGAGACCCAAATTCCATAATTTTTTTTAATGTGACTCCGGATTCATCGCTTTGCTTGCTGCCCATCCCACTTGGGTGCTCTGCTTTCTAATCCCCCAAACCCACTAATTTTCCTTCCCTCTCTTGCTCTCTCTGGCAGGTCAGTTCCACTTAGCATGTTAAGGACTGTCATTAAGTCACATTAGTTTCTTTTCTGCCCCTCTCCAACCCGGTCCACGTCCTGTCCATCCTGCGCTCCCCACAGCCATCGGCGACGCCCCGCTCCCAGGTACTCCGAGCTTCGTAGGATCTCCACGTGTCCAGAAGTGTCCAGCTCAGCTCCTCCAGATCCTTGTACCGTGTCTGGAACATTCCCACCTCAGTAAGGATGACAGGGAGTCTGCCACTCCGAATTCCACGACCCCTTGGCGCTGCTTAGGTTGGGGCTTCTCCACTCAGAGTGATGCTTTTATTTTTTCCCGAGTCCTCCGTTGGCATCGGTAATTCCCGACTTCTGGCATCAAGGAATTAATTATTCAATGACCAAGTGCCATCAAAGGCAGGTGATTGTGCTCTGTCATGACTGATTTCCTGTATAATATACATATTATTTTATATTTTTAGGGGATGAAAATGTGCTGCTATGTGGTTTAATTTTACTGCTTAACATTTTCAGAACGAAATTTCCCCAAAGAACCATTTGTAATATCCTGATAAAAATCTTTGGACTGTATAAAATAACCTTTATTGCAGTACCTGGTAAAGAACAAATGGGATGCAGAGAAATCTGTTAGTATAGACCTAGGATTTGAAGTTTGGTAGTTCCATGAATTTATGTGTGTGACCTGTTTGAAAATTAAGCTCCTATTTCCTCGTAGTTCTCCCTACAGTGGTGGGTTTTCCTGGAGTGGGATGGCTTAGCCACGTGTTTGTGAGCGTTGTTCCCTAGGAAGTTTGGAAGGCTTTCAGAATGCTGTGGAAATCTGGCCTTGGAAAATCCGACAGGCATCTCCCCCCCTCCCCCTTTCCCCAAACAAGCCCCGATCCGTTCACATCGGAATTCACATCCCGGAGGGAACAGTCCCCTACCAGAACAAAGGAAAGCAAAATCCCCCAAACCCTTCCTGAAAAAGCCCAGCAGGAGGTGAGAGTTGTACACTCGGGCTGTCCTTTGCAGACCAAATTTGGGCTTTTTTTTTGCTGGGATGTGAGGAGCACGTTGCCAGGGGAAGGGAATGTCTTTATCAGCCGCTCTATCCACTCATCCCGTGGAAGGTGCTCCAGAGGTAAGGAAAAGCCTTCCTTGGATCTCCCAGACAGCAAATTTCCATCTTCCCAGCAAGGGGGCACTGGAATTGCTCTGGGAAGGTTCTGCTGGCAGGCAGAAGGTGCTGCTCCTCCTCCTCCTCCCTCCCTGCACATCTCCTGGGGCAGGTGGGACTCCAGGAAGCCGGGGTTGTGGGAAGGCTCCAGGAAGCCGCGATTCCGGGAAGGCTCCGGCCGAGCGTAGCCCTCTGCTCTTCCTTTGCAGACGTTTGCTCTTCTTTCATTTGAGATTGACTGGGATTTTTTTTAATTTCTGAATGTGTAGGTGTAGAACTCTTCAGTTCTGTAGAGCGTTTTGGAAGACTGTGAGTTGACTTTAGATTTTTTTTTTCTACTGAAATTAGGGTGTTGCAAAGCAAGTTGGACTTAATTTAACTGTTTTTGGTTTTTTTGCTTTTGGTTTTTTTAATGTTGCACTATTTTGGGGGAGCATTTTGCTGAACATATTTAATGAAATTGCAGATTTGCATGTATTTAATTTATTTTGTATTTTCCAAAGTTTTATATTTTCTTTCGTTACGTGCATGTGCACTGCCAGAAGAATGAACTGTGAACTTGCCATATGCAATCTTTAATAAAATCACTAACTCAGAACTACTCTGTGCTATCTTACCAGCTGGTCAGAGCTGAGGTTTCTACTAGGAATTAATAATCCTCTTGTTTTGGTTCTAGGAAAAGACCCCAAGCTTATTTGCTGTCAGAGATTTTGTATTGTAGGCAAATTTTTTGTTGCGTCTCTCAGAGTTCGGTACGGAATTGTATTGTAAACGCAGCATTCATGACAACCAAAAGCTCTGGATTCCTCAAGGCATCACCAGGAATTTTTGGAGGCAGTTCTGCCAGCTTCCTGCAGCTTGAGGGATAAGTCAACTTGGACATCTCTTCCTCGTGCTGGTGCTGATCAGCCAGTCAGTGCCACCAGCAGAAAAACGAGGAAGTCTCTCCAAGTTTGCTTTTACCCCAACACTGCAGGAGGACTTTCAGAAACGCCCCAAAGATGCCTTAGGCTAAAAGCCTCAAAATTAAATACCTACGACACTTAATAATTGGAAATGATGAATTCTCAGTTGAACATACTCTGCTTGTATCGGTTTTTATTTTTGAAGCCTATTTTATTTAGGCAACTTCAGTTTGTATCATGTGTTGTATATTCAACTTTTGTACCATTTTTAAGGCTTTCACATTTTATATCTGGAAAGGAAAACCACACATCTGCTGCAGAGATCAGAACCTGTCTCTTGCTGTTTCCTGACCCCATCTTCCTTTCTTTGCTCTTTGAGTGTTGTGTTCTATTTATTCCAGGCTCATTTTTAAAGTTGTGGTTTGTACAGCGCCAGTGAGATTTCACAGCTAAAAATGTCATGCATGGGACAAATTGGGGTGGAAATACCATTCCCAAACTGAAAATGGATTTCAGATGGAACTAAAGTGCATATTGTTCTTTTTGCTAGTAATTAAAAAGCATTTCTGGCTCACCTGAGCTTCTCTTAATGATATGTTGAAATATCTTGTGTTTGTCCTTGAGTTCACGTTTCATCGACTTGTTTTCTGGAAAGCAAGGAAAGTTTTGAGCTTGGAAAGACCTTGGCTGATGCATTTTTAAGTTTTGTATTTAACTCAACAAGGGTGAGAGTTGGATTATCCTGAATATACTGAAAGCTTAAAAGTAAGTCACAAAAACACTCTGCTACAACAATTCCTGCCCACAGAACACTGAGTAGCTTTTCAATTTCTTTCCCTTTGTAAAGCCTAATGGACTAAGATGCACATTTGCCTGAAATCTTTATAATAAATTATAGGATCGTGGAATGGTTTGGTTGGAAGGGATCTTAAAGATCAGCTGATTCCACCCCTGCCATGGGCAGGGACACCTTCCACTATCCCAGGGTCAGCCTGGCCTTGGACACTGCCAGGGATCCAGGGGCAGCCACAGCTTCCCTGGGCACCCTGTGCCAGGGCCTGCCCACCCTCACAGAATTCCTTCCCAATATCTAATCTATCCCTGCCCTAAGGCTTAAAAACAAACAAAATAAAGAATTCCAATTCGAACACGGTTTTATCTGAAGAAACGTTTAACCCAAACGGCGACCAAAGTGCAAAAGGAGAAGGGCTCATCAGCTTCCCGCTGCTGGAGGAGAAATACCTCACATAGCCATGACTGAAGTACTCCTCCGTGGGGCAAAAAGGGAAACAAATGGGCAGGATAATCTGAATCTCCCCTTGCTTTGTGTCCTCCCCGTGCCTTGCAGGAAGCGCGGCGCACCGGCCCCATCCGCTGTGCGGGATGGCAGCGCCGCTGCACCCCGCGGGGAGCCACGGCGCCGAGGCGCTCTGTAGATTTATACCTGTCTAGTTTGTAAAGTGTGTAACGTGTGCTGCAGATGTGTAATCTCTGGGCTCTATGTATCTTTACAGTAGTGTTCAGTTTAGGAGAAAAAAAAAAAAACCGACAAAAAAAAAGAAATAAATGGTGGACACGTTTTGCTGGTAACAAGGGGAAATTTTTTTTTGCCATTGCATCAAATGATGCTGAACTGTATTAAACTCTTGATAGCAGACCTGAACCCTCCTCCTCCCCCCAGCCCGTGGAGATAAGTCTTTTATCTTCGTCCTGAAGTTCTGTCGGAGATGGATGGATACACTGGCAGACTGCATGATGTATCATTCGAAATCCGTTACAGTGGAAAATAAAACTGAACTGAACTCTGCCGTGTGGGCCTGGTGTGACACGGGACAGGGCACTCTGTGCAGCAGGGACAGCTCTCTGGCACAGGGACAGGACGCAGGGAACGGCTGCAGCTGTGCCAGGGGGGTTTGGGTTGGATCTCAGGAAAGGTTTTTCCCCAGAGGGTGCTGGGCACTGCCCAGGCTCCCCAGGGAATGGGCACATTCCCAAGAGCTCCAGGAGCATTTGGACCACTGCTCCAAGGATGCACAGGGTGGGGATTGTTGGGGTGTCTGTGCAGGGCCAGGAGCTGGATTCATGATCCTGTGGGTCCCTTCCAGCTCTGGATATTCCCTGATTCCATGAGCGACTCATTCAATGGAACCGCACTCCAGAGTGGGCCGAGGCCACATCCGAGGCCACGCTCTGGATTTTAGCTCTCCTTCTTCACCTGTAGAAAGTCATTCACAAAATCATAGAATTCCAGACTCCTTTGGGTTGGAAAGGTCCTTAAAGCTCATCCCCTTCACCCCCTGCCATGGGCAGGGACACTTTCCACTGTCCCAGGTTGCTCCAGGCCCCGTCCAACCTGGCCTAGGGCACTGCCAGGGATGGGCACTAATTAACAGGTTTGGGTGACTGGGAAATGAACACAACATCGTTTTTTGTTTTTTAAATAAATAATCGCATCTTCTCGACTACCTCTCCATGGATCTATTCCTTCTTTCTCCTCTTTTTCAGTAGCCTGGAGGATGACAGGGAGACTCTTCCACTTCCCCTGTGCATGTATTTCCATTTTTATAGGAATATTACACTCACTTTATGTAATGCAGTAGAAGTTCCTGTGTCCTTGCCACTTCCCTAAAGTCATACTCGGGAGCTTTATAAACAGCTTATTTCCAGTAATTATTACTCTGAGCATTTCTCAATTAAATCATTATTTTTCTCCTCAGCAATGCAAATTCCAGCCGCTCCAAGGCTTCTGTAGGAATGGATTGCTCTCTTTTTTCTCTTTGGTTTTTTTTTTTGTTTGTTTTTTTGGTTTTTGTTTTTTTTTTGCTGCTGAGTAGACTCCTAATGAGGATTATGAGTTTTTTGCACCATGAAAACATAAGCAGACTTAGAAATTAGCCCAGTAACATTTGGAGTCGGTTATTTAAAAATCTGAATAAATTTTGGATTGTGATAAATTTTGGGTTCAGTGTATAAGAGGCGCTTCCTGACCCTCTGAGAAGCTCCTGCAGGATGAGGATGGCTCCACCCGGGAAGAGGAGGCTTTCCAGTGTAGATGGTTTATATTAAGGAGAGCAGATGGGAAGTCCAAACATTCCCCAATAGTCCTGCAGAGGAAGGCAAACACTGCAGGGTGCCAGAGCTTTCTCCATGAGTCAAAAAATATTCACCCTTCAAGATCTCCTCGATAAAGCTCATGCCTGGAGGATGAACTCAATTAGAGAGCAGACTGTTTGCAAGTGTATCCCTACAATTTCGTTTTCGGAATGTGGGATTGCAGCAGTTAATTAAGGCTATGAAAACATCACAAATTACTGTATCCATTTCCAAGATCCAGCTTTCGCAAGAGCGCAGCGAAAACAAAGGAACGGGAGTTGCATCCCTAGAAAAACACTCACAGCGAGGCTGCCGTTACTGATTCACACACTTCTGAGCTCAAAATGAAACACTTCAAATTTTTAATCTTCTAGCAGAGCAGATCCCGAGGGAAGCTGTATTTATGGCAAAGTGAGGATATTCGGGATTTCGGGATCAAGACCCCTGGTGGTCACCTGTGATGCAAACCGAAGGGTGGGTCCGGGGGCAGGGGGTGTCGGGGAGCTCTCGGTTCCAGGGATCCCCGGGAGGTTCGGGAGCTGCCCCCGTGTCCCCGCAGGTGTCCGGGCCCCGCCCTGCCCGCAGGTGCCACCGCCCCGGGGGCGGGCACGGGGTGTCCGAGCCGCCCGCTCCGCCCCGGCCCCTCCTCCGCCCGCCCCGCCCGCACGGCCCGGGGCGAACGTCCCGCTGGCCGGGGGTGCCGTGTCCTGCTGTCCTTGTGTCCCGGTGTCCCGGTGTCCCGCTGTCCCGGCGTCCCGGCACGGAGGTGAGTGCCGGCAAGGCGCCCGGGAGGGGAGCGGGGCGGGCTCGGGGCTGCGGGGCCCGCTCTGCGCCCCAGGTGATGCTGAGCCGCGTCCCGGCCCCGGCGGAGCGGGCACAGGGAGGTGGCACCGGAATCTGGGTGTCCCCAGCCCCGCGGGGAGCGGGAGGTGGCAGCGGAATCTGGAGGTGGCACCGAAATCAGAGTGTCCCCAACCTCACGGGGAGTGGGAGGTGGCACCGAAATCAGGAGGTGGCACCAAAATCTAGAGGTGGCACCGAAATCAGGGTGTCCCCAGCCCCACGGGGAGCAGAAAGTGTCACTGAAATCAGGATGTCTCCAGCCCCACTGGTTTTGGAGAGTGAGAGGTGGCACCAAAAGAGGGTGTCCCCAGCCCTGCTGGTTTTGGGGAGCAGGAGGTGGCACCAAAATCAGGGTGTCAGCAGCTCTGGTGGGCTTGGGGAGAAGGATGTGGCACTGCAATCAGGGTGTTTCCAACCCCACTGGTGTTGGGGAGCAGGACATGGCACCTAAACCAAGGTGTCCCCAGCCCCACAGGCAGCAGGAGGTGCCCCCAAACTCGGGGTGTCCCCAGCCCCACAGGCAGCAGGAGGTGTCCCCAGACTCGGGGTGTCCCCAGCAGCCGCGGCGCTGGCGGGAAGGAGCCGGGCTGTGGGAAGCGCTGGGAGTGCAGCGTCAAGTGCTTGGGACCCAAACCACAGCCTGTGTTTTACAGGGCTCTTGTAAAAGTGCCGTTATTACACATCTCCTGATGATTATAGAGCTGTAAAAAGAACTGGGCTCCCTGTTCCACAGGTGTGGACGCCAACCTCGGGCTCTTTACCAGTGGGGCTTCACCGTAGGAAATGACAGAACACGGTAAAAATGTACTTAGTGCAGCAAAAACTGAGAGTGAAAAATACAAGCTGCCCACCATGAAGGCTGCAGAGGGATTTTGGATAAGGGCCTGGAGTGCCAGGACAAGGGGGAATGGCTTCCCACTGCCGGAGGGCAGGGATAGATGGGATAGTGGGGAGGAATTGTTCCCTGTGAGGGTGGGGAGGCCCTGGCAAGTGTCCAAGGCCAGGCTGGACGGGGCTTGGGGCACCCTGGGATAGAGGGAGGTGTCCCTGCCCATGGCAAAGGGTGGAACAAGATGTGTTTAAGGTCCCCCTAACCCAGTCCATCCTGTGATCCTGTGAAGGCACACGAGCAGGTGCTGGGCTGACTCTGGCAGGCTGTAAAAGTGATGGTTTTCCTCAGAATGGACATGGGCTTCTGGTACCTCTTCCCTGTATCCACATGGATTCCTTGTGCTGAGTCAGGCTGGAAATCCCTTGGCACAACCACCAGCAGTGTTGTGGGGATTGTGGGCTCCGAGGGCTCGGTTCTGCACCAGGCCCTGGGTGCTCTGCTGATGCAGGGAATGAAAACAGTCCTGGGGTTGGGGAGTGTACGTGGTTCATGCACACAGACCTGGTTGGCAAGAGCCAGCTGGTTGATTCCTGAGGGCACTCTCAGGAAAATGGGATTGTGTGATTTCCCGTCTGTCAGAGGGTAACGCGGGGAACCGCACAGGCAGAGATCAGAGCAGTTGCAGAGCCGTGTGCTGCAGCCTCCTCCAGAAAAGCCACGCTGGTAATCCCAGATGCTCCGAGAATGAGTCAAGTTTCTCTCCCTCAATAGACACGGTTTTGTTTAAAATTGTATAAAATATTAAGTGCTGAGATCTCTGTTTCTCAGGTCAGTTTTGAACCTCTAAAATTTTCAAGCTTCCTCCGTGACTTTGAACCTCCCCATTGTCACTCCTCTGCCTGGATGGGTTTTTAAGAAAAAGACAGAAGTATTAAAAGGTTTATGGTGACAAAGAATGAAGTTTGAGAACACACAGATCAGCTCAGAGAAGGAGAATTCAGAGCTGAAAGCCTCTGTCCCTGCTGTGGTGTGTGTGTCCCCTGTACCTGCAGTGCAGGTGAATTCCAGAGGTAATTGCAGAGGGATGTTTTATGGCGGGAGCAAGGGAGTTGTCCTGGTCGTTCCACAGCTTGGTGATTCATCACCCTTTGCTGGTGATACTTTTACTCTTCCAGCCAGCCCACATTAACTCGGTTACCAGAGCTCTCCCTCTTGCCGCCGTGCCTTCCTTGCTTTAAGTCAATTAGTGCTTCCCAGCGTGATAATTGCTCTGCTCCCTGCCAGTCACATCCTCTCAGTGACATCCCTTCCAGAGGGGATAATCTCCAGGCCTTGAGCCTCAGCCTGGCTCTGTCAGGGCCCTCTCTCTGAGCTCTGACATCTGGGTGATGTTCACCGTCAGGAGCCCGGGAAATCCCGTAATCGGCTTACAGGGGACGGATCCTACAACACTTGAGGTGAATTCCCTCTTCTGGGTGCTTTGTCTGGCAGCAGGAGGAGGGAAAGCACAGCCAAGGTGGGGGAGGTGAGGTGTCTGGGTCAGGGAGGTGATTGCCATTGGCACCCCGAGGTGCTGCCGGGAAAAAATCCATTTCAGAGGAACAGGCAGCTTTTCCTGCACCCTTGGGAGCTCTGTAGGAGAGACACCTGTGCCTTGCTAACTCAAGGTTGAGGTAGGTTATCCCAATCCCTTCCTGCCTGGTTTCCAATTTTCCCAAGTTTCAGTTGAGGCAGAAGAGAGGGAATGTTCCCTATAATCCTGTTTATATGGTTGTGGTAATTACACAGGAGAGCCCTGCCTGCAATCAGACTGACATCAGGAGTTGCAAACTTGGGTTGTAAAGCAGAAGTTACCAAGTGGAAGATTCCCTGCCCATGGAGAATTCCCTGCCCATGGAAGATTCCCTTCCCATGGCAAGGGCTTGGAACAAGATGAGCTTTAAGGTCCCTTCCCACTCAAACCATTCTGTGATGTAAAACTAAAAAAAAATAATAATTTTGCTGCATGAATTCTGATACTTCTGAAAATTCCCCTCTTTTTTTTCCAAGTCTGAGTTCCTCAATACTTTAATTCCTTTCCTCACATCCATTGGCTGGATCTCGTGGACTCAAAGGAAAGGAATGCTTCGGTTATTCCCGTGTGTGCCTCAAAGGCCGCCTGGATGAGGTGCATGTCCCACAGTTCAGAAGTGGTGAAAAGGCACCTCTGGTAGTTCCATGCCAATAAACTTCAGAAGGAGTTTCAGGTGGCAGCTTTCCTGAAGGACTGAGGCAGGTTGAATGACGCAGGTGATGTTGGCAGGCATTTTTCCAGTAATTGCTGGGAGAATCTCTCAGTCCAAATGAGGAGGTTTCACCTGGGCTTTGCCTGTGAGTTCAGCAGGTATTTGATCACCAGGATGGTCATTCCCAGTGCCAAATGCTGAAGACCAGGTTGGACAGGGCTTGGAGCAACCTGGGATAGTGGAAGGTGTCCCTGCCCATGGCTTGAAGGTCCCTTCCAACCCAAACCATCCTGGAATTCCATGATTTTAAGTGAAGGCTCAGGATAACCCTTGGCATCCCCTGTTTTCTTGCTGTGTCCGTGAGCAGCCAGGACAGGGAACACGAGCTATGATCCAACAAAACGAGACTGGGATTTCTTGCCTGAAGCCTGGGGCTTTTGGATGTGCCTGGGTTGAACTACAGGCTTTGGCTTTGGACCAAACTCGGGGTAAAATGGTTTTCATTTGGGTTTTGCTCTGATGTTCGAACAAATCTGAACTTTGTGTGAAACCTGCTTGGAATAAACTTACAAACCCCATTGCTGATATCATCTTATAGGTCTGCAAGTGGGGCAGTACAGGATTAGAACCTGAGGTTTTTGTGTTTAAAAAGCCCCAAAGAATCATCCTGGAAGGGCCCTTAAAGCTCATCCCATTCCCAGCAATTCTCCTGAGGTTGGTACAGGTGACACAGGTTGAACCCAGTCCTGCCCTCACTGCTCTTCAGGGAGAATTGTAGATTCTTAGATTTAATATTTCCACTCCCCAGCTCTCAGTCCAGAGGAAGGTCCACTCCATCCTTCATTATCCTGCATTTTTTATAACAGGAGTCCATGGTAAGAAGCAAAGTGGGAAGAGATGCTTGCAACAACTGGGTGAAAAATCAGGTTCATAAATAGATTGGACATTCTGCTTCTGCAAAATTGAAAATAGAGTTGTTTTCATGCTCTTAATTAATTTTTCCCATAAATTAATATGTCTGTGAGAACAATTATCGTTCCTGTGTCAAAATGGCCCTGTTTTCCTGGAAAGAAATGTGTTTTTCTTCCTTGTAGCCCAATTACACGACTCTTTCCAAATGTTAGGGAACTGAAAATCCTTAGGCCTGTCTTGGTTTATATGGATTGAGAACTAAGAGCAGTTTTAGGAGCAGCCTTGCCTTGGGTTTAAGTGTAAGATATGGTAATTTTTGTCTGTTATTTAAAATTTAACCAGCAAAAACCCGCACGAAACACCACCTTCAGTGGGATCATCATCATTCCTTCCAAGGTGGCTCCACGGAACCTTTTATCCCTTAAATCGCTGCCGTACAGTGCAGGGCTGGTGCTGTTTGGGGTTGGAAGGAGCAGGCTGCCATCCCAGCCCGGCTCTGGTGAATAACTGGTGCTCCAGGGCACTCTTCCACCTTCCCTCCCTCCCTCACCTCCCCTCTCGGGCAACGTCAAAAGCAGCAAGGCAGACACCAGATTATCTCCCCAGCCCTGGGGATGTGCCCTGGAGGGTGGTGATTACCCTGCTCAGGAGTCTAAACATGCAGATGGGAGCACTTAGCGTCATCTAATCCTTTTTTTGGGAAAAATGCTGCTCCGGTTTTGTCCTGATGTGAAGAAACCTGTTGTGGCAAATTGCACTAATTCAGAGCTCAGCTGAACACACTGACATGGAGCTAAAAGCTTTGGAGAGAGGCACGGGCAGGAGCCTCCGGTGTCCCCACAGTGCCTCAAACCTTCTTTCCAGGGCCTGGTTTGGCTTAAATGTCATTTAAGGCTGGACCTGAGGAGTTTTGGTGCTTTGGATGTGAAGAGTTTTGGTGCGTTAGGTGCGGGTTTGGGGAGCTGCTGTTCCTTCTTGCAGCTGGCAGCTAAGAAAATCCATTTCATGGAATATCCTGAGCTGGAAGGGACCCACAGGGTGATTGATCCAGCTCCTGGCCCTGCACAGACACCCCAAAATCCCACCCTGTGCTGCAGAGCAGTGTCCAAACGCTCCTGGAGCTCTGGCAGCCTCGGGAATGTTCCCATTCCCTGGGGAGCCTGGGCAGTGCCCAGCACCCTCTGGGGGAAGAACCTTTCCCTGAAATCCAACCTAAACTTCCCCTGGCACAGCTCCAGCCGTTCCCTGGGTCCCACAGAGCAGAGATCAGAGCTGCCCCTCAGGATGAATCCCCTCAGCCTTTTCTCCAGGCTGACCACACCAGCTGACCTTGTCTGTGGTTTTTTATGGCTGTATTTTCCTTGGCTTTTCATTTCAGAGCATCAGGTGTGTGCTCAGGTCCCAGCACTATTTTCTGGCTGGGATCATCATTTTTCCTTGGAAGTTCGCTGTCTCCATCTGTTGTGCCTGGCTGGAGTAAGGAAATATCATCCCAAGGCTCCTCCTTGTTTCTGGAGTTCCCAGCTCTTTGTGACTTGGTCTCTGTGGGATAATTCCCTCCTTGGCTGTTTCAGGACAGAGAATTATCAGCTGCTGGATCCCAGCTGTCCAGGGAAATGTGGCTGCTCCAAAATTTGAATTTGCTCTCAGGGCAGGACCTGTGCCCATGCTTTAAAACTAAGCCGACACATCCAAAATTTTAAAATTAAGATTACAGTGCTTCTTCCCTCTTTGAGAAGATTCAGCGCATCTCATCTGCCTCACATGGGTGCAGAGTCAAATCAGAGGGTGTTCATGTAAACATTTAATAATTAATTTCAAGTTTAGTAATAAAACCCAACAGCAGAGGTTCTGCAGAAGTCAGGAAAGCAGAATGTCCAAGCAAACCCAGGAGATGCTGGCACTGCAGCTGCTCCTCTGGGATATCAGTTTTTATAACCCCATGTGGTTGTAAGGGCTGGGGAATCTCCCCGTGCAGAGCTAATTCCAGCCTGGGGCTGCTTTCTGTTCCTTGTAATTATTTTATTTTTCTGAGATTATTGCAACACTGCCTGATATCAATCTAGTCTGATAACATTCAAAATTTACAGCACAGAAGGGAAAAATTCTTTCAGGAAGGGAAAAATTCAGTTTCAGGAAGGACTTTTCCTGTGGTTTTTATGTTTCATTTTCTTGTTTCTTTATTTCAGCTTTTATTTATTTGTATATATATATATATATATATAAACTGTCTTTATAACATTTCAGAATTGATTATTTGGCTTCATTTCTTCAAAATATTCCTATTCAGAAACAAAATTCCCACCTTTCCATTCCTTCCCTGTGATAATTCCCATTTTTGGAGAGATTTGTGAGACCATGGCTAAAAAATTTACACGGCACCAACGATCTGTAGTGCAGAAAACCTTAAAATAGGTGTTTATAATATTCATGAGGTATCAAAGAGCTGCAGATTTACAGCTGATCTGCACAGACTTGAAAATCTCCTTTCTGTGAAGCAAGAAATGAAGTTAATAATTGCAGTACAATTAGACCAGGAGAGCGATGTGTGAGTGAGGCAGGATTTCTCCTCCGCTGGTCGCAGGAAATGAGAGATTTGGGGTGCAGGGCTCTGAGTGACCTTTAAACTGCACTCTGCACTACAGGTGGATAAAATACTCAGAGTAGTAAGGTTTTAGTTGAACCAACCTGCTAATTTAGCTACAATCTGCATGTTTTGTTCTGTAGGGGGCAGGGATGAAGGGCTGTCATTACCTCCCTGGAGTGCCTGAGGCGCCGTGAGCTCTGTGCTAAATCAAACTGGAATTCGGGGCCTTCACCACCCGTGAGCGGCCTGGCTTGGAGGGGACCTTAAAGATGGTCCCATCCCACCCCTGCCATGGGCAGGGACACTTCCACTGTCCCAGGCTGCTCCCAGCCCTGTCCAGCCTGGCCTTGGGCACTGCCAGGGATCCAGGGGCAGCCACAGCTTCTCTGGGCACCCTGTGCCAGGGCCTCCCCACCCTCACAGGGAACAATTCCTGCCCAATATCCCATCCATCCCTGCCCTCTGCCAGTGGGAAGCCATTCTCTGTGTCCTGTCACTCCATCCCTCATAAATCATCTCTCTCCAGCTTTCTTGTGGCTCCTTCAGGCCCTGGAAAGGCCACAGTGAGGTCACCCCAAAGCTTCTCCTCTCCAGGCTGGACAATCCCAGCTCTCCCAGCCTTTCCTCACGGGAGGGGTGCAGGGTGGTCCCTGTGGGTCCCTTCCAACTCAGGATATTCTAACTAGACAGATTTCATTTTCAAAATGATGGCATAGCAGTTTATTTATGGATTTGTCTCGCAGAGAATCGAAACACAACTGATTTGGTTTCATTGTTTTTATCCCTTGGTCTCGCCAGCTGCCATCATTCCTGCCCTGTGGCATTGATTGTTTTGTACCAACTCTTCCAATGTAAGATTGATCCCTCCCTCCCTCCCTCCCACCTGCCAGGACTGGGAACCTCAGTTTGCTCAGGGCAGCTCCTGAGCTGTTGTGAATTCCCGAGGGAATGCTGGAGCAGCCGTGACTCCCTTTCCTGGCCAAGTCCGCCTCAGAAATGCCCTGATGGTTTCACAAATGATGGTTGGCTGGTGGCAAAGTATTGTTTGCTGTGGTTTGCAGCCAGATTTCAGAGGTACAGAAAAATATATCACTTAAAATTACCAGGAGAGGAGGAAAAGACTTTGCTCACATATTTCAATGCCACAGGGTTTATTTTTCCCTGTCTGAACTTAGTGAGCCCACCAAGGGCGAGCTCTGAACAAGGATAATTATTAGATGTGGATTTTTGAGATAGAGAAGTTTCTTTCCTCTTCTTACTTTTAGCAAAAGGCACACAGGGTAACTGAAGTCACATCAAATACTTTAAATGCATTTTTTCTGGGTTATGTAACATATGAAACGAGCAGAATTTGTCTTTCTGCATCAGAATTTGGTTCTGTGCATCGACTGGAGCCAGCTGGGACAGCAGATCTGATCTGATCAAAGGCATTTTCCACATCATTTCCATACCTTATCATGTCTTCCAAAGCAATAAACCTGAGGGTTCAGTCTGTCCAGAGAGGGTTTTTACTCAGGGAATGGCCAGGCATTGATGTGCTGGTGGGAGAGGATGAGTGATTGCCTTTGCATCACTTATTAAACTGCCTTTCCTCTTTTTAAAAAATTTTAAATAAAGCATTTTTTAAAAGTGCATTCTGCAGTGTCAGACATACCATAATTATTGGTCACCTGAACCTCTTGTTTTGTATTTAGGCTGCTCTTGCATTTTCAAACCTCCAACTCTCACCCCTTCCTTGCAGAATAAGGCCTTTCAAGCTTTTGGGAATTGCAGCTGGAGGGTGGGACGCTGCCTGCCAAAAAGCTGGATGACAAAACCGCCCTGGGATTGAAAGGAGCTGTGTTTTCCCTTCTTTTTCAAAAAGCCCAGGGCAAACAGCAGCTCCTCAGATGAACTAATTCAATAAAAAATGCCCCAAAGCTGCAGCATGGCTCAGGTTTTAACCACAGGTCAGCAGCTGAAGTCAGAGCTTTGCAAAATCCATCCAGGAATACAATGGGAGCGGGCACAGGGAATCAAAAAGGACCAGGGCTACTTGGAGCTGGTTTTAAGGGTTGTTCTGCCTTGAAAAAAACCCTGTCCTGTGGTGTCCAAACACCAGAAAATGTCATTGGACACATGAATTTATTTATGAACGCCCTCTGTGTGCCGCTGTCCTGCCAGGGGAAGCACAATTAGGGACAGCCCTGGGAGTCTGAAGGCTGAGGGGATGCATTGTGGACAATCCAGAGGTGCCCAGCAGATGATTTTTGGCAGCACAGAGGGAGGAGGAAGCGTTTCCTCTCCCTTCCCTGCTTTATTTGTGGCACAGCTCTGACTGCAGCAGGCAGGAATGAGGGGGCACAATTGGGTTTGGGGTTGACCTCAGGGCCTGGAGGTCTTGGGAAGGATGAACTGTGGGGCTCTTCCAGTTGGTTATCAAGTTGTGTTTAATCCAGAAATCCAGGATATTTCAGGCTCTATCTGGATAAGCACTCAAGAAAAGAAACAGTGCTTATAGGCTTGTTGTACACAATATTGTGAGATTGCTTTTTTTCTGATTTTGTGAATGGTGCTAATATTCCACCTGGGTATTTTAATTGTGGACTTCTGTGGATGCTTGAAGACTTTGGAAAATAGATGATGTTATTTCTAGGGTTTGGGGGCTTTAAAACCACATTTCCATCTTCTTTAATATTGCCAAAAATGTGGTGTTGCCTCTGTGAGGATAAGAAAGTCCAATTTGTAGCTCTCTTCCCACAGAAAGTTTCCTTTATTCTGTGTGGATATAAACAATATTTTTTTTCTCAGTTAACACCCAGCTAAGTGCAAAGTATATTTTCATTAAAAATATATTTCTGTATGTGGCTTGGTGAGTAGTTTGACCACCAGAGTGAAGCAATTACACGGCAAACTCTCCTTTTAAAAATGTTTAATTGCAAAAGGAATTTTTACTTGTGTACTTGGCTGCCAAAATAAAGAGAACTGAGATCTCCTCTGAATTGTCAGGATAGTCTGAACTGGTTAAATCCATGTTTACAGCCTTGCCTGTGGTTAACCACCCCTTGATAAGATCAAGGATTGTCTCCCGTGAGTGTAACAAGTGAGGGGTTGATGCCACAATTCACATTTAAATCGCTTTGTGCTTTATTTTTTTTCCCCCTGTGGCTTGGAGAGGGACTGGCTGTGTGTGAGGAACGTTATCGGTTTATGAAGTGTTTCTCAAGATAATCCATTGTGGCTGGGGAGGTAATGATTTGCCTTCCCTGACACTGCACTGCCCTGTTTTCCTGCAGTGCTTCCATGAAAAAAAGGCTCCGGTGGTTAAGGATAATGTGCTAAACCACATGTCTGGACACATGCGAGAGGTGAAACCTGAAACTTGGCAGTTCAGACACTTTTTAAGTCAACACAGCTAAAAGCAGCCACAGCACAACTCTTGAACTGTTCCTTAGTTATAGAGAAAAGCAAAGGGAATTTCTTTCAAGCACTGCTTTAATCCCAGCTGTTACTGTAAGGCTTCTTCAGTTTTCACTGGATTTTACCAGGTAAAAGTGATGTTTGAGCTGCAGCATTTGGGCTTTGCCACCAGGGTCATGTTTTAGTGCTACTTGTTTTACACCAGAGGAATCACAGCGTGGAGATGTGTGTCTGTGTCTACAGATGGGAAAACTGTATAAATTTATACAGAAATTGAGTATAAAAGGTGTTAAAAATTAATTAACAGCAGTCAGATTAGGTAGACACATGAGGAGTTTGTCCTCCACCAGAGTGGAGCCCGTTGCAGGTTGTTCTGCAGAACAAATCTGAGAAATAATAAACGTTGTGACTGTGGGGTAGAGTTCTGATGTATTTCCATTTGAAACCAGCATTTAAATCAAGGATTTTGTTCTGAGCACCTGGAGGATTTGATTATCCCCCCAAACAATGGCAGGAGTAGGAATTGTGTGGATTGTGGCAAGTGCCTTTCATTTTCATCTCTCCACTTGCTTGTAGCTTTTTGATCTTTTCTTCATGTACTTTGCCAGATAATTTGATTCAGGCTGTGCACAGGATTTACATTTCTTTGGTCAGCCTCAGCACCTGATTTCTAGACAGGGGAAACACCTGGACTGGGAGCTGTTCCATAATCCCTGGATGGAGAATGCTCCCTCCCGTGGGATGGGGATAATAGTGGGATTGTCTGTAGTTTTAAAGGTGACCACTGGATCCTGTCCCACTGGAAACTCGAAGGTTAGACCTGCAGAAAATTGATTTATTTGCAGCTACTGAAGGAGGAGGTTCAGCTCTCCTGGCTGGAGCAATACTCATTTATTTCTGTATTAATATGGGATAAAGCAATCCAAAAAGCACAAATCTTGTGAGGAGCAGCTGAGGGGAGCTGGGAAGGGGCTCAGGCTGGAGAAAAGGAGCTCAGGGGGCCCTTGTGGCTCTGCACAAGTCCCTGACAGGAGGGGGCAGCCGGGGGGGTCGGGCTCTGCTCCCAGGGCACAGGGACAGGAGGAGAGGGAACGGCCTCAGGCTGGGCCAGGGCAGGGCCAGGGGGGATATTGGGAAAATTCCTTCATGGAATGGGTGCTCAGGTGGAGTGCCCATTCCTGGAGGGATTTAAAGCCCTGTGGATGTGGCACCTGGGGAAATGGATCCGTGGTGGCCTTGGCAGTGCTGGGAATGGTTGGACTTGGTGGTCTGAGAGGGATTTTCCATCCTTAACAATTCCAATATTTATTCCACATCACTAAAACCAGCCTGGATTTCCTGGAGCACCATTCCCTTGTGGCTTCTCTCCTGTATCTTGTCCCCATCGCATTTTATTTCTCTCTGTGACGGATTTGGTGCTGAAGTGCAGGTGCTGGACCCAGTGCTCGTGTGGGATTTGGCTTCCTGCTGGGAGGATTCCTGATGGGAGATGCCTGGCAAATTCCCAGCTCACGCTGTTCCCACAGACAACCTGGAAATGGGTGGGGCTGACGAGAGGAGAAGCAACAAAGGTCCGAAGCTGAGATTGCCTTCTGGAATGGCAGCTCATCAAAGGGCCAGGGATATCTATAAAAAGAGCAATAAAGTTCCTTTGAAAGCTTCAGGTTTACTCATTTTACTACTGCAGGAGAATGCTTGCAATGTAGATACACATAAAACATGGGTTTGTATGGGGAAAATGGGATTCATTCTCTGGAAGAGGAGATAAGGGGAAATCCCTTCAGGATTCTTCTGAGAACTGTGCTCCTTGAAATGGGTTCTTTTTTTTTCTGGGAGAATTTCAAACTCTTGTTTATTTGGGTTTCTTTACCTGAACTGTTTCCTTTCTGTATCAAGGATTCAGTAGTTAATCAACTTCTGAGTCTGATTGGAGGAGAGTTAATTGTTAATCAGTGTCACCAGTACTCTCAAGTGCCTGAACTCATTTGGGGAAATGCATTTTCCCTGCGTGTCTTCAGCAATCTGCTCCGATAGACATTGATTTTCCAGCTCTGCCATGTGGTGAGTCCATGAAAACTCGGATAAGTTTTGAAAGCAGCCCTTAAAATAGCAGTGAAATCCAGGAAATGCCACGTGGAACCCAAAAATCAATGTTTTGGATTCTTGACTAATGGAAGGGAACTCACAGCAGCTGTCAAGGGCCTCCATTCTACCTGTGGGAAGCTGCCCGGGGCTGTGGAGAGGGAGGAGAGGGAAACACAGCTTTTAAAACCACGACTCTCTTGGAAACAGGGAGCTTGATTCTGGTTTACCAGAGGCGTTGGTGTTTCACTGAGATTGCAGATGTTTTGTATGCCAGAGTCACTGCATAAAAGAGTTGATAAAGGGAAACAGAGCCTGGAATGCAGGTTGTGCTCCTCCCAGGTGATGCTGGGCTCTGGGTGCGAGCGTGGAGGCTTTTTGGGGGGCCTGTGGAGCCTTTCTGTGCGTGTGAGTCTGGGGGTGTGTTTGTGTCTTTTCCGTGTATGTGGTGTGTTCCTGTGTGTGTTCCTGTGTGTGTGAGTCTGTGTGTGAGTGTAGAGTCTTTTTGGGGGTGTGTGGTGTCTTTTTCACAGAATCACAGAACGAACTAGGTTGGAAAAGACCTTTGAGATCATCACGTCCAACCTATGACCTAACACCTCCTCATCAGCTAAATCAGGGGGTGTGTGGAGTCTTTGTGTGTGAAGTCTGTGTGTGAGTGTGTGCGTGAATTTCTCTGAGTCTTTGTGTGTGTGTGTGTGTCTTTCTGTGTGTGTCTGTGCCAGTTTTTCTGTACATGTGTGTGTCTGTGTGAGTGTGGAGTCTTTTTGGGGGTATGTGGAGTCTTTCTCTGTGTGGAGTTTGTGTGTATGTGAATCTTTGTGTGCATCTGTGGCAGTTTTTCTCTGTGTGTGTGTGTGTCTTTCTGTGTGATGGGCTCTTTTTGTGTGTGTGTCTTCCTCTGTGTGTGAGTGTCGTTTTCTGAGTCTTTCTGTGTGAGTCTTTCAATGTGTGTGCATTGCTCTGTGTGTCTTCCTGTGTGTGTGGAGTCTGTGTGTCTGTGCATGTGTCCTTGGGGGTGTGTGTGAGTCTTTTTGAGTCTTNTAGGTTGGAAAAGACCTTTGAGATCATCACGTCCAACCTATGACCTAACACCTCCTCATCAGCTAAATCAGGGGGTGTGTGGAGTCTTTGTGTGTGAAGTCTGTGTGTGAGTGTGTGCGTGAATTTCTCTGAGTCTTTGTGTGTGTGTGTGTGTCTTTCTGTGTGTGTCTGTGCCAGTTTTTCTGTACATGTGTGTGTCTGTGTGAGTGTGGAGTCTTTTTGGGGGTATGTGGAGTCTTTCTCTGTGTGGAGTTTGTGTGTATGTGAATCTTTGTGTGCATCTGTGTCAGTTTTCCTCTGTGTGTGTGTGTCTTTCTGTGTGATGGGCTCTTTTTGTGTGTGTGTCTTCCTCTGTGTGTGAGTGTCGTTTTCTGAGTCTTTCTGTGTGAGTCTTTCAATGTGTGTGCATTGCTCTGTGTGTCTTCCTGTGTGTGTGGAGTCTGTGTGTCTGTGCATGTGTCCTTGGGGGTGTGTGTGAGTCTTTTTGAGTCTTTCTTTCTGTTTGTGTCTTTGTGTCTTTCTCTGTGTGTTTCAGTGTGTCTGTGTCTGTCTTTCTCTGTATGTCTTTTTTTGTGTCTCTTTTTGCGTGTCTTTGTGTTTGTGAACCTCCTGAGTATGTCCCACTCTGTGATTTTTTTTCTCTCTCTGGCCCATTCCTGTTTTGTTGTTCCCTACAAGTTGTCTCAGCTTCCCCAAGACAGACCCAGAGCTCCCTGCTATAAATAAACAAACCCCTGGAGTTTGACAGGACACTTCCTTGGAGAAGCCAAGCTGCAAATGTGGAATTCACCCAGCTCTCCCACACCTGAGTGCTCTTTAGCTCCTCCGAATGGAGCTCCCAGGAGGGACAAAGCCCCTTCCCCAGCTATTCCCTGCCCAGCAGAGCTGGGATCTGCCCGAGTGCCGCTGGGATCAGCCTTGGATGCAGCCCTGGAGAAGGGCCTGTGAGTACAAGTGTGAGACTGGGCTGGAAGATGGGTGGGAAGCTGCTCAGACCTGCCGGGTCTGGGTGTGCCTGAGAGCTGAATTTTGTGTGATTACAGCATGGAAAACTCTGAGGTGCCTGGGGAATCCTGGTGGCAGCTGAGAGGGTGAATGTGAAGTTTACTCTTATTCATTACTCTGATTTTTTCCTGTTTTTTTAAAACATGGATTCCCTTTGTGGATATAAAATTAGGTGCTTGAAAAAATTGCTTTTAATATCTGTAAAAAAAAAAAAAATCATGTCAGTATGGGTTATTCACTTGAGAGTTGGGCTTGATGATCCTGGTAGGTCCCTTCCAACTCAGAATATTCTGTGATCTCATCAAATCAGCTCCACTCCGAAGTCCAACCCCAGGAATAATTTCTGATGGTGGATTTAGGTGTAGGAATGCTGTGGAGTTCATGGCTCACATCAGGAATGGCTCCACTGAAGTTTGGTTCAGGTTTTTCCCCACTCTGTTGGTGGAGAAGGACTGAAGCTGGAAGGGTTGGCAGGTTGTGCTTGGCTGCATTTTGACATCCTGGGTGTGGATGAAACACTCAAATGCCTTTCCCTGCCGGAGGACTGACCTGTCACTGCAGTGACCAGTGGTTTAGAAAGCTGGAATTTTTATTTTCCATTTTAATGGGAAAGCCTGAGGCTGTGAATATGCACTGTGCAGTGCAATCCCCCAAAGCACACCAGGCAGAGAAAATGCACTGTGCCTGTAGCTATATCAGGATGTTGAATACCAGGGTTATTAATCTCTCCTCACCTCAGGAACTCTTAGGCCACGCATTAATGTGTTTTTGTGTGAGATTTAATTGCTCAGGCTTGTAACAACTCAAAACCTTTAAGATCCTGTTTCCCACTGTGACTTCAGTCCTGAGAAATTGGCTCTCTGGAAAAGCAGCAAATGGTTGTTTGGATTGTATTACATTTTCCACGGCATATGGGGGCTCATCTATGGGTTATGGATCAGTGGAGACCCAGACTCAGACTGGGGCAGGGATTTTCCAAAAGTAAACAGCAGCCAGGAGTGATGCTGGGAATTCCAGAGTCAGGGCTTCCTGCACTGAACTGGAATCATGTCAGCACTGCACTGGCTGTCTTGGAGAAATTACCACAATAAAACAGCTGAATGTTTATCTTAACTTAATAAAGAAAGGTGTTTCTATAAATAAAATATGATTAGAGCCATGGAAGAAATAAGAGTTGCTAAATAAGCTTCAGATGGAGGCCAAGTGTATCTTTTATTCCAGGGCTTTGGCCTTCACATTGCATAAGCTCAAAGCAGCCAAGCTTAATTTTAAGAGTTTAAAAAAAAAAAATTCAATGGTTAGAAAAAAAATTTAAAAGGTTTTGACATTCAATCTGTCATCATTGTCTTCTCAAGAATGCACACGTTCAAAAAAAAAAAAAGGCAAAAGGTTTTGTTGAATGACATTGATCTTTGGAGTTCTTGTTTGGTTTTCTGCTCATTAAGCTCCTGACATGGAAACAGACTTGAAAAGGCCAAGAACTGTGACATTGCATGCAGGTTTTAGGCATGTCAGCAGGTCTGGTAGTAAAATATACACTGAACTTGATTTCATTACCTTTTCTTTTAACAGCAAGAACCAATATTTGAAAATGATAGACCTCAGTGCAGTGAGAGAAGAGACAGCACAGGAGACATAAATCAAACATTGTGTGTATTCTCCTATTTAAAAAAGGGCAGTGTTGGAAGTATTTTGGAATTCTATTTGGAAAATCCAGGCCTTAATTTGTATAATGGACATGGGAGCAAATTGGGGCAATTAAAATATTTTAAATGTGTGCCTGCTTTTTTTTTTTTTTTTTTTTTTAGGGCAGGAAAAACCCAAACCAAACCACCACAATAACGTTTTTGTTTGGAAAATCTGGTAAATCTTTGCCACAAATTCAATTCTAGTAGATTTTTTGTTCTGTAATAGAGACCCAGCCAATGTGTTTGTAGTGAGACTCATTTTAGTGCAAAGGGGGGACCAGGAGAATTCCCTGGAAGTTCTGAGGGCGAATGGGCCTCAGCAAGTGCCTGGATGGAGACTGTGAAATTAGAATAGACATCTGAGAGGCTGAAGTTCTCTTTTTAAATGACCTTGCACCAAGTGCAAGTCCTCAGACCATGTTTGAAGTGGAGTTGTGGCCTTTTGGTTTGGGTCATAAGTCCAAGCAATGCCCTTTCTGGGACAAAACCCCAGAGGAGTTGCAGCACAACCCTGCTTGAATCTGCTGATGTTTTCTTTTAGGTTTCTTGTTAATCTCAACATATTTTCCACTGTGCTTTCATCACTTTAAAACCCAACCAAACACGTGTTCCTCTTGCTGAGTAACACTGTTTTGAGAAAAGGCTTTTTTATCTCCCTCACTTGTTGACTTCAAAATGTGGTTCCACATTTGAAACCCAAAGCAACCTTTCCCCAGGGATTAACTCTTCTCCAAAGACTTTTCACGTTCTTTAATCTGCAGTTTCTCCTCTCTTGAAGTGTCAGGAATGGATGTGGAGCATGGGCTTGTTTATTGTCTCTGTCATCAAGAAGTAGAGAAGTTGTTTATTTTAATGTGTGGGGTTTTCTCCAGGCCCAAGCAGTCGTTTGCCTGAAGTGAGCATTAAAAACCCCGTTTTACTTCACATGAAACAAGCCTGCGGTGTCTTCCACTGCACAAAAGGAAACAATTCTCCTTGAATTCTCATTATATCCTCCTTGCTTCTAAATAAACCCTCCCCACTTGTTTCAAATGGCACCCAATTAAAACCCGTGCTTCAAACGAGCCGGGGTTTGTGTGAGTGGGAAAAGAGGGGCCTTGTGCTTGATGTGCTTCGAGAGCAAAGTGTGTGACCTCCAGGTGTGGAATCCTCAGTAATTCCCCTTGGCTTCAGTCCACGGAATCTGCCACCCTGCTTTCTTCAGCGGGCTGGGAAAATTGCCGATGCCTGGGTTTGTGTCTCCTTGGCACTCAGGGGTTTCTCAGGACCTGGATTCCGAGGGGATTCCAGACACAGTCCCTTTGTTTATCAGTAAACTGTGCCAAGAGCTTATCAGCTGCTGTGTAATGAGGGATGCTCAAAGGGAGCTGCTGGCAATTATTGACTTTCATCCCGTGGTAGTCACTTTAAAGGAGAAAAACCCCTCAGTTTTAATGGTTTTAATTGTTGTATGGGAGCACAGTCATTAGATGGGATTTGTGTGTGGGGCAGGTAATGATTTCTCACCCTCAGTGTTGCTTTTCCCAGGTGTTGTGGTTCAGGGGTTGTGGCTTTCTCTGCCTCCAGTGCTGCAGGGATGAAGGTGATAAGGAAAGGGATCGGTTAAAAACCAAGGGAAAAAATCCCCCAACGAAGAGTCTGTGCTGTTTTCCTGCTCTCTGTTTCCTTCTTTCTCCCCTCCATCCACCCACTTGTTCCTTCACATCCCTTTCCTGCCCACTAAACACCGAGGCCATGTGGACGCTCCTCCAACTGAGCAAATTCTTGGAGCTTCCAGCTCCTCCATGGCCAAGAAATCCTCTGGGATTTTCCTGACTCCATGGCCTGCTCCAGCTCCTTCCTGCCTGGTGCCCAGCCCTGGTGGCAGCTGGGCCAGGGCAGTGCTGCAGAAAAGGGCACTGGGGAGCTGGGAGGCTCAGAGAAACTGGGATACACCCAGGCAGGCCAAGAAAAAAACCCCTAAAATTCAGTTTGAAACAGGCTGGGAGAGGCCTTGATACAAACAGCACCTCAAGGGTTCCCCGGGTGATGATGGGACCGGTTGTGATCCTTTTTCAAATGGCAATTTCTGACATTTCTGCCTCACTGCCCAGAGTTTAGAAATTAGATTTTTTTATCGGCTTTCAATGACTGCTCTCACTGACACTACTGCAAGAGGTTTCCAAGATTTTCAGTGACTCAGGCATCTCTCCTTGGCCTCACTGTGGTAGAACTGGGTACCTTCACTGTGTGCTTGAGGTGTAACAATTAAATTTTCTCAGATTTTCTCTGTTTTCTCTAAAATGCAGCAGAAGAGGATTTCAAGTCCCAGTTTGAGGCTCTGAGCAACCTGGTGTGGTGGGAGCTGTCCCTGCCCATGGCAGGAGGTTGGAATGAATTGAGTTTCAAAGCCTCTTCCAACCCAAACCATTCTGGGATTTTTTTAAAAGCCCATCTTAAAAGTTATTTTTGTTTTCCTATAAGAACTATTATTTAGGAGTCTTTGCTGTATTTTTTGTAAAACTTTCCTAATTTATTTATTAAAAGGAGATGGAGGAGATTAGAGGAGATAAAATACAACCAAGCAACCTAGGTATCCATTTAGAAAAATATTTGAACTTGTACCTCCTTTCAAGAAAACCCTGATTAATGACTCCTGAGTAAAGAAAATTAATCTGGAGTGATAAAAACCTCATTGGTCACATCACCTGTCCTAGTTCCTCTGAAAACCAGTGCTGGGATGCAGCAAGGGAGCACTCAGAGCCAGGATAATCAAATGGAAGAGACTCTGTAAATGTAAAATATGTAAATGCAGCATTTTTTTGGTCCAGAGCATCTTGTGTCACTTTTCTTTGAACTCCAAATTTATGGAGAAGCACTGACGTCCCCAAAAAAGGAATTTCAACTCTGTTTCTGTGCTAATCTGATCCATGGCAAACCAGTCCAGTTTTTATGGATATTTGAAGGTTCCTAAGCTGATGGTGAAAATCCTGTCCATGATTTTATCTGTGTTTAAAGTAACTTTTCCACCTTAAATCACTTTTGGATGGGGACTTGCAGCCTTCTCCACTGTGGGAATATTTCTTGCATGCTCTTTGTGGATTAACATGGAAAAATGAAAATTAAAATGTTATTTTTAGTGTCAGAATAAGAAAAGGAGTGATCAGAATGACTTAATCGTCTGCATTTAAGTAAACTTAGATAAATTAATTTAAGTTATAAAAGAAATTATTCCTTTCTATAGAATCCTTTTTCTGAAGTTAAATTCTGGTTTTAGAGAGGTTGATGGGAAATTTTGCTATTTCTTTCAGTGACCAGGAATTAAATTATTTTTAAACTCCTTTTGTGGTTCTTATCATAGAGCAAAAATAAGATTTTTAATTGTTTTTCCCTTCCATGATTTTCTTAGCTACTTTCTGCTTAATTTTCATTTCAGCCTCAGTAAGGTGATTTAATTATTAACTTTTTTAGTAATTTATGTGTAAATTCTCCTTTTGTTTATTTTTTTTTTTTTCTGTGCAGTGCAAAACTCATCAGGAGTCCTCAGGGTGACAGAGTGAGTTCCAGGCACTGGAGCATGAGCCAGCAAGTGGCTCTTGTGTCAAACTAAAACCACTTCAGAGTGGTTTGTGGTGCAGGAGGAAATATTTTGAGTGATATTTCCACTTACACAGAGAAGCTGAGAACAAAAAGGAGGTAACAAGAGCTGGGGATGATGATGTAGTTCTCAAATGAGTCAGTTAGACTAGAAAATATATTATATATTATTTGTGTGCAGCCAGGATCTCCGGGTGACTGGTTTGGGTGTGTTTTGTTGTGCATGAAGATTGAAATGCAGGATTTTACCTCCAGCTTCCAACTGGGCAACTCTGCCTTCATCTTCTGGCTAATTCCACAAAAAATAGGTTAAAGCAGCATGGGAATAGGTTATGGAATCCCAGGAAAAGGTTGGCAGAGGCCTCCCAAGCCCGTGGAGCCCAAGCTGTGCCCAGTGCCCACAGCTCGGAGTGCCACTGAGGCCTTCCCGGGACACCTCCAGGGATGGGGTCTCCAGACCTTCCTGGGAGCCCTTCCAAGCCTTTTTCCTGGATTAGATCCACATTAAAACGCGTATTGTGTTAAATGTGTGCGTCCAGGGGTGTGCTGGTGTTTGGCTGTGGATGTCAGAGTTTCTCACTCCCGGACGTGCTCCGGGCCTTGTTCTTCCCGAATTCCTTCTCCTGAGGCACAGCCTCTCCCTCTTGGATTTTGTGTCTTTTCACATGGGTTGCTTTTCCAAATCTTGGAGTTCCTGGATTGTTTGCTTGCTCTGTCCTTCACCAGTTTCTGCTTTTTCTTTGTCTAAATGGAATCATGGAATCCCAGCCTGGTGTGGGAAGGACCTTAAAGGCCACCGGATTCCATCCCCTGCCATGGCAGGGACACTTCCACTATCCCAGGCTGCTCCAGCCTGGCCTTGGGCACTTCCAGGGATCCAGGGGCAGCCACAGCTTCTCTGGGAATTCCAGCCCAGCCCTCCCCACCCTCCCAGCCAGGAATTCCCAATTCCCAACTCCCATCCATCCCTGCCCTCTGGCAGTGGGAAGCCATTCCCTGTGTCCTGTCCCTCTATCCCTTATCCCCAGTCCCTCTCCAGCTCTCCTGGAATGCCAACGGTACAACCAGGTCAAACCCACCAGCCTGTGCTTCCCAAAGCTAGTTTTTTTTTTGGGACAGCTCCCCACCCTTCCCTAAATCTGCTGCCAGAACGCCTCGGGCTTTTCCTCGGCGCAGTTTCCCCTCAGCAGGGGCTGGTTTTTCGCTCCCGGGTGTGTCCGAGCACAGGTAGGAGCTGCGGCTCCCTGCTCCATGCCCAAAGCACGTGAGGAATGTGAGGCAGCTCCCCAGGAAGGGCCGGGAGCGGCAGGGAAAGGCCGGAGTGCACTGAAGGCAAACTGGAGTTCACGGGGAGCTCTGTGGCAGCACAAAGCAGGAGCTGCTGCTGTGCTCCCGCTCCTTCCACGCTCTGTTTGCAGAGGCGTTTGTGCAGCTGGGGAGGGAGTGGGGCTGGAAAATTGCTTTTCCTGGCATTCTTTTCACCTTCCTGCTGCCTTCTCCCCAAATCTTTCCCCGCTCCCCAGCCCCCCCAGCTGCCATCCTGGCCCTGTCCCAAGGCCCTTGGGGTGCTGGGGGGCTGTGTTAGCACTCCCGTTCTGCCCTAAATAATTTCCCATCCTGGTACTTTTTAGGCAAAAGTCTATTGTGCACATCTTTAGAAATTTGTGTGCAATTCAGTTCTTGCGTTTCCTGTGAGAAAGTCTCGGATTTTTACCTCTGTACTATAAAAATGGTATCAAGAACGTGGTTTAACGACAAAGATTTTGGGTTTGTTTTTCTTTCTATCTTCTTCATGGAATTATGGAACAGTTTGGGTTGGAAGGGACCTCATGGATCATCTTATTTGAACCCCCTGCCATGAGCAGGGACATCTTCCACTATCCCAGGTTGCTCCAAGCTGGCCTTGGACACTTCCAGGGATCCAGGGGCAGCCACAGCTTCTCTGGGCAACCTCCCTCACGTGAAATAATTTTCCTGGGGTGATATTTTGATTTGTTAGAAAACACAACACAAGAACCATTTGGTATTTTAATTATTAAGACCTGTTGATTAAAAAGCAAAGCCCCAAACATAAAAGTGTGTGACTGCATTTGTAGGAATGTAGAGGATTTCTAAGGGATTTTTATACTGGGAATGGAGAAGAAAAAAATATTTTACAGGAGCATAGTGGGAGGAAATGTCCCAGTTGTGCCAGGCACACGGCACAGAGAGTTATTTTCCAGCAGTTGTGACATTTATTATGATAACTGAAGCCTTGAAACTTCTGTTCAGCAGTTTTACAAGCCAAACACCACGTTTGGAGAGGTCTGCCCACAGCCAGACTGCTGTAAGGAAAGGGATTATGGAGCACAAACATTTGGATTCTGATTTTTCAATGAGTGTCAAGCCTGAATAAGCAAAGACTGATGAAGCAGAGCAGGTTTTATTCTTTATATCCAAGATTAAAGCTGCTTTTACAGTTAAAGGTGTGGAGAATGTGTTTCTGAAAGAGAAATTTTTCATAAACACAACATTTGGGATCCAACAGCAGAAATCTTTGTGTTTCGATCCAGATTGTCTCCAAAAAGTGAGAATATTTTTTCTTACCCAGTGTGTAAATTGTGGAGAACTCCAAATGTCACACTTGGAGATTTCAGAGTGGCCAAGCACTTCCTAGAAAGTTGCAGTGTCTTCACTGAAGCAGAAGTTGCTTTCAATTCAATCAAAAATACCTAATAAAGGGGTTTTTTTGGGTTCATTTACAGTTGTATCACAGTCAGTGGTCAGCTTGGCACTTTATTGGTGTTATTTGTGACAATTCTCAATGTTGGAGTAGCAGTTGACATTTCAAGGAGTAATTTAATATATTTTTTAGAGTAAATGCAGGTTTGTCCAGCACCTTTAGCTGCTCCTGTGTTTTGTAGAGTGGCTGCAGAGATCTTTGCTGTTTATTCACTGTTCTTCATTAATTTATTCTTTTCCTGCTGAGTTTCAGTGGTCACATTAAACCTGAGGGGTGCATTTAGTTGTAGTTGACACAGGGAATTATAAAATTGGATTTCTTTGCAGCTCAGAAAAACAAAGGAAACAAGTGACACAAAAAAATTCCTGGATTTGCAGGGAAGTCCAGGAGAGCTTTTTGTTCGGAGATCTTGAAGCATTCACAGCACTGCTCCTTTTGAAAGACATTTCTGCTGTGGTTTGTCCTCTCTGGAGGCTCAGCTTGGGTTTTCCTTCTCTTCCCCCCCAGTTTCTGCTCCTTTCTCTCACAATTTCTTCAAGGAGGGGGTAAAACAGTGAGACCTGACAATAATAATGAGGGAGAGCCAGGAGAATACAGGGAAGGGATGGATGATCCCAAAAAACACAAATTAAGCAAGAAAAGGAGAAAATCTTTTGGATTTGGGAAAGCACAGCCAGACCTCCACCTCCCTGTCTTGTTCCAGGCCCAGAACCTCCAACCTGGAGCAAAATAACAAAAAAAAATTCTGCCATTTTGGTGAAGAGGAACATTCCAGGTCCTCCTCACTCACCAGAGGATCGTGCCAAGGGCTTCCCGTCCCAGCTTTCCGAGCCCGGGAGGTACTCGTGGCACAAAGCAGCAGAACTCTCACGTGGATGGGATTCTGCAGCTTTATTTATAATTAAATTTGGATTATTCTTTTTCACTCCACCCTGTTTTCCCCACCCTGCCCTTCCAAGCCTTTGAAGAGAGGCCAGATGGCTGCCGAGGCTGTCACGGTTCTCCTGCTGCTGGAGCCATTCCAGGGTCAGGGATTTGTGCCAGATTGGAGAAATTCAGCAAATCGGGACGGGAGATGATCACAACAACAAAATCGCTGCTTTTGGGGTGTTACAGCTACTGGAGAGGCCACTTGTTTGGGTTTTTTAAAAGTTGTTAATTCAGAATTGCTGTAAAAATGGAGAAAAGAGACTGGAGTTGGCTCAGCTCTACACCAGATTTACACCTGGGTGTAAATCCAGCCCTGACTGGATGAAAGTTCATCCTGGTTTGTCAGTAGGGGTCCCTGTGATCATCACCTGGGTGCTTTTCCTTCTGCTCTGCAGGAAAGTCCTTTGGCTCTTAATTTTTCAAGGGCAAGACATCCCTTCTCCCTTCAGTGCCAGCACTGGTTGGATAAATCCTGGCTAATTCTGTTCTTTAGGAATGGATATAATCCCACTAAATGAGAGATTAGATTTTGAAATGGGGCCTGGTGTTTAAAGTTTGACTGCCTTAAAACAAACCTCCTTCTTTTGGGGTTATTAAGTGTAAAATTCAATGTATCTCTAAAAACACAACATTTCTGGCTGCCAACAAATACCTGCCGGTGTGTCACGGATTAAATATGTTTAAGGTGTGCAATTATTCCTTAATTTTGGAAAAATGGGAAGGCTGGGGTCTTCCCTTGCATGGGAGATGTTTGCAAGTGGGAAATTGGGCCCTTCCAAGTCTTGGCCTGGTAATAAATAAACGTTTTCCTGTGTTTGATATTGACTTTCTGGAGATCACTGAAATCTCATTGTGGATAACTCTGATGATAATTACTCTTTTGCCTTTGGAATCTTTTCTGTGGAGGCTTGTAGAGCAGTTAATTAATTTCCTTGTCTGTGGTTATTGATTACTGAGATTATTTGGGTTTGTCTGCCCTCGCTTCAGCCGGCCCAGCCCCTTCCATGCCTTATCTCCTGGCTTTGCCTCAGCTCCTTTTTGGTCTCCAAATTTGGTTTTATTCTTCAGGGCTTAAGCTGTAAACCCTTCCTGGCTGAGTTAACTTTTTGACCCCATTTTTGATACCAGTAGCAGCCCTCAGCAGCTGGAGAACTTTATCTTTTTGACCCCAGCACTCGGTGGTGTTTTTGCAGTGTCTGATAAGAGCTGGAGGAATTCTGCTCCAGCACCTCCTCGCTCTGTTCCAGGCAAAATTGGCATTTTTATATTTAGATGGCTGCAAAAAGCAAAATAGACGTTAATGTTTTAAAATTCTAGATTCATACTTTGTCCTGTGAGGAAAAGCAGAGTTTTTTATTCTTTTCCTGGCTGATGAGTTTCTTTTTTTACCTAAAAATCCTTCCTGCCACAGTTATTTATTGTGGTGGTGCAGTGATTTGAGTTCTTTGGAATAGGCTAAGGAATATTTTCATGGGATTTTTGCTTTCAGGGCTGTTTTAAATCCACTGGATGAGCTACAGACCCCAAATAGGTTTCATCCTACAGGTTTTGTAATTCATCCTGCTGTAGGTTTTTATAGGGAAAAGTGAAGGATGGATGTGGAGTTGATGCTTTGTTTGCTGTGGGGCAATAATTGCTGTGTTTCCGTGATTAAATTTTGTAAATTAATTTTTTTCTTCTGGATAAAACATGTAGAAATTTTTAATTTGCCTGGAAATGTCCAAGGTCAGGGCTTGGAGCAGCCTGGGACAGTGGAAGGTGTCCCTGCCCATGGCAGGGGTGGCACTGGATGAGCTTTAAGGTCCCTCCCAGCCCAAATTCCATGATTTATAGGACAAACCTGGAGCAGGAAGCTCCCAGTTCTGTCCCAGACTTGTGGGTTGAGATCCAGACTCGCTGTGCTGTGTTTTCCTAACAACATCCTTGGAATTACTGCACTTCCAACCCGCAATCCACGCTTGGAGGCCACAGTAAATCATTCAGATTCGAGGTCAGGCTCACACACCCCATTCATTCCTGGGGTGGAACTGGAGGATGGGGCGGTGCCCTGCAGAATTCCAGGCTGTGGAATATCCAGGGAGGTTTCCACAGCCTTGTGGCGAGTGCAGGAGGTGACACTTGGATAAAAACTGGGAATTAGCGTCGTGCTCTTGGCCTCTTCTTGCACCCTTTGGGATCAGCAGATCAGGCTGGATCCCAGCCCTCCCTGCAGCTGGAGGATTTGAGGGACATTCAGCATTTAAACACATCCTGAGTAATTCTGGGTTTGTTGTTGGATTTAATCTTATTTCGCATTAAAAACATCATCACCCTTTATCTCCTTTATCTGTAATTAAATGACCTTAAGCAAGCAGAAATTTGGGGAGATGATGAGGGAGGCAGACAGGGCAGGATGAATTAATATCCTAATAATAAATAATATTTCAAAAGATGGAATTCTGTTCCCTCAGAGGCAGAGGAAGGGACCAGTGCACAATTCCCCAAGCTGTTCCCTTCAGCTGCTGCATCCATTTCTCTGTAGGTATTACAATATTTGGAGTATTTTAAGATCCTTCCTGCAGGCCCTGGGGAGGTTTTGCTGGAGCAGCATCCCTTTATCCTGCTGGTTAAACAGCACCTGAACGGGGCAGGAATGCTGGCTCTGGTTTTTCCCCTTCCTGCTGCTGATTTTCAGTCCCCACAGCCCATTGCTGGGGGTAAGTGAGAGCCCAGAATGGCAGCGTAAAGTTCTCTTCTTTCAAAAGGTTGTTGAACCTCTTTTTTTTTTTTTCCCCTGTAATAAAGTTTATTGCTTCCTCTAACTTTGCCTGGCATTATGGAAGGGGGAGCTTTCCACTGGAATTCTTCAGGCTTAAAAAAAGCCTAAAAGCTCTAAAATCCAGCTCACTTTGGATATTCTCCACTAATTAACTTGTCCTGATCCTCGTGTCCATATTTTTTATTTCATTATCCCATGGATCCAGCCCATCCTGCCTTTCTCTTCCCAGTTTTCCCTCCTCTGTCACCCCACAGTGCTCACCTCTGATTTTCAGTGCAGGAATAGTTAAAGAGTCTGCAAGGATGTTCCTTTTGAACCTTTGGTTGTTTGGGGGATTTCATCCAGTAGCTCACACTCACAATTTTGCTCCACTTTTGGGATTGAAGATCTTGAGTTTGGAAATGTTTCAGGCCTTGGTTTGTTTTGTTGATGTGCAGCTGTAAATCCTGAGAGGAGAGAATTGATTTTATATTTGTGTCAACTTCTGAATAATCCATTTCCCACCTTAGAGGGAATAAGGAACGAGCTCCAAGTTGCTCCCTGAAACTCCTGATTTTTCATATTCCCAGAAAGTATTTGGAGGAATTGCTTGGTCTGCCTGAGAGACTGAATCCTGTAGGATTTATTCCCAACTGGAAGTTTCTGAAAATCATTTAACCCCTAACAAAGATGTGTCTCTGACCTGGGGGTAATGGGTATAATTAATGAAAATTAATAGAGTGAACACAAGGAAATTCAATATATTATTAGTAATAATGAAAATTTAATTTTCCCATCAGTTTAGGTCTAAAGCCTGATTAGTCTGGAGTATAGGGTTTATAAATCAGTATTTTTGTGTGTGTTTCTCCCCCCTTGTGCTCTGCTGAGAGCTGCTTTCCCCTTGATTTCAGGATTTATAGGAACAAAAAAATGTGGAGAAGACACTAATGATGAAGAGCTTCACCTTCAAGGAAAAGTTGGAAATTTTTCAGCTTAGAAAAAGAGACAGGAATGTGGGAGAGGGCAGTGAAACCATGGGAAGGGAGGAGGGAAGGAGGGACGAGGTGCTATAAATGCCAGAGGTTCCAAACAAAGAGCAGGAAGCACTTTGGGAAAAGGGAACTGTTTGTGCTTTGCCATTTATTGCAAAATGTTGGGATTTGGGGATGTTGGGATTGCCAGGATAGGGTGGGGTGGCTCTGGAAGGGTTCAAGCCCTGTCAGGAATAATCCCTGGACACGTCAATTAACCAAGCCAGGTAATTAAACACCAAGATCTGCTCATTGTCTGTGTCCTAGGAATTTCAGATCGTTGGGAAGAGGAGGAATTATCACTGTAATCATTTATTTTACCATGGAATTACTCATTTCTGGGCAGTTTTGGAGGAAAAAAGAGCTCCTAACACAGGGCAGAGCCACCTCCCAGGCAAACACCACTTCCACCGTCCCAGGGAGGAAGCCTGGTAGGAAAAAACTTTGGAAAATGTATTTTCTAATGGGAGAAAATGGAGTGAAAAGTCTGCCCTCATCCATTAACTTGAAATATTTAGGTATTGTCAGGTTTTTAATTGATAAAATCAACCCAAATCCTTCAAATCCTCAATGGAATGATCTGAATTTTGTGAAATTTATATATTTTTCCCTTTCCCTATGATATTTGCAAGTGCTGAGGGAAATCTGTGTAGCTTGGTGAACAAAGACCTGAAAAGATGATGATGATGATGATGATAATAATAATAATAATAATGACAAAATAACAGACATTAAACAGAATAATAATTATTATTATTATTATTATAAAAATAAACAGCAAAAGGTGGCCCTGCCCATGGCAGGGGGTTGGAACTGGATGGATTTTGAGGTCCCTTCCAGCCCAGGCCATTCCATAATTCCATAATTCTATGACTTTTCATATTAGTGTTGATTTTCTTACTAGGATTTGTTTTGTTTTTCATTTTTTCCCCTCATGCCAGTTCAAAAATCCCGGAAGAAATCCAGCTGCAAATGCCTGATGGTATTCCAGGTGCAGAGATTGGCACTGACCTCTAAAACACAATATTTTTATGGTTTTGCTCAGAGTGGCCTGACCTGCCAGGCCTTTTGTGGGTTTAATTTTTAGTAAAGCAGGAATTTTAAATTTTTTTTCTGCCTTTAGTGGTTTTTTGTTTGGTGCTACCCTGGATTGGTGAGCGGGAAATGAAGGAAACAGAACATTTCAGAAACAGGAAAAGCCACCACCAAAACCCCTCTGAGCAGTGGGGGCTGAGCATCATCTCAGCTGCCCCTTGGCTGGCAAACACAGCAGGGAAAAGTTCAGCCAGGGGAAAATTCCCTTGCCTGGGGAAGGGCATTTTCATCCATCAGTGGCTGTGTTTCCACGAGGAAAATGTCCCTCTGGAATTTAGGAAGCTGCTTTGGAGCTATCCATGGCTGGATTTGAAATTCCGAGGAGAAAACTGGGGGAAATGCTCAGTTTGGGCTCATCCACTGCAAGAACCTTTGAGAAGCTTCCTCAGCTCAGAGCAGTGGGGGTTCCTCAAGGCCTGGGTGAGCTCTCAGTGACTCTGAGCCATGTGGGAAAGGGCCTTTTGTGCACAGAACATTTCTCAGAGGCGCAGTCAGTGACGCTCTCATGAATCTTCTGCTCAGAACTGGCTCTGTCACGCTGCTGCTGCTGCTCTGTGGGAGCTGTGGTGTGGATCCGTAGGGAAGGAGCTTCCAAGGATATTTGAATGTCAGTTGGAGAGTTATTCCTGCAGGGAATGCTGCGTTGACTTGGCAGCAATCACAATTTCACTCTTTCCCTGCCTCCATCACATTTGTGATGCTAACGAGTCCTTTTAATAAACAGAATCATCATGGGAATCATGAAAGCATAACCTGGAAAAGTCACCTGCTTTTAAATATATATATAATAAATAGTTATAAAAATATATACATGATCTGCTTTCAAAGTTATGTTTTCAGTGAGGAGTTTAACTCAGACACATTTATTCCTGAGAAATGGGAATTCCCAGAGTTTGAAATGACTTGAGGAGCTTCAGGACAGAAGTTCCCTCTCTGTGGGTTCAATGTTTAGACCCCACTGGTCACAGCTGATTTTTAAATTCATTTCTTCAGCAGCAGCTGAATCCCTGGCCGTGGTGTGGGAGCACTGGGAGGTGCTGGTGTCCCTCTGGAAGCACTCCCAGCCGTTCCTGGTGCATTCCAGGAGGTGCTGCTGTTTGGGATTTCAAGGATTCCCTTGGAGCAAGGAGCTGCTGTAAACACCAGGCGGAGATTGCATCAGACCAGGAGCAGTGGGAGAAATTTCACACCTCAAACGCTGCCAGCAGCCACCAGCAGTGACTCTGGGTGGGGTGTTTGTGCAATTCCAGTGCAATTCCAGTCCTGAACTGGTGGCAGAAGGACCTTTTGGTGAACTTGGAGTGTTTCAGTGACGTCCGAGGCCTTTTCCAGCTTGAATATTCCGTGATTCTTGACCATTTCCTTCTTTTTGGGAAGGTAAAAGGGTTGCTCTGGTGTTGTGCTGTTGTAGGAAACCTGTGGGTTTGGTGAAGAGTTCTGCTCCAGGAAGGTAAAGGATGTTTTGTTTGGGCCCTGACAGCAAAATAGAACCAGACAAATGTAAATTCCCTTTTCTCCCTCTCCTTTCAGCACAGACACCATCCCAAACTCTTCGTAACTTGGGAAAAGCTTCTGAATAAAGCCAGAGGACAGGACAGAAAACTGATTTTTTTTTTTTATTTTGCATCCATTATTCTCCCTAAACAGCTGGAAAACCCCACCAAGGTCGTGAGGTCACAACCACGAGTAAAGAAGCCAAGGGTGATGTTGGTGAACTCACTCCAGACAGCAGAATTGGGTTCAAAAAGCTGCTTTTCAGGTTTAGGAGCTCAGCTCTTGTCCCTTAAATCTTGGTTCTGAATTGCAGCTGAACGTGAGGCTGGTGAAGAATTTTCTGTGATGCAGAACCTGTCGCACCTTCGGATTTGCTGATCCCAGGGGCCACTTCGGGCTCCAGCAGATTTTGGTGGGTTTAGGATTTGAAGTAGCTCTGCCTGCCAGCAAATCTTCCTTATGTGTGTCTTGATCTGAAATTTGAATTTGAAAGGGAACATCCTATTTCTTGGATGAGTGGGAATGGCGTAGGCTCTTGTTGGTGTTGTCTGGAATGACAAATGGAACTCCATGGCATCTGGGCAGAGTTTGTGTTCAAAACAGGATTTCACTTGGAAAGCTGGGCTAGAAAACCAAGGGATAATTCTGAGGTTGGATTTAACTGCCTGAAAACTTTCATTTTCCATTTAATAATAATTAGGGTATAGAAATAGACAGAAATCTCTTGATTTTGTTGGAGCAGTGTTGTTTTGTCCCACCTTTTTCCTGGTGGAAAATAGGGCTGGAGTGTGCAGGAATATCTGGAGTACTGCTGAATATGAGCAACGTGGCAGGATTAAAGAAATCTTTCATTAAATGTGGTCTGGAGCAAAACTTGGAGAAGAAAAATACTGAAAATCAGCATTTTGTCTCCTATGTTTGGTGTTCACTCATGTCAACCTCACTGGTTACTAATGGTCAGATCCACTGAGGAATTTAACTAAATATTCTGTACATTTAATACTGTTAAACCTAAATGTTCTGTAAATTTAAGATTGTTAAACCAAGTCTTAAGGAAGGAAAAAAAAAAGTGCTGCATATTCCTGTAATCTCTTTTCCCCAGAGCCATATTAAATTCCAATTTCCAGTCTTGCACAGGTGAGGGAGAGATTTAAACCAGTTGCAGGTGATGTATAAAAGCTGTTACAAGCTCAAGAATTAAACTTTTGGCTATCCAGAGCTTTGGCAAAGTGCAGTTCTTTGAGGAAATGGAAACCTGGCGGAAGGGAATCAGGAATTTAATCCCATTAATGGAATTTTAGACAAAATAAATTATTTTCCACATGGGGAAAATCCATCCATCCACGGTGGGGGATTCTGAATTTTAACCTCAGTGTCAGTTTGGGCTGTGAAAGGAATAATGCAGTTTTCATTCCATGTTTTCTCCTTGCAAATCCTTCACTCCAGTGCTACTTCCCAGGTTTATCTTGTTCATCAGACATTATTTTCTTTCTGAAATCATAGCAGTTGTGTGTTTTGTGCAGTCAGACACCTCCAGTCTCGCACCCTTTACCTCACACCTCTCGTGCCAACATCACCCCCCGAGCTAAATGATGTTGTGCTTTCCTTTTACAAGATCTTAGATAAAGAACTCTGTAATTCCTTGTAATTAAGGCCAAATTTCATTCCAGGTGGGACTGTGGGTGCAGATAAAGGAAGTGTGTGGTGTTTGAAAAAATCCTGTTGATGAGTTCAGTTTGATTCTGTCAGTGTTACTGCTTACAGATGTCTGTCAGTGCAGTGTAAAATCCAATTTTTCTGGGGTGTTCTGTGCTAATAATAACATCATGCTGTGAGGCAAAAAGTGAAAAAATAGTGATTTAACTCAGCAGAGAAGAAAAGGTAAAACTTCCATAGCAAATAGTTTTAATTTGCAGATCTGCAATAATTTTGGGGGAAGTTTAATCCTTCAAAATAGTTACTCCTCCCCACTTGTTATTTTTAATGTGTCTGCCTATTTCCTGAAGAAAATTATGGTATTTTTTGTTTGGTTTTTTTGTTGTTGTTCTTGTTTGGTTTTTTGGGTTTTTTTTTTTTTGGTTCCATGCACTTCTTCACTCCCTGAGTTTGGCAGTGGGGTGGAATTAAATGGTCTCCAGGGGAAAACCTGAGAACGGGGGAGCCACGGAGCTCTTTCTGCCCTTTCAGCTGAGCTGAGTTTCCTTTGTGGCCTTTGGGGTTTGGGGCAGGGCCGCGTGGTGCTGTCAGGTGTTGGGTTTTAGGCTTTCAGCCCTGAACACAAAATACCTTTCTGCCTGTGTATGTGGGACTCTCGTGTCCCGAAGTGGTGTTTAACAAGCTGAACAGAAGCATTTGCAATTATCTAACAGCACCTGAAAATTGCTCACTGAATGACAGCAGGAAGTTCCATTTGCATTCCATATCTGATGTTCAATCTGCTAATCCTCCACAGAGCCTGCCAGCAAAAACAATGTAGACAGACCTGAATTTTATTAAAATCAGAAATCAGGGATGCTGCTTCCTACTTTGCTGTCACGCCCTGCTGGATAAACCTTCCAGTCCTCTGGAATATATTAATTAGTTCAGCCATTGTGTTCCTGGTTGTTGTCTTGAAATGGGTTTTAGTCACAGGTTTTTTATAGCACCAGCCCTTCCCTCTTGGATTGTTCTGCCTCCCCCAGGAAAGCTGGAGCTCCCTGTTTGCTCTTGTTTATATAAGTTAATCTTCCATGTTGTGACAGTTTTTCCCGTCATTAATGAGAGCTCCTAATTGGGCCTAATGAAACATTTACTCACGCTGCTAGATAATATTATCTGAAAGCACAACAGAGATAAGGCACTGGGAAGAAAATAAGCTTTTGAAAGATTCTGGGTGAGATAGAAAAGCCATTTTTTAGCCAATATGTTCTTATTTTATTTGAGAACGCCCTTGTGGTGCAGCTGTGTAACCAAGCCCATGGCAAACAACATCCATTATTTATTGGCCTGCTTGGCAAACAAGGACACCTTTGACTGCATCAAATTGGGAGGTCAATTTACTGAGCCAAAGAGTCGCTTTTTGTATTTATATTCTCTAAAATTTTCCATTTGGCACCAGTTTGTCCAGGAAAAGTGATCGGAATTGGGGGGAGGGGAGCAGGAGAGAGCCTGGGTCTGTAGCAAACTGGCACAAGTGGAATTGTGCCTTTTATTTGCTGTCCAGGTGCTTCAGATCCAGTTACAGCCCAGTCTCCCCATAAAGGCAGAGTTTCCTTAAGCCAGCAGCAAATACAGGACAAGGAGAGAAGTTGTGGAAATGTTGTGCGTTGGAATGATTCAATTCCCTCCCTTCCTGCAGAGTAAAATGGAAATAATTTTTAAAAATGCTTGAAAGACACTGAAATTTTATGAAATTCTTGATCAAAACTGGGTTGCTTGAGATATTCCAAGGGCATAAGTGTGCCAGGCCAGGCTGGAAGGGCTTGGAGCAAGGTGAAGGTGTGGAAGTGGATGAGCTTTAAAGTCCCTTCCAAGCCACACCACCCTGGAATTCCAGGATAAACACAGTTATTTGCAAGGGAACCAGGAAGGAGGGTGATGTCTTGAGGCACAAAAAAGATTCTTCTCATCTTGTTACCAACATCATCAAGCCAGTGTGGA
The DNA here is from genome assembly GCA_013397795.1 of Orthonyx spaldingii. Classification (NCBI taxonomy): domain Eukaryota; kingdom Metazoa; phylum Chordata; class Aves; order Passeriformes; family Orthonychidae; genus Orthonyx; species Orthonyx spaldingii. Next base: position 276,866 of record VZTJ01001257.1, read on the forward strand.
CTGAGGAGCCCTCCTGGAGTCAGGAGAACTGGATCCCTGATGCTGCAGGGACACGAGGATGAGGTAATTAGGATCAGGAATGGGCGGCTCTGGGAATTGCGGCCTGCTTGGAATTCCAGGAGTTGCATTAACCCCACGCATTGGGGGGGACCTGTTTGTTCATCAGCCTCTAATTGGGAGGCTGAGGGTTTGTCCTTGCTCTCTCAGGTCACTAATTGCTGCTGATCTGTGCTTCTATTTTGGGCATAACTCCTGTGGAATGTTGGGATATCTTTGGAGTGGGGAATATTCACTCGTGTGGTGCAGCCTGGGCCCGCCCAGGTCATTGCCTGAGTAATGGTTTTCCTGGAGGAAACTCATCCTAAGGGATGAACTGAGCCTCATTCCTTCACTTGTTGTCATTTATTTGTCTTTTATGGCACTGGAATATCCCAGGAAGGAAGGAATTCCAGTTTTTGCAGTGCCACAGCACTCAATAAGAGCCGTATTGAATAGTTCAAGTGCTTCTTTGGATATTTTATTATAAAAACCTAATTTTTATCTTCTTTTAATGCTAATTCATTTCTTCAAAACAGAATTTGGATCATCTGTTGCTGTTTGTTCTCCACAGATCCTTCTGCATATTCCTTCTGTCAGAAGAAATCTGGACCATCCTATGGAAAGCAGTGTTGGAAGTACACAGGGAGTAGAGGTAAGCTGTGACTTTGGAATATCTCCTGAAATATATCCATAAAACCAGGATTTAATAAACAGATCTTAAGCAGGATGGTTCCATTCACAATAAAACTCACAATTCATAAAATTCTGCTGCTTGGTTGGTTGGCAAAGGGAAAAACCAAATCAATGCAAAAACCCAAGGAAATGAGGGAAATTCCTTGATTTCTCTGCCATGGTGAGGAGCAGCATTTTCAGCCTGGGCAGGGTGTGCCTGGAAATTTGGAGGGAATGGCTCTGGTTTGGCAGGAGCCTCCACTCCAGCTTGTTTGTCCTGCTGGGAATTTGCATGGGAGGAGTGAGGCTGATGGTGCTTGTTAATATCTGAACCCGGCTCCAGGGTCACTGGAATTCGCCACAATTCCTTGTGTTTGTTCTGGAGGTGTGGAAATCTAAATATCCACCTGAGCAAAAGGTTCAGTTCTTCTCTCTAAAGCCTTGGCACAGCACCCAGGGGGGCCTCAATAAATGTATTTTTGGGTAATTGCATCTCATCCCTCTGACCTTTCCACCCTGCCCTTCTCCAGAACGTGTGTGCCATCCCCAGGCATCTTCCTTAGCATTCCCTTGGGATGCACTTGAAAAAGAAATAAATTCAATTTACACTTAGACTCTTTAATGCTGTGACAGTGCAAAGTGCACTTAAAATTCAGATGATGAGGCTTATCTGGAGTTAAATTTATTTATCTCAGATAAGGGATTGGTTGGTGGTGTTAAAATTGAGATTTCTCTGCATTTTGCTTCCTTGGTGCTGTTTATTCCAGGCTGTTTCAACAGGACCTCAATAGCCCTGTTGATTTTTAGGATACCTTCCAAGGAATTTTTAAGATTTCCATTGCTCAGGAGGACAAATAGATGAAAGAAATAACATGAACTTGAATTTTTTGGGAAGTTCAAGCCCTCTGTGAGGGGTTCTGGCCAGCAGAAGGCACCACCAGCTCAGCTTTGTGCTGCTCGGCAGCGCCGGCTCGGCATTCCCGGCTGCATTTCCAAGGTTCCAGCAGGATTTCGCAGGAAATTTATCGTCCTGCACGCTCAGATTCTCACGATTCCCACTGAATAATGTGTTCCCTTGCTTTTCCAGGCCTGAAGAGTCTGGGTTTCCATGTGCAGTGACGCCCAGGATGGTTGTGTTCCGTCACGCGCTGGCCGGAGCCGTTCTCCCATTTTTCATCCTTTCAGGAAATTGGGTTTCAGCTGAGAACATCGACTTTTACAACGTGAGGCCTCCACTGGACCGTAAGTAGGCATTTTTATGGAATTCTGGCCTTTTCTGTGTGGAATTTTAGCCTTTCCTCTATGGAATTCTAGCTTAAAATTTTAATTGTTTGCCACATCCTTCCAGTCCTTTGGGTTTCAGGTGTTTACCTCCTGTTTGTCTCCACAGAAACTTTAAAATAAACATTCTGCTTCTCGACCCACAGCCCTTTATCCTTAATATTGGACAAGGTGACTGAAAGAAAATAAATGGCCTGCATTGCTAAATTAAAGAGTGCATGAGGACTTTGACATTTTAAGGGCTTTTTAAATATTTTTTCTGTCTCCCTGCAGAGGAAATTATGCAGTGGCTTCCTTGTAAATAATCCAGGACAGGTGGTTTTGGTCTTTTATCTGGTTGGGGGTTTTGTAAGGGGAGGAATAGGTGTTGCTGGATGTAATTAATTCAGTCTGAAGGTAATTAAAAACCTCGTGGGACCTGTGAAGCCAGTTGGCACTAATGGCATCTTTTTTTTTTTTTTTTTTTTTTGGCCGCTTATCTGGCATCACCAGTGTTCCATCCCTTCATTTGCATCTCGGCGTCATTAAAACAGCCAGGATGGAACAGCTGGGTACAATATGTGCCCCTAATGAACCGTGCACCTTCAAATAATTCATTTAAATCATGGAAATTAGATTTTAAAAGACTGCTCTGGATCCCTTTGTTTAAAGGATCCAACTTCTCCTTCCGAGTGGGAGATCACGCTCTGGAGCTGCTTTGGAAATGCAGTTTTTCCATCAAAGGAAAATGTAGATTTGTGTTTGCTCCATGAAGAGGGAGATAAACTGTTCCCTCTTTCCTGCTTTTCCCACCGCTACTTCAGTTTTGGATTATGAGAGGGAAAACACGCGGATATATTTTAAAGTTCAGGCCTAGCAAAAGAAAAAAAAAACTTTCTGCAAAACTTGTTTTATTTGTCTGACAGTGAAAAGATGTAAATAGATGTAATTTATTTTTGTAAGTATATGCGTTATTTTGAATATTTTAATTTTTTTCTCCATACTTGCCAACTGACTGTTTTATTTTAATATTTTCCAAGCCACTCCATTCCCAAACAGCTTCAAGTGCTTTACCTGTGACAATGCAGTGGACAACTACAACTGCAACAGATGGGCTGAAGATAGGTGGTGTCCTGAAAGTGAGTAAGGAGATTATATTCATGATGATTTAATTTATGATACTTGAACTTGCTTCTCCCTGACTCACCCCCTTTGTAAAAGTCTGGCATTAATGTGGCAACACAGTGGTGCCCTCACTCTTCTGAGTCATATAATTTCTGCTGGTGTGACAATTTTGACCATTCCAGAGTATAAAGCAACAGTGAAAAATTACTTATATCTCAATTTTATATAATATATAACAATATAATATTAATAGACAAACAGATTTCTGAATCATATATCAATATTAATTAACTGTGTATTTCTCTGTGTACATACATAAGGATGTGCTTCCCAGGAGTTAATTTTAAGGATGATTAAAAAACCTGAAGAATTTCTTCTGTAGCTTTATTCCCTTCCCCTTGGATACCATCCCAAGGTTTAATGGGTCCTTGTGAGCAGCAGGACCTGACTGACTGGGGATCACACCTGTGTGAGAGGAGGATAAAACACAGAAAAGAATGGAAATGCTCCCTCATTTTTCTTCCTGGTGACATTCACAGTAACGGTGGGAAAGGGGAAGGAGTAAATTAAAGGAACGAGGAAACAAACCTGAAACCAAGCAGGAATGTGCTGCCAAAAAAAGGAGAGAACTGAAAATAAATGTGTAGATGATGGTGCTAATTAGTAATTTAAATAAAAGCAGCTTTTCTGGAGGTTTGAAGGGTCAGTTATGATTTCACACTAATTAACTTCCTGCTAAATGCCCTTTTGATCAAGTTGCAAATAGTTTTGTACAGCCATTTTCTGGGAATATTTTTCTTAATTGTGTGTAGCTTTGAAACTACAGAGCTACTGGTTCCAAACGCTTAATTGATGTAAATAAACGTCCTGAATTTTTCCGTTGCAGCCACTCAGTACTGCCTGACGGTTCACCTCTTCACAGCCCACGGGGAGAGCACCTCGGTCACCAAGAAATGTGCCACTGGCGAGGAGTGTCACCTGGTGGGGTGCCACCGGCACGGGGACAGCGGCCACACGGTCAGCACTGCTCTGCCCCACTCCTGCCCCGCTCCTGCCCTGCTCTGGTGCCAGGACAGCCCTCGGGCTGGAGCTCTGCATTCCAGGACTGGTTTTTCCTGCCCAGCTCAGGAGGATGTGCCAAGAGCCCTCTCTAGGGTGGAACAATTGGATTTCTGCACCAGAAGCAGGACCGAGCGCTCCTCCCCTGCTCCTACTGGGTGGGACAGGATGGAAGTGACTCCCAGGGGAACTCCTGGGCTTTTTGGGGTGTACCCAGGGCATGGACCTCGGGATTTGAGCTCTCAGGGAGGTTATGCAAGGCTCTGTTTGCCATAGGCTTAAGCAAGGCACAACTGAGTTTTTGTCCCATGGGAAAAAGCCAAAACTGGTTTCTTTTCCCAGCCTTGGGATGATGGGGAAAAGTTTATTCTTAATAATCAAGCATGGCCCACTGCAGTATTACTTTCTGCAGTAAAATATTACTCACTAATTCCTAAATAGGAATATGTGAAGATCAGTTCTGTTCTTTTTAACATGAATGATTTCAGACACTGAAAACGAAGCAGGCAGCATCCATGTTAAATATAAAAGGATCTGTGTGTTTCCAGAATCAACTTCCAGTGATTCCACCAGGTTTTGAGGGGATAAAACGACTCTGCATCCTGCCTTCTGCTTCATTTCCATAGAATTGTAAAATTCCAGCCTGGTTTGGCTTGGAAGAGACCTTAAAGCTTATCTTGTTCCAAGCCACAGCCATGGGCTGGGCTTTTATCCTTAAAAAGTTGTTGTGCCTTTGGATTAGGTAAAAATTGGCATTTTATTCATTCATTCTTTTGACTTTTCTAGTAAAGAGGGCAAGGAAAGAGAATTTGGTTTGGATTCTCTCCTGGAAATGAGCTGTGTCAGTGTTTTCTAGGAACTGAAAAATAAACTGAAAAATAAGTGGATTCAGCACACGAAGCTGCACTGACCACAAAACCTCAAGGGGAGAACTGAGTGGGAACAAAGTTTTTAAAGTCAGAATTTTTCAGCTTAAAGAGCTGAAGCCTGAAAGGTTCCAGTGCAGGTTTTTAGCTCGTGTGTTATTTACAGTTGGTGCATGTGTCGGTGTGACATCCCACCTCAGCCTGGGGACACAGCGCGCGATGAGCTGCTCCAGGACTGGAGCTTTGGGGGTTTGAGTCATGGACCTCCTGATCTGGAGATTTGATTGAAGGATATATTTGATTTTAGGATGATTGTTAGCACTTTGCTGCCCTGGGCCAGGGTGCCGAGGGAGCGATGAGCGTTGAGCTCAACCTTGCGCCATTAAATGCGCCTTTCTCTCTTAGAGCCGCTCTGAATGAATCACCCCGGAATTAATCAATTACCCCTGAATTAATGACCCCTTTCTCCCGCCAGGAGTGTGTTTCCTGCTGTGAAGGCATGATCTGCAACGTGGAGATCCCCACCAACGCCACCAACGCCGTGTTTGCTGTGCTGCAGGCCCGCCGCGCGTCCGGGGGCAGCCGCGCCGCGCCCAGCGGGGCAGAGCTGGTGGCAGCGGTGACAGTGGTGGCAATGGCACTGTCCTGACACAGCCCCCTCACACCGAGCTGCTGGGACAGCCCCCGGGCCAGGAACCTCCAGCATCTCCAAGGAGAAGTCACTGATGCTCCTTAACTCCAGCAAATTTAAGGGGTGTTTGAATGGGATCCTTCCCCTGGCATCAGTATTGAAAACAAACCCCACAACGACCCCACAGCTGTGGATGGGGCAGTGGGGTGGACTCAGCTTGTTGTAATTCCCTGTTTTCTGAGGAAAATGCACATTTTCTTGGCCTGTTTTTGGGACAGAACTGTGACAATCACAATCAAAAGGAGCTAGGTGGAAACTGGATTTAAAATGTTTGTGTGCATAAAGGACACAGAGGTTTTATCTTATCAGGGTGTGTTTAAGCCTGTCTTTATTGCATAGAGAACACCTCTGGTTTTCATAGGGAACAAATATGAGTTTGGGGTTTTTTTCCTGCTTGATCAGAGCGCTCATTTCTCCTGGCAATAAGACAAAATTATGTCTTTTCTTTATTCTGTAAAATGTACCATCCTCCCCTTTTAAAGCAGGGGGAAATGTAGAATTCCTAAAAATCCAGTTGGAGCGCCTAGAGCAGAATTCCTGATCCTTCACCCCAAAGGGATTGTTGTATTGCAATTGAGTCTCACCTCAAATTATCACAAAAATATAATTTTTGTGATATTGTGGTATCACAATTTTGAAATCACAGCTACGGTCAAGCGGCTTCATTATCCTAAAAATTCCAAGTGGGCACTTGGAATAAATAAGGAGGGAAGTCTGCTGTGTTCGCTCTTGATTTGCACAGGTTTCTCCCAAAAATATTATTGTCCTGATGGATGTTTTACAGGAAGGATGGATCATTGAAACTGCCTCGAAAAAGAGATTTGGAACTGTTCCCTGAAAAATTCCAGGAACTACAAATTTGGGTTATTTTACATAAATATTGTCTTAATTATTTGCTGTTTTATTTCACTAATTACATCTACTTATAAAACAGATTTTGAAATATTTCCAGGCTTGTTGACATTCCCAGATTTCCTCCACAATATTCTTAAGAGTGGAAAAAGGTGTCTGAATTCAGGCTGTGGTTTCTGGATGGGTTCCTGAATCAAGTGGAAGTTGTTTCCCACCTTTTGGGCCATCGTGGTTTTCCTGCTTTTGCCTCTCTAAGCACAAAATGCTCCCAAAATCAATTTCTGGGAATAATTATTGCAGTATCAACGAGGCCTCCAAGTGCCCTGTGGTTTTATGGGATTTACTGTCAATAATTTACAATAATCTGGGTTTTTATATTGGAAATACCATTCCAGAATTTTCAGGAATGGCAGGGGAAACCCTGAATAACTGAGGGGCAGAGGGAATTGGCTGCAGGTTCTCTGCAACAACAAAAAAAGGACATTTCAGGAGGGAAAATCTGTGGGTTTTTTCCATGATTAAGTGATTCTTTTCCCTTTCACTGGAAAGTGAAGATTTTAAACCTCATCAAATGTTTCTGCTTTTGGGAAAGATTTTTTTTTGGGATAAAGCCCAACAAATCAACTGAAGATTCAAGGATGCAGCCTGGAAAGGATTTGGTGTTGGATTTTATTTTTGAAAAGGGGAGAATTCCAAGAGTGGAGAATATTAAGGATGAGTTGTAATCATCTGGATGCATCACTGCCTTTGTTGTTGCAAAGTTTGGGGTTATTTTTAGTGGGGAATTGAATATGCAAATGCTGTTACTGCAGTGCTGACGCTGCACAAACGGGCACTTGGGAGAAGAAATACGGAATTTCAGCGGGAATATCGATTTCTCCCTTTGCTGCATCTTTTTTCATGGAAAATCCTGCTTGGATTTTATGTTAAGTGCTGACTTCATAGGGAAAATGTGCTGAGAGCAGAGAAAAGAGTGTTAGAATTCACCATAAGTTTGGCAGGATTAATGACTGCACAGCAAATCCGACCTTAATTTATGGCAGAATTTTTCTGTTCGATATTTTCAGGTATCAGCTCTATTTCCTCCTCAGATCTCAGTCTGAAGGACTCACTCTAAAAAGTATTATTGGATTTGATAAAACCAATTTTCAGTGATGTCTTTGCCTCAGTTTGGGTTCACAGGTGTAATTTAAATATTTTCAACTTTTCATTTTATGAAAGCAATTTTCACTGATGTTTTTATCTCAGTTCGGGTTCACAGATGTTGTAATTTAAATATATTCAAATTTTCTTTTGATAAAACCAATTTTCAGTGACGTCTTTACCTCAGTTTGGGTTCACAGATGTTGTAATTTAAATATTTTCACCTTTTCATTGCTTAAATTCACCCCACAACTCTGGGAATGATGTTTCTGTAAATCCATGAATTTATGCCCTGAAAATAATTCATAAATAATGGCAAATCCATCCATTTGTGCAGTTAAATGTATTTTTTATGATTTATATGTGTAATATGATTTTTATTTGCATTGCACTGGACAGTTTATAGAAGGTTTATTTTTAAAACTTAAATGCTGATAAATCCTTCATTATTCAGTGTTTGGATGTTTTCTCACTGCTGTGTAACTGGTGTAAATCTTCTCCAAAAATGGCACTTTTAATAAAAAATATTCAAATATTTGCTGGTGGAGAATGGTTGTGGTGACAAATATAGCTTGGTAAAATCTTCATTTAAATTAAATTCAGCCCTGGCTTGGGTATAATTTAAATTTCATCTTCTTTGCCTTATCCCAGCAATATTTTGGGAATATTTACCCTCCCTTTTTGAGGATAATTTATCCTGATAGAGACACTCTGTGCCCAAAGATATTTAAAAGGCTGAAGAAAATTAATCTTATTTGCATTTTTAAAACTGTGATTACCAGAATCATTGCTAAAATAATTTTAATTGTAGTTTTATGGTGTTTTAGTGAAAATAAAATTTATTTATCGTTTATTCTGCTGTTGGCATCAAGGAGAGGCAGAAAAAGCAGCTGCAAGTTTGGGAGAGAGTGGGAAAACAGAGAAGAATAAATGTATTTAATATGAATAATTATTTGAGAATATTTAAAAGGGAAATTACTTAAGGGTTTAAAGGTCACCTCACACAATTTATTTGGGTTAATTTGTCACAGTTTTAGTGTCGGTTGTTGAGGATTTTTATTTTTTAATTTTGTGAGGGGAGTTGGGATTTTATCTTTTTTTAGGTTTTTATGTATATTTTTTATAGTTTATTTCTGGACTGTGTAATAATGTTAAGGGTTTATAATTTATATTTATTTTGGATAATTGAAAAAAAAATTTTAAATTTATATTTAAATTTTTTAAAAACATTTTTGACTTCTTGTCATTTTTAATTTTGGGGGGATTTTCGCATTTTTTATTTTTGTATCTCGGGTTTTTTTACTGTTATTTTTTGTGGATTTTAAAATGTTTTAATATTTTTTTTGCTCCTTTTTTGTCTTGTTTTTTTTTATTATTATTTTGGTTTTTTCTTCTTTTTTCTTTCTTTCCTTCCCTTTTTCCCCATTTTGGGTTGGTTTTAACCTCAATTTCTGGTTTAACAGCACAGTGAAGAGCAGTGGGGGCATCCAATATCCATAAATATCCTGGGCATGCAAAAAAACATGGACAAGACAAAACCTCTGGAGGGAAGAGACTCTCCAAGAGTCTCCAAATCCTTTTGGGAATTAAAGCTGACCTGGGAGTGGCATCAGACACAGGATTGGGATAATCTTGTTTCCTACAGTCCTTTTCCCAGGTATTTTCATTTTCTTATTATTTTTCAGACAATATCAATATTAATATTTATAATTATAATAATAAATCCAAGTTTAAAAGCTTGAGTAATCCAAGTTTAAAAATTTGACAAATACAAGTTTAAAAATGTGAGTAATCCAGGTTTAAAAATTTGACTAATCCAAGTTCAAAATTTTGAGCACTCCAGGTTTAAAAGTTTGACAAATCCAAGGTTAGAAGTTTGCGTAATCCAAGTTTAAAAGTTTGGCTAATTCAAGTTTAAAAATTCGGCTAATCCAGGTTTAAACGTTTGAACAATCCGGGTTTAAAAATTTGACAAATGCAAGGTTAGAAGTTTGAGTGGTCTAGGTTTAAAAGTTTGGCTAATCCAAGTTTAAAACTTTGAGTAATCCAGGTTTAAAAGTTTGAACAATCCAGGTTTAAAAGTTTGAGTAATCCAGGTTTAAAACTTCGACAAATCCAAGTTTAAAAGTTTGGCTAATCCAGGTTTAAAAATTTGCGTAATCCAAGTTCAGAATTTTGGCTAATCCAGGTTTAAAAGTTCCTCCTCAGTCTGACTCCAGCCTAAATGCCAAATCCCAGCGCTGCCGAGGCTCAGTGACACGGAGCTCATGGTTTGTCCCTCTCTGGTGCTGAGTGATTTCCCCACGTGCCTTTGGCTGCTGCTGCAGCCGTAAATAATCCATAAATAATCCATAAATAATCCGTAAATAATCCGTAAATAATCCATAAATAATCTGTAATAATCCATAAATAATCCGTAAATAATCCGTAAATAATCGCTGCAGTCCCGTACAGGCTGTCAGGAAACCCCAGAGCTGCTCCTGACACGCAGCAATTCCCCTTTTCCTCACGTGGACTGTGAATAGTTCCTGATGGCTGCAGCCTCCAAATCCCAGCTCCGGGGCTCAGCAGCTGAAATGTTCGGTTTTAAAATTGAGACTTTTCACAACCAGAATATCCAAGAACATCACAGATCATAACATCCCCAACTTTGGGTTGGGAGGGACCCTAAAGCCCATCCTGTTCCACCCCTTGCAGGGCAGGGACCCCTCCCACCATCCCAGGTTGCTCCAACATGTTGAATTATCCTTTATTCCCCTCATTTTAAGTGAAATATTAAGGGATTTAAAAATATTATTGGTGTTCTAACTTGTGGAGAGGCCAGGCTGTCAGGTTTCTCTGCCTCCAGCAGCTCTGTTTCAAATTTGTTTAAATTTCCAAAAGCTCCTGGGGTCTCCCCTTGGTAAAACCCCAACGAACATTCCTGAAAAGTTTTGGGCTCAGGTGAAATGTCACCATCGATGACCTTTGTCATTTCATTTCACAGGCTTTGTATTTTTAATTCAAATGTTCTGTTTTCTTATAATCCATTTTCTTAACACCTCTTTATGTTAAACTTCTTTCAGGCCAGTTAGGGCATTTAAAAAATCTCCAGAAAAATATTGGATGCACATTTTTGCACCGAAGGTTGGCCTCGGCCTGTGGCTGTAAATTAAAAGTGAGAGGTCTGTGGGCTTTAAAGGAGAACTGAAATATAAAATTTTTAAGGGGAAGGGGGAAGATAATTTTTGTTAGGCTCAGTTTAGATCGAAGGTGGTCTCTCTGTAAGGAAATCAAGGGATGTGTGGGTTGGAAAAGGTGGAAGGGATGGAACGGGATGGGCTTTAAGGTCCCTCCCAACCCAGACCATCCTGGGAGTCTTTTCATCCTGAGCCAAATCCTCTCCTGGACCATCAGGAGAGCTGCAAGGCTCTGTGGAGATTTGTCTCCTCCTGAAAAATAATCTGAAATAAGCGTGGGAAAAAGGGAAATCCTGCTGGAAAAGGAGGATTGGGAAAGTGCAAGAATTGGGAGAAAAGGAGCCAGGAAGGGCAGGGAGCTGGCAGGGCCTGAGCTGTCCCTGCACGGCCTGGGGAGAGGGAGCCTCTGGAAAAGCCAATTCTAGAGAAATTTGGGAATTACCGTGAGGGAGGAAAGGGAAAACACGTGGGGAGACTTGACTTGTGGAAATGTTCCTTAGAGCCAGAGTGAGGACTGAAAACGCCCAGGGATTCATCCTGAAATTCCGGGGTGGGAACTGGATGTGAAACCTGAAACCGTTTGGGCTGGGACAGGGAGAGAAGAGCTTTGGGAAGGTGGGAGCTTGCCTGTCCCAGTTGTGACTGGGATCTGAGTTTGCACGTCCCAGTTTGGGATCTGGGTCTGCACGTCCCAGTCTGGGATCTGAGTTTGCACGTCCCAGTCTGGGATCTGAGTTTGCACGTCCCAGTCTGGGATCTGAGTTTGCACGTCCCAGTCTGGGATCTGGGTTTGCACATCCCAGTTTGGGATCTGAGTTTGCACATCCCAGTCTGGGATCTGGGTTTGCACGTCCCAGTTTGGGATCTGAGTTTGCACATCCCAGTCTGGGATCTGGGTTTGCACATCCCAGCTCCACTGACAGTCGGAGGAGCAGGGAGTGCAGCTGGTGATGCTTCCAGAGCCACCTCAATCCCAGAAAATGCTTTCTCCAGAGGGAATTCCCTCTCCTCCAGGAGGCTGGCCCTGCACAGGGACAGGACAATTTTCCATCTGTCATCAGCCCATCCAGAGCTGTCATTATCCCTGAGCTTCCCTGCAACTGCTGTGGAATTTGCTGTCCTCAGGGAAGGAATTTCAGAGCTCCCTGCTGTGACCGCCGGCCCTGGCTGCCACTCAGTCCTGTAAATCTCCCTGCCCTGAATCCAGCACTGGGAGATGATTTTGGAGATAGGAAAAGTGGCTGGATTTCAGTGGGTTTGGGGTTTTTTGTTATTTTACTGTTAAAGAAAAAGAAATGGGGAGTAACTCTTTGGAGAAGGATATCGGTGGTTTGGATAAAAGGAAAATCTGATGGATAAAAGTGATGGATGGATGCGTAATTAATATATGAATTTAATTTTTTCAGGCCTTATTGTAAATGAGATAAATGATGATTTAGGCCTTACATCCTACAGAAGGCATTTAGGGGCTGCTTTAAATCATAGAATCAAAGTAGTTTGGGTCAGAAGGGACTTCAGGAATTGTCTTGTTTGAAGATTCACTTTCCATTTGGAGCAACACCAGGTTGCTCCAAATATTTCCAGGGATGGGGCAGCCCCAGCTGCTCTGGGCAGCCTGTTAATACAAGAATAATTAAATATTTATTTAATAGCTATGATATATTTCTAATAGGATTTCTTGCAGGCTCAGGGAGAGCCCTGTGTCTATTGGGAGCACAAAATTTTCCCCATAAACCTTTTCCTTCCCATCCACTCCGAGCAGTTTTTGCTGTGTCCCAAAGTGCCCGAGGGGGTTGGGAGCCCTGTTTTCCACCTTTCCTTGGAAAAACAGCTTCCATAAATATGCAGAGTGCTGCTGAAATGGAACCTAAACACCATTCCAGGATCTTTAGGTTCGTCTGGGTGCCCCATGCCAGAGCAGCCCCACCCCACTGCCCTCCCCACGAGCTGCTGTGGGACTGAGGGAGACTCCAGAACCCTCCTTGTCTTCGTTCCCTTCACTCCTGCTCCTCATTCCCTTCACTCCTGCTCCTCATTCCCATGTCTTGATTGATTATTCCAATTTTTTGTCTTTTTTTTTCCCCTGTGATGAGGCTGGAGGCACCTTTGAAACCCGACAGAAATCCCTGCACACTCTTTTTAGGCTTTTTTAGACTCTTTTCAGGCTCTTTTCACGTTCTTTTCAGGTTCTTTTCAGGTTCTTTCTAGGCTGTTTCTAGGCTGTTTCTAGGCTCTTTCCAGGCTCTTTTTCACTCTGTTTTTTGACTCTTTTCCAGCTCTTTTTCAGCTCTTTTTCAGCTCTTTTTCAGCTCTTTTTCAGCTCTTTTTCAGCTCTTTTTCAGCTCTTTTTCAGCTCTTTTACAGCTCTTTTTCAGCTCTTTTGCAGGCTCTTTTCAGGTTCTTTTTAGGGTTTTTAAAGTCTTTTTTTAGGCTCTTTTCAGGCTCTTTTAAGGTTCTGTGGGCTCTATTTCCCACTTCCCAAGCCATATATATCCAACAAGGACACGTGGACTTTATCCTGCTTTTTTCCCTGGCCAAAAGCTGGAGGCCAACATCTCTCAAAAAGCAAAGAATTAATGTGGGGCCTCGGGCTAAAACCTCTCAGGTTTCCTTCTCCCTCACAAAGTGAAGCAAAAGGATCCATCTGCCAAAAAAACCCCCAAACTTCAGAAAATAAACTGGGAAGGTTGTAATGAGAACCACTTTGTAGGGGAAAAAAAAAAATCTATTTTTGTTTTATTCCCATGTCTTGCTTTGTTTCTTCACCAGGAAGTGCCAGGTAAGATAATGAATGAAAATAGAATGTTTTTTGTTTTCCCATTTGTTTCTCCCAGTTGAAGTCCTGGTGTCATTTTGTGCCACTTTTATGGGATTTTATTAGGGAATTTTGGTCGCTTTAACCAGATTTCACCAGAGCTAATGACATAAAACCGTATTTTGCACTGATGTCCAGATCCAGCTGTTTAAATCCCCAATACTCCCAAGGATTAAGCAGTAATTAGACCTCTGGAAAAGCTTCTCCTCATAAAGATTTTGGAGGGAAAACCCCTAAAATGAGTGTTTTGCATGTTTGTGTCATTCTAATTATCTTCCTGCAGCTGCACTGTGTAATTCTGTCTATATTTGCTCTCTCTAAAGTAATATTTGTGTGTCAGAGGGGATATATTAGAAGGCAATGAGCCTGGTTTAATTGACAATTAATTAATGTAATTTAAAGTTATAAATGTTAACAGTGTTAAAAATCTTCATGAAGAATAATGTTAAAATATTAATAATATGTATAATATTTAAACAAGTAGATAAATATGACATATTTTATATCTAAGAATATAAGGCATAATAGGTATAAAATGGAGAATAATATATAAATATATAAACAATCCATAAATAAATATAAAATATTTAAGTAAAATATAAAGTAAATAAAATTATAAAATAGAAAAGAAGTATAAAATATCTACAAATAAACATAAAATAAATAATACTGTTTAAAATGTTAATACATTTTAATATCATTAAGCCAGGGGTTACAATAAGCTGGACGTTTGTCATCCCAGCCAGTTTTGTGTAACCCCTGGCAGTAAAAATTTAAATTCTAGACATTAAAATAACAAAATGTCCTTTCTGAGATAGAGAAGGGAGTGGGTGGCTAAAATTCTCCTCACTTTCAATAACAACCAGAGCTGAATTTTGAAGTTGCTGCAGTTTATGCTTTACAATAACCTTAAAAACCCTCAAAAATACCAAATCCACCTTTCCAGGCTGGTCCGTGGTCTGTAAATCAGGGGGAAAATTGGAAATATTGCCCAGAGAGAATAAAAATCACCATAATTCCTATAAATCCCTGTGGTTTTATTGCTGAGGCTGCCAGAGGTGCATTGAGAGCAGATTCTGGAGTGGTTTAAGCTGGTGACTAATCCTGCCGGGATTCCGAGGGGAGAAGCAGCAGGAACACGAAATTCCTGCCAAAGAAACCCGGAGCAATTTGTGTGACGTGAAAAGCTTGGCTGGGTTTGTCCTGCTGCCTCTGACTGTCCCCAGCCTTGAAGCAACGACACGAATTTCACCCGAAAATCCAGCAAGATCTGCCGGGAAGGGGATGAATTTAAATTGTTTGGATTTTTTTCTGTTGTAACCCAAGGCCGGGCCGTGCTGGGGAGGCGCTGGGATGATCCCGAGGGGTGGCAGAGCTGGATGTCCCCTCACAGCTCCCGGGGCCTGCACCTGCCTGGGAAACGCAGGAAACCCAAAGTGCACGGCAATTACATCAAATTTGCTCAGCTTTTCCCCCCCGTATCCGCTGAAATCTAAGAGAGCAGGAATGTGCTGTGGGACACCGGGGTGATGGAACCCTCGATAGGCCTCAATGGCTCTGTGTTCCCTGCCTGGATCCCCTCAGCATTCCCATTGTTAGCCTGAACTCGAGAAATTCACGGAGACACAGCCTGTGGAAAGGTGTTTGTGTGGAGGGAATTGTGGTTTTCCTGCTGCCCAGCCGCTCCAAAGTCCGTATTTTTAGTTCTAGTTAGAAATACATTGGTTTTCCCGTGTTTTTTGTATCCTGGAATGCCTTTAAACCCTCCAAAGCTGCTCCTGGTGAGGAGGGGTGATCCCAAAGCTGCTGATTTCCCGAAGTGGTGTAACCCTAGCGTTGGGCACTGATAGGGGGCAACAATGGTGTTATTCATGCTGGCTTCAGAGACTGAAAATGAGTTTAAAGAGGCTGGAAATGATTAAAGGGGGAAATCAGGGCTGGGCTCTGCTCCACAAATATATAGGAAAAGTGATTTTTGGGGGGGAAATAGCATTTTTCTTTTCAAGGAAGCAAGATCCACTGCTGGCTGTTAAAGCATTTTCCAAAGTGAAAATCAGATAAATATATTTCTGTATTTAATAATATCCTGGACCAATACATATTGGTGTTAACCCTTTGTGCTTCCAAACAGCTTTTCCCTCCAGCCCTTCCCGTTTGGGATCTGATTCTCTGGGATGTCACAGCCAGAACTGCTGATTTCACTCTGGATGTTGGCACCACCTTTGCCTTCCCTCACACTGCGAAATCCAGGCTGGATCCCGAAGGTATGATTTCCAAAAATCCGTGGGCATGACAATTTCCTTTCTTTTTGCAGGTTTGGGGCTCAAACACCTGGAGGAAGGGGAGGGCCTGGACATCTCCCCATGCAGTTCCTTGCCACGGGAGGTTTGTGTTTAGTTAAGCCCAGCTTTGCACAGGCTCTGGCTTTGCAGAGATGTGGTTTGCTCACAGCCTCGTTTAGAATACAAAGGGAAGAATAAAAAACCCTTTTTGACAGTTCATTGGCAATTACCAGGAGATTTTTGGAACAAAGGCTTTTCAACACTCACCAAAACCTTCACCTATAAATCAGTTCAGGCTGAGGGGAAATTTTTGATTTGCAGGTACTGCAAATGTGAGCAGTGTTTGGTTATGGGACAGCCTCTCCCTCTCTTGAAATGTCCCTCCACTTGAGGTCCAGGAAAATAGGATTAACTCCTGAATCTTTCAGGAACACTTCCATAAATTCCCCCACTAATATAATATCGCCCATTAATCATTTGGCATTAGCAAATTGCTCTTGAAGGCATTTTGTTTCATGCTCCCCTTCCCCCCTCCAGTTTCTGCCATCAATCTCTAAGACAGCTCTCTCTTTCCAGCCTCTCAGATTAACAAGATAAATTATTCACTAATGTGTTGCAAAAACAAGTTAGAACTCCCAGACACTGTTTGGAGTGTGCTGCATCCCTGGAAAAGGGCTCTGCTGATCCTTGTAAAGTTGCTCCAGTCTGGTTTGAGGAGTTTTTGCTGCACTGGAGGTGTCCAAGGCCAGGCTGGATGGGGTTTGGAGCAACCTGGGACAGTGGGAGGGGTCCCTGCCCATGGCAGGGGTGGGACTGGATGGGCTTTAAGGTCATTTCCAACCCAACCCATTCCATGAATCCGTTGTGAACAGGCTGAATGGATTGTCCCTTGTCAACCTTTAAGGAATTTTCCCTCTGATTCTGTCAGGAAATGTCCGTGGGTTGAACAGCTCCCACCCTTTGGACCTTTCTCTGATGTCAGGAGGTTTGAGCTCTGCTCTTTTCTTCTTGCTCCCTTTGATGTTTTTCCTCCTCTGGTGGTTGAGCCCCTCTCTCTGTCTCTCTCTCCTTCCTGCCCTGCCCTAAACCCATGACGTGGGAGGCTGGGGGTGTCTGCAGGGCAGAAGGCTCTGGGAAACAGGACAGGGAGGTGAAACAGGGAAAAGCAGGAGGAAAAGTGTGAGGCTGAAGGAACTGGGGAAGCCCTGGAGATCGGGATCACCAGAGCCTTTCTCCCTCTGCAGCGAGTCTGTTCCAGTGGCCAGCTGGATGGAATTGGATTGAATCCCAGTCCAAAACCGTGCTGGAAACATGGACTGGTTTGGATGGGAAGGGACTTTAAAGTTCATCCCATTCCATGGGCAGGGACACCTTCCACTGTCCCAGGCTG
>VZTJ01001257.1:294251-328948 GCA_013397795.1 Orthonyx spaldingii
ACAGCTTCTCTGGAAAAGCTGTGCCAAGGATATTTATTTATTTATTTATTTATTTATTTATTTATTTTAGCTTGTGAGAATCCCAGCTGAATCCAATTCCCCTTTGGATTGAACCACGGAAGAGGAGCTGGGGAGCTCCATGTCCTTCCCATTCCTGATTAAAGTCCTTGGCTCTCCCATTCCTGAGCCACGGCTGCTGCTGTTTGCCAGAGCATTAATTTTCCTTGGACAGGGAATTTTTTTCAGCCATTCGGTTTTCCGTGCAACAAAGTCATCTTGGTGATGAAAATCCTTCTGGGATGAAAATAGTCCGGAGAAAATGAGTTTCCATTGTGCTATTTTAGGAACAGAATCACTCAAGTGGCAGCTAATGAGCTTGAAAATGTGCCAGAAAAATTATCAGCAGGAAAAAGTGCGAAAGGGGTTTGACTCCCCCAGGTTCCACTTCCAGGGAAGCAATAAATCACATTCACTCTTTGATATTTGTACTGAAGGTTTGGAAAAAAATCATTTGATCGAATTTTCAATACTCCAGGAAGAACCACAAAAGCACGTTTGGATTTTTTTAAAGATATCTGTGTTTTCCAAGGGAAAAAATGTTATTTGGAAAGCAGCACTTTTGCAAATCCTCTGCAGGAAGAGGCCGGGTTTCAGTGGGGCTGTGCAGTTTGGGAGCGTCCTGTGTTGCCCAGTTACTGTCGGGGAGCGTTTGTGGGAGATCTCATCTTACACTCCCGCCTGCTCCCGGGGATCCCTGCCTCTCCCAGGTGAGGGATTTATCTCTGCTCCGATGCAATTTTGCAGCTCCTCTGGTTTCTGTGAGGAGCAGACAGCTCGGCTCCGTGCCTGGGACACCACTGGGTGCTGGGGAGTGAAATTGTGTTTATCCTTCGTTATAAATCCTTCAAATTATCGCCTGCTCTCCTGGTAGATGAGAGGATTCCTTGGAACAGCTGTAATGCCACAAACTCTCATTTGAAAATTCCCTAGAAATTGCTGTTTGTTATGGGGAAAAAAAAAAAAAGGTGAAGTTGTTGTTATGTTATAAATATAGTTTATATATTATATAACATTATATATATACAAGGGATGGAGGGACAGGACACAGGGAATGGCTTCCCACTGCCAGAGGGCAGGGATGGATGGGAGATTGGGAAGGAATTCCTGGCTGGGAGGATGGGGAGAGGCTCAGCTGAAATTCCCAGAGAAGCTGTGAATCCCTAGAAGTGTCCAAGCCAGGCTGGAGCACCCTGGGACAGTGGAAGGTGTCCCATGGCAGGGGGATGGAATGGATGGGATTTAAGACTTGGAATTCTGTTCAGAACCACTTCCACTCCTGGGCTTGCAACAAGGACCAAGCTGAACCCTGAAATGAACGTCCCAGCTGTCCCCTCCAGCCTGGTTTGTGTCAGTGCAGCACGGAGCTGGGTGTTGGGAACAAGGGGCACGTTGGACACTTCTCCTGGATCCCGGGGGTGAGCGAGGAGAAGGGAATGGCCGAGGGGTCTGGGATGGAGCCCTGCTGGTGCAGCTCCTGGCAGGTGACTCAGCCTGGACTGCATCACCTAAATCACAGAATCTTTTAGGTTGGAAAAGCCCTCTGAGCTCGTGGAGTCCAACATTCCCCAGCTCTGCCCCACGTCCCCAAGTGCCACATCCACACGGCTCTGAAATCCCTGCAGGGATTGGGATTCCGCCACTTCTGGATCGCTGACACTGGATTTGCGTCACTGCCAATCCAGAAAGTCTCTGCTCATCCCAAAAAGATGCTGGAACAGCAGGAAGAAAACACAGCTGGGCTTTGGAGCTCTGCCACAGTCAGTTCTCAGTGACTTTTGGGCTCATTCACCCGCTCCCCACACGACTGAAATAACTGCATCAAATCTGTCCAGGCCATCTTTGCCTTCAAATTCCCAAAGTTTATCTCATCCTCTCTCATAAAGATCCCTTTTCAGCCAGCTTGGGAGCAGCTTAGAGGAAAATGAAGGAAACAGAGATGGGATCTGGGAGTGACATCTCTTAATGAGACCTCTCAGGCTCTCAGCCTTTCTCATTAACTCGCAGCAAATGCAGACATCCCAAATCACACACAGATTCTCTCCCCTGGCCCACAAACAGTCTGGGCTTAGAGTCCCCCACATTGTCTCCATCTCCTTGGCTTGTTCCCAAAGCAGCTTCTTTTGGCACGCTGGAGCTGATGGGAATGATATTGCAGGAAGAACAAAGTGCATTTTTTCCGAAGGAAATAATAAATCTGCTGTGGGCTTTCAAAGCAAGCTGACATCATCAGCAAGGGTTGGGGGTTTTATGTATTTTGAGAATGTAGGAAGAGCACAGATGTCAGTTTGGACCATTAACATCTTAACTCCAAAGACCTGCAAAGGATTTCCCAGTGGATTTTCCTCTTTCTTTTGTTTCTTTTCTTTTTTTTTAAATTAAGCTCAAAAAAAAAAAAAAATTAATCCACTGATGGAGTTTAATTACAGGGAAAAAATAGACTTATTTGTTGTTTTATTTCCACAGAATCCAGGATGGTTTGGGTTGGAAGGGACCTTAAAGCCCATCCAGTTCCATGGGCAGGGACACCTCCCACTATCCCAGGGTGCTCCAAGCCCTGTCCATCCTGGCCTGAGACACTTCCAGGGATGGAGAATCCACAGCTCTGCTTGATGTGAAATGAATTTTAATGCTGGACTACTTCAATTCCAGGTGGAAAGAGGAAAAACAGCAAAAACCCTCAAAAGTTATCCAAAACCCCTTAGGAGCTCTCCTGTGTTTGCATTTTCATGCTGATCCCATAGGAAGTTCAATGGAATACAGAGCCATAGGCTTCATTCCCACTTTTCCACCAGAAATTCCACAAAGCCTCCAACCCAACCTCTCCTTAGGCTCCTGATTCCTGGTTTTCTCTCCAGGAATTGAAGCACTGGTGCTCCTGGCAGATAATCAGAGGCAATCAGGGTCTCTTTCATTCCTGTCATTTGTCTCCCTTCTTTGGCAAAAAAATACAAGATCGTGAAAACAAAAATTAACCCCTTTTTACACCACTAATTCTTTTTTTTTTTTATTTTATTCCATGCTTTTTCCAGCTGCTGCAGATCCAGAAGTTCTCCTCCTGTGGGGCATTTTTCATCCAGCAAAAAGGCTCACGGCTGTGGTTTCGGTGCTCGGTCCCTGCCTCTGGAATTTTCTTCCTGGCCCAGGAAAAACCTGGCAGAGCAGGAAAAACACCTCGTGAGTTGTTTGGTGAAATCTTGTTCTCGATGGGCACCTTGAGAGTGGGGTTTATAAACTGTGGGGTGTGGTTCAAACAGACCACACACCTCCAACCCCGTCCAGCCTGGCCTCCAACTATTCCACATTTCCACAGCTTCCCTGGGGAACCTCCAGTTCTTTCTCTGTGTGTTTTTGCCCCCATGCCCTTGAAATATTCCTGGTTTTCCCCTCCCACTTTCTTTCACCTGCACATCTTTCTTGCCTCACTCTTCCCTGGACTATTTCCTTGTTTATTTGAGGTATTAATTTTATTTTTTTTTAATTAAACTAGAGATGTTTGTTAAGTTTTGTTCTATCAAGCCAGTTTTTCTCACAGGGATGTCCAAAAGGAATCTTATTTGGGAATGATCGTGGAAAAATTAAGGGATGTGCTGAACTCCTTTTATTTTTGAGATGCTTTGCTGGTTGAGGTGTTAACCTGGATGGAATTAGGATTGATAATTATCACATTTTTTTCCTCTGTTCAAATGATTCTTAAACCAGGAAGCCTGAAGTGAAATGAAGGAGACAGGAATTCCCAGTTCATCCCGTTCTTCCTAAAATGCTGGGATTTAATAACGTGTTTCCAGTTTTACTACTGGGAAAACACTCCAGTGCTGGAGGCCAGCAACACCACAGATTTTCCCTTTTCTTCCCTCTGCAGGACTGGAAAATTCAGTCTTTAAACTGCTCCTTCTGGCTCTTGAGTATCTGTAGAAGGTGATTAACTGTTGTTAATTATGTCACTAATTCCAGGTGAAACCAAGGACTGTTCGGGCATGCAGGAACCTCAACCCCACGTTTGCAATTTGCCTGTAAAACACCAAAGCTTGGGATTCATCTCCAGGGGGTGTTGGCATGGAATCTTCTCCCAAAGGAGTTGACTGGGTGGAATTTTGGTAGCGGATTTTGAGCTGGAAGTGTCAAAACTCAGTGTTTTGATGGCGTTTCTTGGATGTAAATTTTAATATTTTGGTGTTGATTTGGAGCTGTTTCTTTCTGGCATTGCTGGGTTTGGTGATGCTCCCTGGGGTCAGCACACCAACACCTCATTTCCTGAGGTTTGGAGGAATTAGGGGATACCTGGAAGGTCATAATTTGGAAAATCTCGGGATGCAGCTCTGGGATTTCTGGGATTCCAGCACAAATCCGGCCTCTTATCCACCAAATCCTTCTCCTCAGGGCTGCTCTAAGATCCAGCCCCAATTCCACCAGCCCAAAGGTGCTTTGTCCTCCAGAATCTTGGTCTAAATCCAAAAGTTTATAGAACATTAATCCCCCTTCAGTGGTACCTGCAATAACTGAGCTGTTTTTCCAGAAACACCAAGTTCTGGGTGCTCTTTGCTTCAGCAGAGGTTTAAATGGGATTAAAACTGGCAGAAAGCTTTTTTTAAAAAGAGGATACAGCAAAATTTCATTTAGCAGACGTGTTTTATTTGATGCTGATAGTGGAGAGCTATAAATAGCAGTAATAAGTTATATTTAACAGCAGAATTACTGATCTGAGATGCAGATAAAGCCCAGCTTTGTGCTAGACTAGACTAGGTCTGGTGAGCACAGAGAATGAAATTATTACAGTCCCAGTTTAGCTCTTTCCCCAGTGTTTATGGGGAATTTGAGGAATCCTTTCCAGCAGCTGCTGGTTGTACTAAAAAATCAGCTTTTATCTCCCCCAGCCATGAGCTGATCATTCATGAACCATCCCAAGAAATGACTAAAATGAATGAAATGAATAAAAGCCATTGAAAGCTGGCCCAGAACCCCAGGGCTGAGCTGCAGATCCTGTGAAGCACTGAGGGGATTCGTTCCTGGCCAATTAGGGAGTGTCTGAAGATGTGTGAAAACCAAAATCTATTTTTGCTGGGTGCCCAAAGGCAGAACCACAGCCCTCAGACCCCTTCCTGGAGGAACAGCTGTCCCTCAGCAGCAGGACAACCCCAGGATTTGTTCTCAGCAGAGCCCACGTTGCCCTGTGAGCGTTAATTCTTCCATGGAATATTTGAAATGAATGAGTCAATAATTGCTGTTCATGGCTGGCTTTTGCTGCTCCAGGATTGCCCAGGTTTGGCCTGGTTTGAGCCACCCCAGCCCTCACTGGGCTGCTCTGGGGAGTGCTGCCCCAAATGTCCCCTCAGCCAGGGGAGGCAGGTGGAGCCTGGCTGCTCCTCAGGAGGAGAGAGAAACGTCTTTCCCAAGGAATCACCCAGCTTTTATTGTCGTGCTTGACATCAATTACTTCTTTAATCCTCACCTCTGTGTGGGAGGCTTAAAACGCTTCCCCATTTCTTTCATGACTGACAGGACTTTACGAGTCCTTTTCACGATGGGGTTTGCACACAAAGCTCCCAGGGAGTTTGGAGTAACTCACACCGGCAGGGAGGGGTTCGCTCCTGTGGATCCTCGTGGAATAAATTGATTTATCTAAACCCCTTCTCAAGGAGGCATTTTGACCTCCTCATCCCCCTGCAGGAACACCAGGCTTTTGTAGCTTTCCCAAGACTTTCAGCCCTTCTAATCCTGATTCTGTGCTGCGATTTTTTTGCCTGTCCTGTCAAACTTTTCATCCTCCTGATGCTGTCTCAGAGCCTCTCTGCTCCTTTTCTCCCCACTAAAGCTCCTTGTTTGTTCTGATTGATTCGTTGGGATGATTCACAGGCAGAGAGCAGCAGACAGATCATTCTGTTCCTGTTCATGGCATCTGTGGGGATAAATACGGACATAATTAGGGTGTGTTATTAAATCCTCTGTGTCAGGTGAGGGTTTTTGGTGTGATGGATGATTTGAGCTGAGTCAGGAGGGTGTCCACCCTCTCTTAGCAATGCTCAGGGTCTGTTCCACTCTTCTAACCATGTTTTCACTCCTGAAAAGGAGATTCCTTTCTCTACCCGTCTATTTTTGGGATGAGGCTGGCTGCCACCTCCCTGTGTAGAGAACCACTGAGTATTCGCTGTGCCTCAGCCACTCCCACAGCTGCCACCTGATAAAATCCGGGGAGATGCTTCCTTAAACCAAAAGAGGGGAGATTTAGATTGGATTTTAGGAAGAATTCTTGACTGGGAGGGTGGGGAGACCCTGGCACAGGGTGCCCAGAGAAGCTGTGGCTGCCCCTGGATCCCTGGAAGTGTCCAAGGCTGGGTTGGAGCACCCTGGGACAGTGGGAGGTGTCCCTGCCATGGCAGGGGTGGAATGGGATGGGATTTACGATCCCTTCCAACTCAACCCATTCTAGATTCTGGAATTCTTGGCCCAAACCATCCATGTGTCTCTCTCTGGGGCTGCCATGGCTCCTTTCCCACAGGAATTCCCTGTTCCTGCCCTCCCCATCCTGCTGCCTGTTCAGCACGGAGCTCTCGGCCTCCACACCCAGCCCTGACTAAGTCCTGACACCCAGATCTGCCCTTCAGATCTCCTGCCCCAGCAGTTCCCGGTCCAGAACCGCCCCCAGGTCCCCAAGGACAGCGATCACTCCCTGCCCACGCAGAGGTTTTGTTCCTTACTCCCTTAAAAGCTTTCCCAAACCTCTTCATTCATTGCCTGTTCTTCTAGGCCTCCTTCCAGTAATTTTTTCCCAGTCTTCCTCCAGGCTTTGTCTGACTTTTGGGATCCAGTGGTCTGAGCTCTGTCCTTGACCCTGACTCAGTGCTCAATTCCACAGCATTTTCCATGCAAAAACCTAAGGAATTTTTAAAATGCATATTTATACTCTAGTAACCTAACCCTGAGAGGAAAACATGGACATCTCCAAGATGTAGGTAAATAATAAGCGATTAATTCAAGATCTGGGTCAGACTTTGCAGCTTTTTCAGGGGGTGATCAATGTTTATAACAACAGAGTAAATCTTGGGAAAAAATTCTTCCCCCCCGAGGGTTGTGGGGCACAGGGAATGGGCACGGCCCCGGGGCTGCCGGAGCTCCAGGAGCATCTGGACAATGCCCGTAAGGATGCACGGGGTGGGATTGTCCTGGACAATGCCCGTAGGGATGCACAGGGTGGGATTGTCGGGGTGTCAGTGCAGGGCCAGGGCTAGGCTGGATGATCCCAGTGGATCATTCCCACTGTTCCGTGGTTTAGATGAGATGACGCAGAGCAGCGAGCGCGTGGCAGCGCTCAAACCCCGCGGGCCGAGGTGTCGGTGGTGGTGTCAGAGCTGTCCGAGGGAGGTCACGCTCTGGAGATGCTCTTCCCACAAACACTGGGAGAGGAAACAGGAGCAGAACAGAGCAGGAAAGACCGGTGGTGCCGTGGAGCCCCTGATTTGTGTGCTGGGAGGGAGGAAGGCAGTGGGAGACAGGTTGTGGAGCTTCTCCCAAGAGCGTTGCTGCCTCTCCGAGCAGCTCTCGGCTGGCAGCCGGTGCTGATTTCATAGTAATGCCTTTTTTATGAATTGGTGCTTAGACTGTTTTGAATACTTCCTGCATGACTAATTAATGTCCCGAAATAAATTAAGTTGTGCTGTTAAACTTCAGCCTGTGCATGCAAACAGCCCTTCCTCAATGTTTTATCTCGGAATTCTCAGGGAGGGGGCATCGCCTGTTATCCAAAAGCCACTTAACTGCGCTGAAATGTGATGTCACGGTCTGGAAATACGTTTGGGGGGGTTTTTGTGCTCAGCCTGCCGAGACACAGACGTGACTCGGGGGTGATAAAACCTCATCACGTCCTCAAAACCTGCGAGCAGCAGAGATAACAAACCCCGCTGGAAAACTGGCACGAGATGAAACCCTGCAGCCTCCCAGCCGGAGTTTTGCTTGGGTAAAGCTTTCTGTAAGCCTCTGCCGCGATCCACCGGTGATTCAGCGCCGGGAAGACACTCCCAGCTGGAGCGGGGAGCTGGAACTCGCTGGGGAAGAGCAGCATCAGCCCCGCAGAGCGGAAAAGCTGCTGGGAATCAGGTAATCCCACGGGCAGGAATGTCGGTGGTTCACTCTTGGATGGTGCTCGGGTCATCCCGGCTCGCAGGATTCCAGTCCCTTTCGGCCGCTAATTCCCGTGCTTTTAAATTCATCCTTTGCCATCCATAGAATTTTGGGATTTTCCCCCTGGAACAAAGACGATTTGTGCGAGAGAGCAGCACAACCACCTGATGGTTTGATCTGTATTTCTCCGCCCGGAATAACGCAGCACCTCGTCTGTAATGAAGCACGAAGGAAAGCTGGAGCTCAGCACAATTCCCTGCCCGCC
Organism: Orthonyx spaldingii; assembly: GCA_013397795.1. Lineage (NCBI taxonomy): Eukaryota > Metazoa > Chordata > Aves > Passeriformes > Orthonychidae > Orthonyx > Orthonyx spaldingii. The sequence goes on from VZTJ01001257.1 coordinate 302,689, forward strand.
GGAGATCCTAATCTCGCCTTCCCGGCTGAGGAGAGCGGGCACTGCCGCTCCATGAGCCGGGCCCGGCAGGGAGCCTGCTCCCGCATCCCTGGATCCCGCATTCCCGGCTCCCGCATTCCCGGCTCCCGGGCTGCCCCGGCCGCCGAGGGCGCGATGGAAAACCCCTGAGCCAGCGGCTGCGAAATACGAGCGGCAAAGGTACATCCCTGTCTCTGTTTGAACCCCCAAACTCCTTCTTCCTACGCCTTTTCCCTATTGTTTTCTCCGTTGTTTTCTCCATTGTGTTCCCTATTGTTTTCCCTATTGTTTTCTCTATTGTTACAGCGAAAAAAGCGATTTTTTTTTTTTTTGTCGGGAAGTCACTCGGGTTGACACGTGCGTAGGAAAACAACCCCTGCCTGTGTCGGGTTAAAGGGAAAATGTCCTTTTTCCCTTCGTTCAGCCCTGGCTCGGTGGTTCCAGCCTGGTTTGGGGACTCCTCGCTCCGTTCCAGGAGCGGAACCGGCCCCGCGTTTGTGATGGGAGCGCCGGGATGAGCCCCGGAGGAGCTGGGAGGGTTTTCCAGGAGACCCCCGTGTTTGGAGCCCTCTTCCCTTCCAAGCACCCCATTCTGCCCCCAGATTCCCTGGTTTTTGGGATCACAGCAGCAGGAAAGGCTTCTCCGGGTGTTTTTGGCTCTGGAGAGGGGATGGAGGCGCTCCTGGGGCTGGTCCTGCCCCGCTCCCCAGCGGGGCTCTGGGGTTTGGCAGGAGGCTGGGGCTGTGATTATCGTTATTTTAATGTTTTTGGGTTTTGTTTGTTTTTTTTTCTGAGAGCCTTTTTATGGAAATGTGGCTCTTCACAAGTTGTTTTCCGAGTGAAAGCAAGGGGAATAATTATATTTGTTGGGAGTAAAAGAGAATCACGGTGCTGCTGCTAAAGAGCTTCCTGCTCTTCTTGCCTGTTAATTAAAAAACATCGCTCTGTACAAAATCATGGAATGGTTTGGGTTGGAAGGGATCTTAAAGCTCATCCCCTCCCACCCACTGCCATGGGCAGAGACACCTTGCATTGGTTGCTTCAAGCCCCATCCAGCCTAGCTTTGGATTAAATTAAATTAAAAATTAAATTAATTTCATAGATAAATAATTTTGTTTCCAAGTTTAGCCAGTGTATGTGCTCTTTCCTGATAAAGTGGAGGGAATATCAACAATTCCTTAACAATGATTAAATCCTGTTCCTAAACACTCAGTCACATCCTTTGCCAATACAATGAGCTGGATAATTCTTTCATGTATCCACATAATTTCTCTTATATTTGGGGAATTTTTACTTGGCAATGGACATGGGCAGATATGACAACCTGCCCAAATTGTGGGAGTCCTTGCAGAAATATCCATCGTGTGTAATCCACATTTTCAGGGGTGTACTGGTTGATTTTTCAGGAGCCCAGGCTTTGGTTCATTTCTTAAAATCACTTTCAGACTCATTGTCAGGCCACACCAGCCACTGGGCTCACAGACTGGGAGCTTCCAGTGGGCAGAACTGGCACAATAAATGTATTTTCTATTTTAAAAATATTCTTCTGTTGCTTTAGAGAGCTCGTTCTGTGGGAATTGTTGTAAATCACAAAGATCCCAGTGGGAAGTGAGTGGAAACCCCCGGTGTGGCCATTAACGTACCTTTAGAACAACCTCTGCTGGATTTTTTTCCTGCTTTTATTGCTTGGAAAAGCCGTTTTGAGCGGAGATGGGAGGATCTGGCTGGCTCGGAGCTGGTGCTGGTGGTGTCAGGAGGTCAGGCTGGCTCCACATCCCGCCCCAGCTCCGCGGAATCCTGCGGATTTCAGAGCCGTGCCTTCGTTTTCCTGCTGTGGAACCTCAGTGGTGCCGTTCCCTGTGTAACCAGCGCTGGAGGCAGGGCAGGGAAAGGCAAATTTGGATATTTTTGCTTGATTATGTCAGTGATGAACTCGCAGGGTGCAGCTCTGGGAGGGACGAGGTGTCGGGATGAGGTTTCTCCACCAGGTCTGTGTTTTCTCGGCGGCGGAACGAGGTAAAACCAAATCCTCGGTCAGCCAAGTGATCCCAAAATGGTTTAGCTCATTAGGGCTGCTGGGATAAAATGATTCCCAGCATCCACTCATCGGTTATGCAAACAGCAAGGACAGGATTTAACCGGGCTTGCCCTTGGGTCTAACCCCGCTGCCTCCGCACAGCCCCAGGAGGTGCCAGCAGGGAGCGAATCCAACCCTTCCCATTCCCACTGGATTTTTCTTTTAGGCCAGTGCTGACATAAAAACATCTGAAAACTCACCCTGGCCGTGTTACAGTGGGAGACTTGTTCCCTGTAAATCTAAAACTTGATTTATGCGTCAGCGATCCGCTGCTTTCATTATTTGGCGCTCGCGTGTCTGATCTCGAGGCTGATTTCCTGCCACTCTCTGGTGTAAAAGTAAAGGATAAGTTACAATGGGGCTTGCAAAGAGAATCAATTATTTTCTTTCAGCTCTGCTCATGAGCAGGGTTGGCCTTTTCCAATGGATACCCAAGTGTCATCCCATGATTTGTTGATCAATCCAATTCCCGGATGAACAAAGGGATTTAAGGAGCACAAAAATAAATGCTGGACATCCTTCAAGATGAATTTTAGGACCTGAGGGCAGGAAGTTATGACCCCCCTGCCTTTCCTGCCCCTTGTGGCTGTCAAATTGATGTTGATGGGATGGGCAGAGCCAGTCCTTGGGGTCAAGTGATCCCAGGGCCGAGCTGGGCTATGGAGAACTCCAGGAAGAGCTGGGAGTAGCTGCTGATGGTCTGGCTCAATAAAGCTCAGCAAGACCTATTTAAGTGAAAATGAACTCATTTAGCTCGAAAACAAAGTGTTATTTCAGTCCTGGGGCGGCTGCCGCGGGCCCTGGGTAAAAGGTGCCGTGTCTGCGTTGCTGATTGGGATCTGCCTTTGGAAAGCAGATCTTGGCTCAGTGGGAGCAGCACAGAGCAGGTGGCAAGGTAGAATTTCTGGTGGCTCTTTGCCCCTCTGGAGAGATTTTTACATCAGACAATCCCTCCTTGTGGTGTAATGGGAGAGGAAGAACAAAAGTACAAATATATCCCATGATTATTCCACCAGTTTTTAAAATTTATTTTGAATTCCATGATTTATTTTTTTTTTCAGTTTGAATGACAAGATGTGTCGGAAATCCTTCTTTTTGCCTACAAAGTGAATAATTCCCCTATTTTTCCCCTGTCCGAGACCCATTTTCCCCCTGGTGAGTTTTCTGTGTTCTTTGTGGCGTGGTGTGACCTACTCAGAGAGGAGCAGAGTCCTTATCCCTCCATGGCCATATGTTCCCAGAAATAATCATCGTTTTCCATAAGAACCGCTATTTGTGCTGTTCCCTGTCCACTTTGCTGCCCTTGGTTGAGTTTTTATAAATCTGCTGTGGAAATTCTGAGGGGATTCACAGGAGAAATGTGTGTCTGGAGGCAGGACTCCCTCGCCACCAACAAGAAATCATTGTTAACCCCATAAATATCTATTTTTGACATCTGTGTATCCAATAAACCCGCGGTTTATCCCTCGGCACGTCTTAAAACGGGGAAAAATCCAGCATAAATGGCCATTTGTTCATTGCCCAGTTGTGCCTACGTGATCCCAGCACTGCCCCTTCTCCAGTGATTCCCTGTGAATCCACAATATTCCCATTTATCGGGCTGCCAGCAGTGCCAGGGCAGGGAGTTAAGACTGGGGCTCTCTCCCAGGGATGCTGCAGATGCACTCGGCAGGAGCTGCGCCTCCTCCCAGGGCTTGGCTTCGCTGGAATTCTCAGGAAATCCTTCTTGGAAGCCTCAGAGTTGGGATGGATTTGGGATGATGACATAAAATATCCCTCCTGCTGCTCCATCGGTGTGTATTCCTGAGTAAACTCTTCCAGGGGCTTCCTAATTCTATATAAACTGCTAAATATTCCATATAAACTGCTAAATAGTCTATATAAATACTTAAATAGTCGATATAAACTGCTAAATATTCTACATAAATTGCTAAATATTCTATATGAATAGCTGAATATTCTAATATAAACTGCTAGATGTCATAGGAAAGGATGAGAGGAAATAACTCAATTATAATTAAACTTTTGTCATGTTTTCCTTTTGTCTTTTATTTGCTTAATGCGAATTATTCATATATTTTATGAAATTCTTGGTGGGTGCTATTTAAATTCGAGGTGGTTTTTTTTTTTCATTCTCTTCCTCTATAAGTGCCTTTTATGGAATTACATAAATTCCTGTCATGGAATTCTGCCTGCAATTACTTCCTATCAGTCAACCCCGAGCTTTTGTGTGTCTCTGCTTTCATCTCCTGAGCTGCTGTGCAGACAAATTGTGACTTGCAGGCAGGTGCCTGGCTCGCTGTGGGATGATCCTTGTGGATGCTGGAGGGATTTGGCTGGAAAAATGGGAATATTTGAGCATCAGGCAGGTTGCAGAATTCCTGGGATTTGTCCCGAGGAGGGAGTTTCCCTCATAAGGGATGTGCAGTGCTAAAAAAAGTATAAAACCAGATAAACAGAGGAAATTATTTGGATTCAGGGTTGGTTTGTAGTGCAGGGAAGAAAATGACTCTGGAAAAGTGGGAGTCATGGAAGGAGGGTGTTTTCCTGGTGTTTTCTATCCAGAAATTCTGAAGGCTGTACACTCCTAATCCAGCCTAATTTTGAGCTTATTAAATGTGGTTTTTAAGTGCTCTGGGGCAATTAAAAAAAATCCTCCTCTTTTCCCAGGAAATGTTATGAACTGCTGCTCTTAGTCTTAATTAATTAATTAATTAATTAACCGACTGATTGCATTCTCCTCCCTAAATAGCTGGAAATTTTTAACTCCAGCCCCCGTTCTCTTTCACTCTTATCATTCCTTTATCCAGGCAGAGATTCCCAGCTGGAATCACCTCGCAGTGTGAGTCCAGTGTTTTCCTGGAGTGCAGTCGGGGTGACTGCAGCTCATTGTCCTTCTGTGCCACGAAGTCCACGCTCCCATTATGGAAATCAGGAATTTTTGGGTCTGGCTGGTGGAAGGAAGGGCTTGACAAGCTCAGTTCTGGAGCTTAATCAGCTATAGGATGGATTTTTAAAGTTAATATTGTGTGTCTGGAAGACAAGGTGGAGTTATGCCATAAATACATGCCACAAAGTCAGCTGGAAATGAGGTTGACAGCAAGGAGAAGGAAAATCAAACCAAAATATTGATTTGAACCCCTGGATTTCTCTCTGCCAGCTCCTGCAGATTTTAATTTATTTGTTGTTTCATATCAAATTTTTGACTAAATGAAGCAAATTCCATCAGGTTGCTTCTCAGATGTTATTTTTGAGGAATTGAATAAAACCCGATTTGGGCAGATGCGCATCAGCGGCGTCCCCAAAGAGCCCTGGTGGGACAGGGAACAATGGCTCTTGTCCCCACAAGAATGGGAGCCCTTGATGAAATGTGAGCGTCTCGAGACCTCGCTCCGTGCATCTGCTGCTCAAGTCATGGGGTCTCGTGGGCTTTCCTGGCCAGAATCCCAAGGAGCAGCACTTTAATTCCACATCCCAAATATTGGTTTCATAGGTGACATGCACGTGCCATTTATTTAGAGTTGATCTGTGTATTTGTGTAAATTACATTTGTTTGAGTGTCCCCATGTAAGGCTTGTGGCAAATCTAAATACAGGAAATAAAATAGACCATTTGAACTTCTAGATTTTTTTAGATTTTTTTTTTTACATCTTACTGTGTTTTTGTGACCAATTTGACCCATTCTGTTGTGTTATTATGTACATTTAAATATTGAATGGGGCTGAATTTAAATTTACACATTTTATTTTTGCTTCATCTACTGAGCTCTTTATTTTTGTGCATGACCAGGCTTCCCCAACCTTCAACATTTCTTCAAAGGGAGTTTGTTTTCCTGGGATTCTCGTGTTCATATAACAAGATTCTAAAGCCAAACCAGTGCAGGGCTGGATTTCGTAGAAATCCCACCTGGTTTTAGGGCTCTCCTTCTTCCCAGACGTACATTTGGGGCTAAACTGCCTGGGAAGCAGATGCCAGTCTGCAGATATTAAGAGTTAATATCTCTTGAGATGTGTTCATGCTCTTAAGGAGCTTCCAGCTCCTCTCCAGGAGGATCCCAGGGGCTGGCGAGGGCGGCGGAGCGTCGCTGGAGGAGCGGGTGAGCGCGGGCTTGGGACGCAGCTTTGGGAGCCATCCGTAAATACCAAAATGGGACCCTCGGGGTCCTGGCTGGGATTTTGTGGAGGTTTTTTCCAAGGAGGTGGTTTGGTGGATAAGAGGTTTTTAGGGTATCCGTGGAGGTAGAAACAAGGAGTGGTTTGTGGGGAAAATGTTGTGGATTCCTCACATCCCAAGGAAAGGTTAAGTGGCCTTGTCGTCCTCATTTTACCTCCTGTCTCTGCTGCATGAGGAGTGTGTGTCCATCCATAGATAAATGTACCAAAAATACATCTAAAATGTCTATTTTATACATCTAAAATATCTATTTAATACTTTTAAAATATCTATTTTGCACTTCTAAAATATCTATTTTGCATCTAAATAATCTATTTTATGTAACTCCATAAAATACAGAGATCCCTATATTTGTCAGTTGATCTCCAAGGATTGAGAAGGTTTTAAAGTTGTTTTATCAGCTGCTGTTTAAGTATTGAAATTGCACTGCTATTAAGTTATTTTCAGCTTGTGTCTACCAAGCCATACACTGTTTAAACATTTAGTAGAGTACAAAGCATTTTTGGGGGAATTTACAATGTTTTCAAAACTAATATCACCATTTTCTTACTTTTTCCCAGGTAGCAGACATTTTAAACAGCTTTTACCTTGGGTTTAGATCTGATACTCAAGTGGGGAAAGGAAAAAAGGTTTTTTCCATGGTTTTTGTCCTTGGGAGTGTTTTTTTTGGGAGTGTTCTATGGAGAAAATTTTAATTGAGGCAACCAAGAGTGTTGTTAAATGCTCGAATATTTACCTGCTTGATAAAGGTAGAGTTTGATAGACACTGAAATATTGTGTCTGGTAAATAATGTTTGGAGTTCAGACAACAAGGCCTTGGCTTTCTGAAACTGGCAAAATAAAAATCTTGAGCATGACCCAGTTTAACAACAAATTCCCAGCAACATTCCTGGCTCCAAGCACACCACGAGCCCCATGTCTGAGGAAGCTGCTTTTTACAGCTTTGGGTCTTATCCTGGTTTGTAATTTCATTTTTTTTCCATGAGTGGGACACTTAAAAATGTTATCTCTCTCTTTCTTTTCTTTCTTTTCTTTCTTTTCTTTCTTTTCTTTCTTTTCTTTCTTTTCTTTCTTTTCTTTCTTTTCTTTCTTTCTTTCTTTCTTTCTTTCTTTCTTTCTTTCTTTCTTTCTTTCTTTCTTTCTTTCTTTCTTTCTTTCTTTCTTTCTCTGTTGGATTTTGGGATTTTTTGGGGTTTCTGGTGAGGTACTGATGGAAGTGCAGGGTTTCCTTGGCTGAGGCAGCTGGAGGATGTTCCCATTATGGAATGTTCATTAACTTCTCAACCTTCACATCCAGCCTGACCAAACGCCCCGATGACTCCAAGGGAGAAGTTTTTGGCAAAATCCTCCTTTCCCCAGGAAATCATACTGAAAAAGGAATCTGAAGGACAAAAAAGGAAAAATAAGCAACACCACAGGCTGGATCCAGTTGCTTTTTCCCCCTGTCTCCAGTGAAAGGGGACAGAAACACCAGGAAAACCACGGGGTAGGATTTGGTGGTGGGATTTGAGGTGGGAAAACTCCCGTGGATGGAGCTGGGCGTTATTTCTCCCTCACCTTGAAAGTCTGCTGTCAGTAAAACTTTTTAGCACTTCTAATAATTGAGAAGTCCTGATTTCCTCGCTGGAATTAAATGCCTTTTAGTGGATTAGTTTGAATCACATCAACTAAGAGCTTGATCATCTGCCAGACCTGAGAGTTGGGCCAGAGCTTTGTAAATTAATGAGCTCAAGGTGATTAGGACAGGTTGGGTGCTTTGGACCATGCCCCAAATCGTCCCCGTGCAAGGTGTGGAGCTCCGTGCGTCTGTCACTTCTTTTTCCCATTTTCATTTGATTCCTTGGCTGGGAGAGGGTTTTGGGAGGGGGTTTTCTTGGCATGGCTGCCAAAAAACATGAAGAGAACTGTGTGATGCCATGTGAAAATTATGTTGAGGTTCCAAAAGTAGGAGCAACGTTAGAACCACACTTGTTGCTGTGATAATTCTGATTCCAGTCTCAATCCAAGGTTATTTATCCTTGGATCCAGGATGTTTTATGGGAAGATGTAACAGCTAAAAGCTCTCTGGGAAGAGGTTTTTAAGTCTTGCAGCAATGTTTTTGTGTGGCTTTTGTGAACGGAAAAATGTCTTGAGACAAATATGTTGGTACATCTTTATATAAAATGTGGGAGTTTCAGAGTTCTGTGGACACCGGAGCATCTTCCCCATGGATTCTTGGCTCAGAGTCAAGGACAGAAATTGAGCTTTTATTACCCAACAGGGCAAGTTGTGGATGTCTTTAGCACACACTTCATCTGTAGATTTCTTTGTAAAAATGTGGTAACTTTCAGTAAAATGTGGCTTTCCTTGGAGGCAGGAAAGGCTCTGGTATTTCATAAACTCTCAGGTGATAGAAAAATGAGAAGTGTGCACTGCGCATCCAAATTCACGCTGCTATTTGTGGTCCCAATGACGGTTTGATGGATTTGAGAGCGGAGGTCTCATTCCCGAGGCTGATCCCACCCCTCTCTGCTGCTTTGCATCCTGCATCTTCAGGAAAGGAGAGCAATTCCAAACTGTTGAGTTGAGTTTTGTTGAGTTTGGTTTAAAATTCCTGATAAATGAGTTCACTGATGCCAGTGTTATCTTCAGTTTTTCTCTCTGATCAACATCCACGGAACAGGGTTGGAATTAGATCATTCTTTCCAACTCAAACCATTCCATAATTCATATTATAATTGCTTTTCCAAGCAATTTTTTCCTCACAGTTCTTCCCACATTTGTCTGAGCTCGGTTTATGTTGTTGGGTATCAGAAGCTTTCTCAAGGGAGGATTATTTTCAAGGTGATCTGCCCTGAAAAGATTCCATGTGCTTCCAGCAGCTGTCAGCAGGATCTGGCAGGGCTGGGCCAGCACTCTTGGATCAGTCTGAGCTCTGCTCATTTGTTGGATTTTTCACATTATTTTTAAGTGTTTTGGGTAAGAATTTAATATCTGCTTGTTCTTTTCAAATCCCAAACTCCTGCAGCCCACCTGACTGGATAATGCAGCACTTCCTGAACTTGTTTTGGGTCTCTGATGTGTAAAATTAAGCACTGAGGCTGACTAAAGAAAACATCACCAGATCTTTGCTGGTGGTGAGAGAGAAATGTCCTGAGTCCAGCCCTGCATGGGTGGAACCTTCCATGATTCTGAGGATAATGGGGTGAGAATTTGGATTCTCAGTAGCTCTGCCCCACTCAAGTGAGACCCCACCTGCAGAGCTGCCTCCAGCTCTGGATCCAACAGCAGAAGGTGCTGGAGCCAGACCAGAGGAGGCCACGGGGTGCTCCAGGGCTGGAGCCAGGCGGGGGGAGCTGGGAATGTTCCCCTGGAGAAGGGAAGGCTCCAGGGAGAGCTCCGAGCCCCTTGCAGGGCCTGAAGGGGCTCCAGGAGAGCTGGAGAGGGACTGGGGACAAGGGCTGGAGGGACAGGACACAGGGAATGGCTTCCCACGGGCAGGGGGCAGGGATGGATGGGAGATTGGGAATTGGGAATTCCTGGCTGGGAGGGTGGGGAGGGGCTGGGGTGGAATTCCCAGAGAAGCTGTGGCTGTTCCTGGATCCCTGGAAGTGTCCAAGCCAGGCTGGACAGGGCTGGGAGCAGCCTGGGATAGTGGAAGGTGTCCCTGGGCGTGGCAGGGAGTGGAATGGGCTGAGCTTTGAAGCCCTTCCCACCCAAACCCTTCGGTGGGCACAGAGGGCGTTGTGTCCCCAGCTGAGGTTGGAGGCCGCATCTCCCACCCCGCTCCGTGTGCTCCACGTTTGGGGAACGAGCTCCTTGCTGGGAATGTCTGCGCTGGGAGATCCCAGCTGGGAGCTGCTGCCAGAACCTCTCCGTGTGTCCGCCCTGATTTAAACAGAGGCACATCCCCAAAGAGCCCACACGGGATTTCTGATCCGTGTGATAAGATGAGAGCTGTGCCTGGAGCTGGACGTTGAGGTTCCTGTTAACCCTCGGGGTGGTGTTGGAAAAATGCTCTTTTGTTCCCAGTTTTGCACAGGAAGCTTGTTTTGGCTTCTTTTAACATCACAGCTCAAGCTGGCAGGGAGTCAGAATTTCAGATCCATGACATCAAATCTCTGGCACAGAGCGTGGCTTGGAGCTCCACAAACCAGCCCCTGACAATAAATCAAAAATGTGAAATATCTGCGAGTCTGTCATAACAGGAGAGGGTTGTACAGCACATTTTTTATTTCTTCTCGTCCGCTTCGAGAAGAAAAATGACTTTTTCTGAGCTGTGATCTGGATCCCAGAGGACGAGCAAGCCCAGGGGGGAAGTTCTGGGTTTTGCTCTGTCCCCTCTGTGGCTGTTGGGGCTGAAAATCCACCTGATCTCCAGCTGGGCTGGGATCTGTTGATTTATCAGGGGATTGTAACCATGAGGGGTGGATGTGCTGCCAGTTACAATAAAAAGCCCATAAATCTCGGAAGGGATCTTAAAGCTCATCCCATTCCACCCCCTGCCACAGGCACATTCCACTATCCCAGCTTTCCCCATGCCCCATCCAACCTGGCCATGGAATTTTCCTTTATTTTTATTATTTTACTTTTGGTATTTTTAAATTATTATTTACTGAAAAACTCTAAAGCAAAGACTTAAACCATTGATTATTTTTTGCTCTGAGGCAAACAATTTTCATGGCCAGGCTGTGCAAAATTTTAGGATTTATAATGTGCTGGTGTGGAAGAAACAAATTCCCTGTGGAGGGATGAGACCTCTCCTGCTTATCTGTTAATTCTGTTGCACAGAGGAGAAGGCCTGGATTATAAATACAAAACCAAGCTGTACAAACTTCTGTTTGTTAATTTTTTATTTATTTCTATGACATTTTTACCTGGAGCAATGCTTTTAGTCAGGTGATTCTGGTAAACAAAGAAAGAGCAGACACTTGAGCAGAGGTGGAAAACTGTTTTCTATTTAATTCCTGGTGCTTTTCCCACTGCTGGGTGACTTTATGAGGCGCTCAGGGAGATCCTGCTCCCTGGTTTGGTCCTGCTCACCTTGTCCTGGAGCTCTTGGGTTACCTGAGCCCTACAGAAAGGTCCATTTTTAAACCACTTCTTGCTTTGTGAGGGGTTTTTCTGGAGAAAATGAGGGACCTGGATGGCAAAGGAATGATTTCCTGGGTGGCACCAGGAGCTGGGACTGCCCTGGTTGGGCTCCAGCGCTCAGGAGCCCACATTAATTTTGTTGGGATTTAGGAATTGTGGTGCTCGGAGTTGGGGCCTCAGTTCTGAGTTTGTGTAGAGCTACACTGGGTGTAGGAGAGGCCAGGTTTGGGTGGATTCCAGGCTTTCTGCAGGATCAGGGTCCTGAGGGAGCTGGTCCCACTCAGCCTCTGCAGGAGGAAGCTCCTCTCCCCCCTCAGGGCCTCAGTTCCTATGGAGCTGGGATTTGAGCTCAGTGGGAGCTTTCCTGCTGATTTAAAGGAAAGCAGAGCAGGTGAAATGTCTTCTCCTGGGAATTTTGAGTTTCCACATGTTTTTGGAGTCATTTATTTTTACATTTATTGGCAGACCTTCCTGACTTCCACTGAGCAACCTGTGCTAAGGCCTCAGCACCCTCACAGGGGAGGATTTATTCCCAACATCCCATCTAATTCTACACTCTCTCAGTTTAAAGCCAAAAGTTGTGGCTGCCCCTGGATCCCTGGCAGTGTCCAAGGCCAGGTTGGAAGGGCTTGGAGCAGCCTGGGACAGTGGAAGTGTCCCTGCCGTGGCAGAGGTGGCACTGGATGGGCTTTAAGGTCCCTTCCAATCCAAACCTTTCCATGATTTCCTGATTTTATATTATAATATGAATTATAATACTAAAATATAGGGTAATGATAATATTTTACTGTTAGATATGTTAATAAATGATAATATTTTCACAGATAATCATGCAACCAGCACTGACACACTGGCACTGCCAACTCCAGGCCTTCATTTCCAACTATGTCCAGAGCTGACCTCACTCCTGAGCTGGCTGGAATTTCTCAGTGCCTGGAGCTTGCAGAAAGAAGAAAAAAGAAAATTTGTTTTTTTTAATATCTTGCTTCCCTTGGGAGTTTGAGATATTGACATAATTAGACATCATGGAAATTAAATCAGTGTTTTGGTGCAAAAACTCTGTCTGTTGGTGAGCCTGGTCATTGAAATTGCCGGGGAATCTATATTTTACCTATAATATCCTTGGAAAGGTCATCATTCCCTAAAGGAACCTTCACCTGATTAATTTTTTCAAGAGGCTTCAGTGACATATACAAAAATTAATTAAAATAGTGGCATGGAAAATAATTTGGAATTCCTTTTATCACACCTGTTCTCATGTATCCTTTGGACCAGTGGGAATTTTGAATTTCCAGCCCATTTTCTAGTGAGTCTGTTGGCTTTGGGGAGCAAATTTCCATCATACTTTAATTTGGCCTGATTTAATTTAATTTTTTTTCTTTTCTGTAAAGTTCTGGGCCTGTAAAGTTCTGGCCTGGTTGTGCTCTCAGCTCTATTTTGCACAGGTTGTGCTGATCCTGGGGCAATCCTTTGGTATTCCCAAGGATCCTTCACCCTTTTGGAGGTGGTTTCTCAATTATTAGGGAGCTAAAAAATAAATAGAATGAAATATAATTATGTCAGCCTAGTGCTTGAGTTGGGCAGCAAAACTCTACAAAGCTTTGGTTCAAATATTTTGAATTTAAATGGGTTTATTTACCTTAAATATTCCTTCGTGTTTGCTGTGGTAAAATATTGAAGTCTTGTGGAATGACTTTCCAAGAAGCCTCTTTTCTTCCAAGGAAAAGCAGGAAGAGGTGCCCTCGGAGGGTCATTATTTACAGTGGTATTTGTTACTGTCAGCATGGGAATAATTGGCAGAAAAGGTCAATTTGAGAGAAATTAGCAGCTGCAAACCTGTGTGTTTTCAACACTTCCCTGGTCAGACATGAATTCCTCAACGAGTCTGAGGTAGGGCTGAGCGTGGAGATCAGAGCTAACACAAACCAATAAATCACAGGGAAAACGGCGGCGGTGACACAGCGCGGGTTACGGATCGTGGCCTGTGGAATTCCAGGTGATTCACGAGGGAAAATGAAGCAATGGGGAAATCACGGGGGCACATTTTGAAAAGCTTTTGTGCTTTTAGCGTGTTCTGGAGGTGAGTGTTTGAGGCAGATGAGTCGCAGCATGATTTTGAGGGATTCTTCGTATAAGATAACATCTCTGAGCTGGCAGACTCCTGAATTACTGGTGATATTCCAAAAAAAAACCTTGGGAAAGTGGACTCTGCAATGCCAAGGGGATGAGGCATTGGGATCTAGCAGGAGGCAGGGCAGATGAAGAGAAGTTTAAAGTTTAATTAATACCAAGGAGGGGTTAGGTTTTAATTGATGTGCCACAAAAAGCTTCTGTGTTTTCCTCATTCGGTTACGGGATGAAGTGTGAAGGGATGTGGCATTTCCAGGGCCTGAAGGGGCTCCAGGAGAGGGAATCTGGGAAAGGAATGGAGGGACAGGACACAGGGAATGGCTTCCCACTGCCAGAGGGCAGGGATGGATGGGAGATTGGGAAGGAATTCCTGGCTGGGAGGGTGGGGAGGGGCTGGGATGGAATTCCCAGAGGAGCTGTGGCTGCCCCTGGGTCCCTGGAATATCCAAGGCCAGGTTGGACATTGGGACTTGGAGCAGCCTGGGACAGTGGAAGTGTCCCTGCCATGGCAGGGGTGGAACTGGATGGGTTTTAAGTCCCTTCCAACCCAAACCAGTCTGGGATTCCATAAAAATTGTTCAATGGGTTCAAACATGGGTTTCTCTCCATCCCAATCCCTTCTCACCTCAGCTCCTGTTCCCTTTCCCTGCTGATCTCAGGCAATGTCCAACCCTCTGTCCTGGCTCCTGGGTGCTTCACTCCCCTTCATTTTAATTTATTTTTATGTTTATTTTTATGTTTATGTTTATGTTTATTTTTATTTTTATTTTTATTTTTATTTTTATTTTTATTTTTATTTTTATTTTTATTTTTATTTTTATTTTTATTTTTATTTTTATTTTTATTTATTACTCAAACCAGGATTTTCCTATTCTCATGGGAATGGGGTGATGACTCCGTGACCCTCAGGATTTATTTCATGAGCATTTCTGGGAGATTCTCAATGATCTTCCCACCCCTTTTCATCTGAGCCCATTTTTAGGAGGCTTTGTTCATGTCAACATTATTTCTTCCACAAGACAGAAATATTCTGCTTATTGTGAATGTTGTTATTTTGGAAAAATTTCTGCTATCCAGGTGCTGTAGTGTCAGAGAAATTCAATTTTTTTGTCCTTGGGCATTGTTCTTGTTTGCAGTAAACCCTGAATAAGCACAGCAAATAATCCATGAGCTCCAAGGAGTTATTGCTGGTGGGTTGAAGCAACAATTGGATGAAAAAAAATAAACAACCACAAAACCCCTAAAAAACCCCAACATAATAAAATAAACAACAACATAAAAATCCTTTTCTGACATTGCTTAAAAATTATAAGGTTTATTCCGGGGAGAAATCCATGAGGATGAGATCCTGGTTTTCTGCTGGCAGAACTGTTCAGTAGCTTGATTTATTTTATATATTAAGTAAATATTTATTAAATTATCTATTTACTCTTCCTAAAAATAAATTTATGCCTCAGCCTTCTGACCTGCTGGTAGACAATTATGGATCATGGGAATATTTTCCTGTTTAACTGTGGAATATAACAGGATTTTTCATTATAATATTGTGTTGTGTCCATATTTTTTATTAAGTGCTAAATATACATTAAAATTGATTGACAGTGTTTATCTACAAATGAAATGCAGGGAGGGTAAAGAACTTGAGTGAAAACTGAATGAAAAATTAAATATTTATTAAATATATTATATTATAGATTTATGTATCGTTTATATTATATAAAAATATATTTTATATTTTTTTAATATATATATGTATATATATATAAAAATTAAATAGATAAAGGAAATGGGTGCTGGGGGAATGACATTTCCCTGCTTTATTCCTGCAGTTTTCTCTGCTGTTATTTCATTTTATAAACAGTTTCCTCCAAACTGAACTTGGAGCAGCAAAATTGTTCATTTTAGCTTTAGAAAGATGATTAAAATTAAAATTAAAATTAATTCCGTTTTTCAGAGCATTTTGTCCATCAGTAAATTGTAATGATATTTTTAAAAAGTTAGTGACTTTCTGCACGAGCCAAGGGTAATGAATTTTCTGTAGGAAGGCACTTACGCTGCTCAGCTTCCCAGGATATTTATGTGATAAAAACCAGGGAGAAATCCAAAATTTCTATCTCAGGAATATCCACTGAGGCCCCTCATTGTGGTGTTAGAAGTTTGAAACTATCCTGGGAGCAGTGGCTAAAATGGGGATGGTGTCTTATACCTTCCCATCGTGCTGGGGATGAGTTTTCTGTTAATTAGCATTTTTTTCATCAACAAGTTGGAAAAATAAAGGAATTAAATGGCTTTTTCTGGGAGGGCAAGTAGCAATTAATTGGCCTTGGAATTCAAATAACACTGGAAATTCTTATGGAGCAGAGAGTTTGTTTTGGCTTCTGCTGGGTTTTGTTTTTCTGGAAAAATTAATGAAAATCTTAATGAATTAAGGATTTGTTTACTCCGTGGATTAACCAGACGGCTGAAAGAACATTAATTGGTCAGTCCTCATTTGGGTTTATTTCACATTATTTAATGATATTTAGCTTTTCTCCTACCAAATAAAATACACATTAAAACTGGAGTGGGATAACTTTCAGTAAAGCTTTTGGAGGAAAATATTTGAATTTTGGTGCCACAGGATGGAAAATATGGAATCAGATGAATTTTGCTCTTTAAATATAACTAATTATGGCAATTTCTGCAAAGAGCTTTAAGACAAAATCTGTTACAGTCCTTACGGAGCAAAGGGTGGCAGCAGAAATAATAAAATAGAACAAGAAAATCTTATTTATTTCGATGTAGGAATCTGACTCAGATTTGGATTCACACACAAATGAGCAACTTTATCAACAGAAAAATGAGAACGAGGTACTTATCTAAAGGATCCTTGTACGAGGCTCAGGTCGTTGGTCATTAAATTTTACGGAGAGGTCGGAATTGTACAGCTGGGAATGGCCAAGCCATTCCCAATTCCCAGTTTTTCCCCTGGTGCTGACAGTGGTGTGGCATCTTCTCCAGCCTGGTTTGAGATGTGCTCTTTGGAAATGAGGAAAGCAGACGTGTTGTTCTCCTGTGTGTCCTGGAGTTTTGGTGCCTGGTTCCAATGGGAATTCACGTGTGGGTCGGGAAATGAAAAATAGAACGAACTCTGGGTGAACTGTCAGGGGAAGGGAGCTGTTCCATGGCCTCATCCCTGTGTGTCCAGAGCTGAAAAAATGACACATGGTGTTCATTAACTGCTACATGCATATGTTGAATTATTTGTGGGAAAAACAAGGCGTTACGGCGGGAATTGGGAAAACCAGGGGATTCATTAATCTCGTAATTGAGGGGAGGCAAGGAATAATAACGGCGCAATCAGTGATGGGTCAAAACGCTCCTCAGAGGGGAAAAAGCTGGAATTTTGGCCGAGTTGGTAACAATAAAATCCCGTTTGCGTGAGGTGACGTGGGCAGGGCTGAGCTGTGGCGTTGTACAAAGCTGGTTCCGGGCGGCCGCCGCGCGGCCGGGCCTCGGTGCCTAATCTAGCATGGCAAATGTGCGGGGTGATGTCCCGGAGGAACTGTCACAAATCCCGCCGGAGAGGCATCAGGACAGCGGGGACACAATGGCCAGATTGATGTCTGGCTTTATTAAAGCACAGTTTGGCGCACGAGGGACAGACTCCCTCTTTCATGTCCCCATCAGCCTCTAATCAACGAGTTTCTTATCAATACTTTGGGCACAAAAATACTGAATGCAGAATCGCAGGGAAATGGGGGGAAAAAAATCCTTTGGAGGTGCCCTTTTCACCAATTAGATTTTGAGATGTCACTAAGCTGGGTTTTAATTTGGCCTAAGCACGCTTGGTTAATTGGGTAGAACTCATTTTTGTAATCAGGAGCTTTGTAATTTTTGTAATTCGGAGCTTTGGTGCTCGGCTTTGGTCTCCCCCCAATTATTCCCTGTAACAGTCTCCTTTCACAGGCAGAGCCAGATCCTGCCTGTTGGAAAACGATGGGATTGTTTGGAAACATATATTCCCCACCATCCCATCGACCCTCCCTTGTAATTTTTTACTACTTGAAATATTTGTTGCTGCAGCACAAATAAACTGCTCCAGGAGTTTACCCAGGATGACCTTGGGCTCAGCTCAGTTCCTTTGATCCTTTAAAAATACTGAGGATCCTCCTGCTCCCGAGGTTTTCCCAATTTTCTTGGCATAATAAAAATTTAACCTAAAAACTCATCCTGTTCTGTTAAAAATGCTGTTTCTATGTACCTGCCAAGCTGGAACGTGGACTAGAAAAGTATTTTCTTGACAGGTTTCATGTCTTGGTTGCAGACTAGATAATTTTATGGCTCTTGTCATAAACATGGAATAGATTATCCTGTTTCTTGATTTCCCTTGTTTCTTTGGCATCGTTTGGCTGTGATTTATTTGGTCACACTGCACAATTCTTTCTCTTTTCCCAGTAACTGGGATGCTCTTGTTTGGTTTAAATATAAGTAGGAAAGCTGGACCAGGATGATCCCAATTGTTGTTTCCACATGGAGCTTCACCAAAATTTAATTTCATGCGTAGACTCCATTCCTTGGGACTCCATTTTGCTTGTCCCCAGGAGAACATCACCACCCTGCCCTCCGCCACTGCTGTCACCAACCCTGGATCAGCCGTTGCAGCCTCCCTGTCCTGAAATTCCTTCCCTGGGTGTTCCCCTTCCTCCTTTTGCCACAAGATTTTCCCGAGGATGAGGAGGAGGAAGGCAACGTGTCATCCACAGAAATCTCATCCTTGCCTTGGGAAGAGGAACCTTTTCAGTTGCTCCAGTGAACTTAAAAGTTTATTTAGGCAATAATTTAACCCCCCTCCTCCGTTTAGAATGCTGACTGGGGGTTTTTGTGTCTTATTAGCAGGAAAATCCCAGGATTTCTGTGCTCACGCTTGGTTTACTTATCCTGTCTGTGTGGAGCCAAACTGTCTGGGGGCTCTCCACACATTGAGGTCAGCTCGTGTGCTGAGGGGCTTCCAAAATTCCCAAACTGAGCAAATCCTGATTTTCCACATCCCCCTGACCTCCGTGCCCTCATTGTCTCTATTGCAGGCCATGCAAAACCCCAGGAATAGATCTTGAAATTATTTATTGGATCATCCATGTCCATTTTCCTGCTGATTCAGAGGTGTTCATGGTCACGGGTTTGAATATTCCCTGTAATTTAAAGAAAAAGACGTGATGTTCCTGCACCACATTCATGGAGTAAAATGGGAATTAATTATGTCTAACTTGGAATATTTCACCTGCTCAGCTTGACAATTAATTTGCAGAAATTACATTTTCTTGTATCATGACCTAGCTGATTTTTTAAGTTCACTTTTTTTTCCTGTCTTTAATGCCAAATGCTAAGTGTCTTAGATATTCCAGTAAAATATATTTATTCCATCCCTGTGTTTATCTGAAACTGAACTGTCCTGAGGATGAATAGAAATTATATTTTACCCCAACTCATTAAAAAACAAGGGAAAAAGAAAAGTTTTGCTGGTGGAACTGAAAATATGAGTGATTCAGGTTGAAAATAGGAGCCAAGTGCTGCCTGTAAAATAATCTTGGAATCACATCCTGTGAAAGATTAAATTGCATCTGAGGGAAGGCGGCGTGAGAGGGAACATATTGTCCCCCCCTTCACTTCCCCAGGTCCGGGGCTTTTAGCTCAATGAACTGCAGGCTTTGTAATTAGCAGCAAGGCGATTAGATGGGCCACGATCCTGGGAGTAATTAGTGCACTAATTGTGTTTGATTGTTTAATTACTCTTGCTTACTGTAATTGAGGAGAGGCAGCGAACCCCTCTGCAAGAGCTCCCAGAGGTTCCCTGGATACAAGTGCATCCCACGTTATGGGGAGGGGGACACACATTTAGCCGTTCCTGGGGTGAAACTGCCAAGAAAGTCCTCTCAATGGCACATGGAAAAAAGCTGGATTTGGAGGCAAATCATAAGAATTCCTGGTTTTCTTAATAAACTTTTGGACGTGAGTGGTGGGAACCAAAAGAAATAAATAGAGCATACACAAAATGGTTGAGCAGGATAAAGGAGAAGGGGGAAAAGGCAATTAGAGCTGGAGAAGTCGCAAATAGTCCCTGGGATTGTTGTCTGGGATCCGGCACAGCTGGCAGATGGAAAACGTTCCATTGCCATTCCGATTTGTCGTTGGACAGTGATGACACAGGCAGAGAGCCGCGCTTGGGTTTGGAAGCTGGAGGGAGATGAAAACTAACCCAAATATTGTAAATGCAGTCATGGAAAGTCCAACCTGTAGCTTTGTGTGACCTGGAAGAAAGGCAGGAAGAAAATCCGAGGAGTCATTTGGGAAAGTCACATTGGGGAGGTGCATGAGGAGGAATCCCTGGAGGGAAGGCTCTGCCTCCAGGAACAGCTCTTCCAGCTTTGCCAGGCTGCTCAGCGTTCTCATGGCTCCATTTCCCACCGAGGAATAATCATCCTAAGGCAGTGGAAGGATGGCCCAGCTGACCCTGCACAGCGGAATTCGCGAGAGCGAGCGGCTCGTGCTGAGGCCTCGGCAGTTTCTCACAGATGTCGCTGCCTGGCCATGCTGTGATCGCTGCTTTAGGGCTCAGAAAGTCTCCTGCCCGCTGAGAGGGAACTTTTCCTGGCTTTTGCTGGCTTATTTTGCTCAAGGAAGAGTTGATTTAGGGAGCCCTGAGAAGGAGGCCCTTCCAAAGAGAAGAGGAAATGCCAAGGTGAAATTAATAGGAACCTTGGAGGAACTTGGAGCTGCAGCCCAGGCAGAGAGGAGATGTAGGAGGAAGGTTGAGAGGAGGTGTCAGCAGAATCATCAACCTCCTGTGAGACCAGGAAACTTCTTGCTGCTTTAGAAATCCAGGGAGAGCAGGGGAATGCTCCGTCTCCCATAGGAATAAGGTGGAGGGCACCGGAGGCCACAACCTGTGCCGTACTTGCATGAGGAAAAACACAGAAATACCCATGAATCAGGAATTCCTTCCTGCCTGGCTTTGGCTGAGTGTTTGTATGGGAAGATTTGCTGTCTGACTCCTTACTTTCCCACTTTTTTTTCCCTCCTGGAATAGTGTTTTTACTGCAACTTGCAGCTGGAGGTGGCCCAGCTCCTGGGTTTGGTCACAGTCAGCCATCTGAGCTTGAGGGGGACAGGAGGGACAAAGCTATCCTTAAAAATAACTGTCCCTTCCATCAGCACTTCTCCCCTAAAACCCAATCTCTGATATCTGGCCTCCGCTCTGGCGCTTCCCGGCCCTTCCCGGGAGGACGGGGACCTTCCATTGTCCCCAGCGCTGGTGACAACGAGGACGACATGTCACCTCCCTAATGAGACCTGACAAATGGGCAACTGGGCTGCTGCTTGGGGCCTCGGCCGGTTCATCTCCATAGCGCCGTGGCGGGGCAAAGGGCAGGCCGGAGCAATCCTGCTGCGGAGCGGGAATGGGAGCGCCTTCCCGCCTCCGAGGTGCTGCTGGAGTCGGCAAGATTGAGTTAACCAGGATTTCTGTGTCAGCGCCCAGGACCTTTCACAAACAGAATGCATGAGCTAAATACCTTGTGACTGTGTCCCCCCACCGCCACCGGCAGCAGATTCCGAGCGGAATGCGCCAGCTTCCATTAGGCTGGGATGAGCGCTCGGAGCTGAGGGAATTCTGAGGGAAAAAATATCCGCCCGTGCCCTGTGTTTGCCCTGCCAGCAGAGGTTTATCCCTGGAGTAGCTGGTACACCAACAATAACTCCTGAAAATATAATTATGTACAAAGTTTGGCTGTTTTGGCTGAAAGTCACGGACTAAAAGGGATTTGTGAGCAAAAGAAAAACCGTTTACACCCTTGGTGAAGCTTCTTAGGGCTCATAGGGCTCCTGAAGAGAATCCATCATTGCAGAAAAATATGATTTTGTAGGATTTTGGAAACCAAATCAAGTTCTTTATCAAATGTCTGTAGATTTTAAGACAGTGCATCCACATATATATCTATATACAGATATCTCCTTCCTTACATTTTATTTTTATGTGTGAGTGTAACACCAGAGAAAATGAGTGTGCTGAACACTGAATTAATAAATAATTAATTGAATATTTAATATATAATTATTAGATATTAATTGAATTCTTAAGTGTTTAATATTACTTATATTCAAAATACTTTTTGCCACTCCACTCTCTGTGAAATATCATCATTACCTTAAACATCACTGAATACTTGCCCCACATTAAAGACAGAACTGTGTGTACCCCTGTGTTCATACTCAAAGTATTCGTGGAATATTAAATATTTGGGTTTCTGGCACTGGGTATTTCCATGTTTGCAAAAATTCCTGGTTTTACCCTACCTGTGTGTATGGAATGAGCAGGTGGCACGTGCTCAAGGTGACAGTGACAGTAATGGTGGCAGGTGTTTGCTCAGTAAGGACTTTCTACCTCCCTAAGTTCCACAGTTTAAAATATTGGCCGCGCTTACCTTGGTCTGGATAATTTTCTAACCAGAAGATTTAAAAATTTTAATTATTTGCCCATAATTAAACCTGTTTCAAACAGAAAATCGAGGTGGGGGAGCGAATTCTCTCTGTTCATTCACAGTTTCTTGCAACTCATTAAAAGTTGGCAATTAAGGCCTTTGCAATTCCAAGACGAATGATGTGAATGTTTTTAGGGAGCAGCTGGAGGAATTCTGCCACCCTTTCAGGCAGCTCTAACAGCCACTTTCCCGAATCTGATGACCGAGTGGTGACACACAGGATTTGGAGAGGGGCTGGATGAGCAGTCGGTCCCACAAAGGCAACACTGGGAAAACCAACGTCCTCAACTGAAGACTTTGATCAGTTCTGCAAAAACAAAAGCTTTTTGTGCTTCTGATGAGCAAACCCAACAAATTCTTGTCTCATTGGGAGAAATTCCTGCCGTTATTTCAACCTTGCTGCCTTTTAATTTAAAATATCCCTATAATGGTTGGACTTGATGATATCGGAGGTGTTTTCCAACCTTAATGATTCCATGGTTGTTTATCCTTTATGTTGATAATAGATTTTAATCACAGGCTGTTGATGAGAGTTGGAGTCGAGCTGTGACAAGCTCCTCTTTTTGGGATGTGAATCCTCATTTTTTGCTCCTGTAGCTCAGGATCAAATCCTCATTTCTTGCTCCTGTAGCTGCGACCTGATGGTCTAATTGCAAAATGCTGATGTCTCGGAATGAAGAGTAGGGCTTCTAATCCCTGCCCTGTGGTTTTTGGGATAAAAAAATATTCCCAAATTCCAAATTCTCCCTCCAATCCCAAGTGGACCCATTTCTTTCATCTTCCATAGGGTTGGGAGAGGTTTGTTTTACTTCCTGTCTGCTTCTAATCAGGATTTCATTCTCCCCTGGCTGAGAGGGGTCTGTGGAGTAAATCCAATGGAAATTGGCATTTCCCTCTTCAGAAGGTTAAACCAACAAAGTTTAAAGCACCGGGTTGTGCATTATCTTTTTTCCTCATATTTTTAAATGGATTTCACTGGGTTTTAATAAAAAAACTATTTACAGATAACAGCAGGGACAATGACAACCTTTGTGCTGCTGGTTCTGGGTGGATTTCTGCTGTGGCACAAACATTTGGAGGTGACATCCGTGCCTCTGGCACATCTTTCCTGAAAAAAACCCCACAAAAATATTTATTAAATAATAACCACCACATATTTAAAGCTGCTTAGGAAATATCTGGGTATTGCAGATCTCTTGGTCCATCTGAGTGGAAAAAACTCATCCCAACCTTGTGTGTTCTGGATGGATTCCAAAGGAAACCATCGGCTCCTGCCTGGCTCAGCAGCCGCATCCTCTCGGGATTTTCCCATCCCATTTGATTTATGAAGCACTTCCATAATTTTTAAGGGTTTATAATAATCTGAGCTGTGTATTTAATGATGCTTTAGCCTTGTCTGCTCCTGGATGGCTCCCCAGAGCCTGGGTGAAGGGATTGGGATGGTGTCAGGAATGGTTCCACAGTGGTTATTTGGTTCTGCTTAAATTACTTCCCATCAATCAGGGACATGGGAAAAATAATTGTTAATTAATGGCATCACAAAGGGAATAAATCCCTTTGGATCATGGATGAGGAAAATCCAATGGTCACTTTGGTTGCAGCTCTGAGATGGAGGCTTTTCCAAGAGGAAATGCCAAGATAAAATCAGTAGGAACCTCATAGGAACTTGGAGATATGGCCCAGACAGGAGGAAGGACAGGAGGAAGGTGGAGACGAGGGGTCAGCAGAACCACCAACCTCCTGTGGGACCAGTCAACTTCCCAGTGCATTGGAAATCCAGGGAAATCCTGCATTTTCCAGGGATGTTGATGCCAAAATAACAACAGCAGTGGGAGGCTCAGGGGTTGGGTCTTGGGGCTGAGGTGGTGGCTGAGTCCTTGTGGGGTTGCTCTGCTCATCCCTGCTCTCTGCCATTTCCTCATGGAAAGAG
The DNA here is from genome assembly GCA_013397795.1 of Orthonyx spaldingii. Classification (NCBI taxonomy): domain Eukaryota; kingdom Metazoa; phylum Chordata; class Aves; order Passeriformes; family Orthonychidae; genus Orthonyx; species Orthonyx spaldingii. Next base: position 326,607 of record VZTJ01001257.1, read on the forward strand.
GGATTGGGCACTGGTATGGGCTGCCCAGGGAGGTGATGGAGTCACCGCCCCTGGAGGTTTTTTAGGAAAGACTGGATGTGGCACTCGGTGCCATGGTCTGGGTGACAGGGCGGTGTCGGTCATGGGTTGGACTCAATGATCTCAACGGTCCTTTCCAGGCTGGTTAATTAATTCTGGGATTCTGTGACTCTGCCCAGGTGGGGATTTTCGGCCGCTGCATGAGCAGGTCCTGGCCGGGCCATGGCCTGGCCGCCGGGGCTGCTCCTGCTGCTCCTGCTGCTGCCCGGCCGCGCTCTGGCCGCGCGGAGCCGCGACTTCACCGCCCAGGACATCGTCTACCTCCACCCCTCCAGTAAGTGACCTCCACCCCGGGACGGGGACAGGGATGAGGGAAACATCAGCCAGCTCTGTGTGTGGAGTCCCAATCCTCGACCTTATGGATTTACACTCAAATTCTCACAGGAGCCCAACACAAAAGCCATTTCCAGTTATCATTTCCATGGCCCTCAGAGGCCCCTGGGATATTTTCCAGTAAGGCACTGAGGTGCTGTGTTTCTCTGTACCAAATTTTGTCTTGCCACATATTTCCTTCATTTTTCCCACTTCTTCTTGAACCCTGGCTGTGTTGGTTTGTTTTTGGCTCTGCCTTTAACCTGGTTTTACATGGAATCATGGAATGGTTTGGGTTGGGAGGGACCTGGATTGAACAGTCCCCACTCTCATAGGGCCAAGTTGATGTGGAAAAAACCCAAGTTTCTGTGGGAGGTGTCCCTGCCCACAGCAGAGGGTGGGACAAGATGAGATTTAAGGTCCCTCCCAACCCAAACCATTCCATGACTCTGTGTAAAACCAGACCCAGCAGGGTTTAAAGGACACACAGGGTTACAGGGAGCTGCCGAGGCACCAACAGCTCCTGCCTTGATTCCAGAAACTCCTGGAGCAATGGAGTTGTGCATCTTTAGATCTCCCCTGCACTCTCACCAGTCTGTTCACTTTATCAGACACACACTTATTGAATTCCATGAGAACAGGGTGCCTGTGGAGCTGTACCTGCCTGCTCTTCCCACAGAAAACTCACTGCTTCATTGGCTGGAATATTTATATTCTGTGCAAGCAGGGTGAAATTCCTGTTTCATACCACAACCACGACCTGTCAGAGGTCCAGGGTAAGAGGGATTAATTTAATTAATGTGTTGTCCCAGCCCCACCAGAGGTGCTCCTGGGTGATTTCTTGTTCCTTAAAAGCTGCAAGGGAACAAGCAGTGACATCCTCTTGCTTCCCCTCTCGTTCCCAAAGAGGATCCAGCCCAGAGCAAGGGGAGGAGGTGACGAGGAGGGAGGGTGAAGATGTGGCCCCTGTGGCTGTGGAGGTTCAATTTACTGACAAATGGGACCTGCTCACCACTTGGCCTCTGAGAAGGTGGCAGCACCTGAGGAGGGATTGGATGTGCCCCAGAAGTGCTGCCAGGAGAGCAATTAAGGAATTAGCTCCTGGTTTGGTGAGATAAATCAGGACAGAGATGGCTTTTCAGAGCTGCATGTTCAGCAAAGTGGTTTTGGGCCCTTTGGGGCCTTGAGCCTGCCTTCAACAGGAGCAGCTCTTTCCCTCGGTGGGACAATTCCCAGAGTTTCAATCCACCTGATATTTTGTTATCAGCACTGATAAAGCCGCAGGGCTGGATGTGAGCTCCGATTCCAAGAGAATGAGAATTCCCTGCTCCCATTAGCTCCCTTTGAAGTCAGCAGTGGGCATTTTGGCTGGGTAAACACAGCTGAAACCAGTCCATGGGGACATAAACATTCCCCTCCTGCACTTCTATAGGTGACAGAGTTTTTAAATCAGGCCCAGGCTGCTGCAGCTGACAGGAAAATTTGGAGAAATATGGATCTAAAGAGAAAAAAATATTGTTTTCTCCTGAAATGCAGAATAGAACCAGATTAATTGGCTCATTTTAACTACGTATTATCCATTCCTTTTAACTCCACGTTTTCTGTTCCTTTTAACTCCATTATCTGTTCCTTGTAACTCCATGCTTTCCATTCCTTTCAGCCACGCCGTATCCTCGTGGATTTAAGTGTTTCACCTGCGAAAAGGCCTCGGATAATTACGAGTGCAACCGCTGGGCTCCGGATGTTTACTGTCCCCAAGGTAACCAGCCCCATCCCAGGATTTGTTCCCAAGCCACCTCCCACCTGTCCCTGCCAGGCTGAGCCCTGTTATTCCCAGAAATGTGGAATATGGGATTCTGTATATTTATATATTACATATTACATATTACATATTACATATTACATATTACATATTACATATTACATATTATATATTATATATTATATATTAT
>VZTJ01001257.1:338099-348389 GCA_013397795.1 Orthonyx spaldingii
ATCTTTTTATGTATATAAAAGAGATATTTTATACATAAAAATATATTTATATAAAAATATATATTTATATAAATCCTGTGTGTCTTGCAACACAAGAGTGTTGCAACAACAGTGCCCTCCTTGTCTCCATCTCTCAGACGTTTTGGACCATCCCTGAATATCCAATCCCACACAGGTTTGGATCAGCAGCTTTCCCATTTTTGCCTCAGTCCAGCAGGAAACTGCACAGAGAGCAGAGGGAAACCCAGGTGTGACACAGAAGACTCCAGGAATAACAACAGAAATAAAATTTTTTTCCTGTCCTTAATAAAAAGAGGCTTTAAAGGAAGGGGCACATGAAGAAAGGCAATGATTTGGTTATTAAATTTCACTTCTACATCCCTGACAGGGTTTTTACTCCCTCCACCTGACAGACTGGAGAGTATTAACTTATTTTAATTTTTTTTAATCAAAGACCAGTTTCTTTGTTCTCAAGCACAGCTTAATATAAGTAAATATATATTTTTATATCAAACAATTGTATCTAAATATATTATATAAAACGATATATATATCTAAATATATTCTATATAAATATATATTTTTTATATTAAACAATTATATCTAAATATATTTATTATATAAAACGATATCTATTCTATCCCAATATATTAGATACAAATATCTATTTATAGACATAAATACATTGTAAATCCTGCAGTGTTGCAGGAGGACTCAGGAATAAAGCATTCATTAATTCCTTCATTTAAGGGGTTTCAACTCCACGTTTTCTGGGGATACTCCAGGATTTTTTGGGAATTCACAAGTGGCTGAGGAGGAGATTTGGAAGAGATTCCTCCAGGTCAATCCCAAAAACCCCCACGGCAGTGCCCTGGTGTTAATTAGCTAACAGAGATAACGAGCTGGGAGTGCAGCAGTGTGAGGGTTAAACGTGAACAATCCTCCTTCCACTGACTGGAAACTTTTCGGGAATTTGCTCCTTTGACTCCTACTGGAATCGGATAAAAAGTGACCCCAGAGGAGTCTCCAGGTGGAAAAAGCAAAATCCCAACCCCACTGAAGACCCCAGGACAATCAATAATAACACCCAGAGTTAATACAATTACATGTCCCTAGTAATAAATATTATAATGTACTTACAATAACTGCATATCATCATTTTTCTCCCTTTTTTCCCCTGGAAAGGAATTAATTTTGGAACACTGGAAGTTGGTTTGGATTTTCTTGTGGCTCTGTATTCCAGAACTTTTGTTTCATAGCAGAAAGGTAATGAATACAGTCTGGGGGAAAACACAACCGGACCAGCTCCAGGTTTTTTTGGGAATTAATGAGAAAATTCTGTTTAGAAAAATATCAGGAATTGGACCTCCCCTCAAACCCTGACCTGGAACATGAATATTAATGGAGTCAGGGCTAAGCTTCCAGCATTTCCAGTGAGATTTCTGCCTCAGGAAAAGCCACTGGAAAAGTCCTTGACTGGACAAAACTGAAAGAACCTGAACTCAAAAATGAGCATCCCAAACTGAACTGGAACAACCTGACAGCTCCCACCCTTCCTAAAGCTCAGGAAACCATCTGAAGAAAGAAAAAATTAAACCTTCAGGGTATTTACAATGTATGTGAAGCACTCCTCAATTTTTCCAATGTTTATCCAACAAAATTCTCCACAGTTGAGGACCCTTTTATTTGTTTCCTGCTCATTGAGTGCATTTTGCAAACAGACACAACACACTGCAGTTCTCAACTTCTTTAATCCTCTTGATGAGAATGAGGAACAAAACAAAAAAATTGCAATAAAAGCCTTAAATAACAGAGATTTTCTGGATTGAAGAGGTCAGGGAGGGGGCTCTGGAATCACAGCACAAATTCCATGACAAAGGGATCAATCCAGCCCCAAAATCCACTCAGCAGAGGTGACAGCATTGCAGGGAGCAGGAAAAGTCTGGAATTGCTGGTTGGGGTGGGAACTGGGGATGGGGAGCACTCAGTGCTCCTTTGGGAAGCTTTCCTGGTCCCAGCTCTGTGATCCAGCAAAGCCAGGGGGGTGGCACGGACAGAGAGAGGCACTTGGTCAAGGAGCTGCTCCTGAAGCCACAGGAACGTTGGTGGGACTGGCCCGGAGCCTGAGGAGGGACAGGAGAGCCACACACCCCAGGACAGGCTGGAGATCCACAGGGCTGGGTAAAACTGGGAAAAACCAATGGCAAAGTTACAATTCCTGGATCCTCACCCTGAGCAGCCACATCCAGACTGAGCAGCACCACGTTCCCATGGAGCAAAGCCTGAAGGGTTCCTGCTGCTCCACGAAAAATGGCTCCAAAACTGCCTGGGGTGAGATCAAAATCTGCTTTATTGCCTCATCCCTGGAGCCAGATTGCAAGGCATGGAAATTCCAGGTGTTTCAGCCGCCTTGGAATTTCTTCCCTGTTCTTCCCCCATTGATCTGATTGTTTTTCTGATGCCTGAAGAGCCTGGAACCTTCCTGTTGAAACATCTTTATAATTGCAATAATTGATCCTAATTGCTCTTTGCATTTCCAAATTCCAGAGGCAAGTCTAGATTGCATCCAAGTCCAGGAAAACAGTGATGATATCCAAGCACTGCCCTATTATCTCTCTTTTTTTTCTTTCACAATGTATTTAATGACCTAACAAAGTTACAAAAGCAACTTTAAATTACATGTAGATACATTAACTAATTAAATATATTTAGCTAACACTGAGAAAATAAATCCCAAGCACCATGAAGACAAAAAACAGTAAGAGATGAGTAATTCCAGGGTAATTAAGGACTTTTCATGGAGTCTCTGGATGAGTTGGAGACCACTGAAAGTCGACCTCATTCTCATTTTTCAACAGCAATTGAGTGATTAGCCCAGTTCTACAGATTTGATTAAGTTTTGTATTGTGGGAGAACAATTTTATGACTCGTCCCTTTTTTTTTTTTTTGCCAGTTCCTAATTTCAGGAATGGCAGAACTGCTGGAAATTTCAGTGGCATTTTCAGAGAACTTTGAATATTAATTGGCCGGCGAAAGCCAGAACTGCTGAGACAAGAGACCACGGAAGGTTAAAACAAGGAAAACGCTGTTTCAACTCCCAGCTGGGAACTCCTGTGGCTCTGCCAAGCCACACGTGGTGAACACATATTCCCACCAGACTCCAAAGAAATACCAGCGACTTTATTCTCTAAGAACACTCGGGAGCGAGGAGGAACGGCCGCCGAGGCAGAACCACGCCGGCAGAGGCGAGAGGCCCCGGGGGCGCCGAGGGCTCAGCGGCCGCTGAGTTTCCTCATGATGGGGCTGTCGGGCTCGGCGTTGGTGAAGATGCTGCCCACCACCACGTGGCTGCCCCACAGCCGGTGCCGGATCACTTTGCAGCAGCCCAGGTCATCCACGGCAAACCCCAGGTGCCGGTAGCGCTCGTCCGTCTCCAGCAGGGGGGTGCTGCTGTAAGGCCCGAAAAACTGAGGGGAAACAGAGCAAAAGGAGGGTTTCCCACGGGAGGATTTCAAATCGGGAGGTGGGCTTAAAGGCAAAGCCTGAGCTCAGGCTGCTGGCGAGGTTTGGTGTTGGGTTTTCCTCGGAAAGGTTTTCCTTTGGCACTGGGGGATGGATCCCAGCCTCACGGGCTTGGGAGGGGTTCTGCTGCCTCTGCAGAACTCAGCGCAGAGCCCTGAGGTGAAACAGCTCAAAAGGGACAGGGACTCGTGAGAGAAACCTTCTAGGAAACAGCAAAAATTTACATTTTAACTTTGCAACGAGTCCCTGCAGAGAAAGTTGCTCTGAAGAGCAAAAATGTCCTTAAATTCCAAAATTCAGTTTTTTATCTCAGGAGGAAGCTCCTTCCTTAAAGTCCACTCCTGACTCTTGGCAAGGATGTCCCTGCTGGAGTCTGAAGACAAATCCCCACTTCCATCAATCCCTGACTCCTTAAATTCATGGAATTCTGGGAAGCTTTTGAGCACTGCACACCCCTCAGCTGCCTGTTCCCCTCACCCACATCCCTGTTTGCCTTTGTTGACACAATAAACCCCTGCTTTTTCCAGTGTTTTTAAATAAACCCCCACTAAGCCGAGCTTTGCCACCACCCCCTTGAATTCTGATATGGTTTTAGCAGAGCTCTGACTAAAATTCATCTCCCACTGAATGCTCCCAGTGTTCTGCAGGAACAAAAAGTTGATTTTTTTTTTGGACAAAGGTATCATTAAAAGAAGCTTTTTCAACCCTTCACCCCCACAGGTGTCAGGGCTTCCAAGTTACCTGGGGAGGGCATAAAAGGAGCAGGGATTTGGGGCAGAAAACTTCTCCAGTTCCCTAAAATCCAATTTCATTTCCTAACAAGAGCTGACACACTTGGGGAACTGGCTCGGGGTTAATATCTTAATTTACTAAAGGAATTAGCCTGAAAAAGTTGGGTTTAAGCCAAATCCCACTCACTGCCAGTCCTGAGGATGGATCAATGAAATCAGCCCAGTAGCCTTCAGCAGAAATTGCATAGCAGATTTCCTTGGCACCATTGATGAACTGCAAGGAAAAAACATTGGGAAAAGAAAGGCATCAAATGAGGTTGGTGTGACACAAAAAGAACCATTTCTAACTTTACCTGTTAGACAGAAAATCCTGTATTTACTTTCAGTTGTAAAAATTGGATTTTCTCTCCAATTCGTGCCCTCAGCAGCTCAAAGTTTCACATTTGTAAAAGTATGATTATAACTACTCAGCTTCAGTCCCTTAAGGGTCCAAAAGAAGGGAAATTTACCCTTTACAATAAATTCTGTGTTAGTTCAGAATATGGGAAATTTACCCTTGACAGTAAATCCTGTATTTTGAGGTCTGATGGCTCTGATGATTAATTATGTCCAAACTGTAAATTGAACTACAACACCACAATTTTAGGCACAACATTCCTGATCCAGGATCTCTTTTGGTGTTGGAAAACCCCTCAGAGGGAGGTTACCAAACACTTGAGCTGGATTCATGCAAATATTTCCATTTGGCTGCACCCCCTCGTTTTTTTAGCCCCTGAAATGAGGATTTTTCAGGTGAATTCTGCCAAGACCTCGCTGGGAATTTGCTTTTTGTAACCTTCAGAGCAGGAGGTTCCACCCAACACCCTCACACTCCCCCCAGTGACTGGATTGGACTTGACAGGGAGGTGCCCAAGGAAGAAAGATGCCAATTAACACATAATTAGACCAGATTACAACGCCAAAGAGCAACAGCCCAGAAATAATTCAAAGAGAAGAACACACTGAAATGAAGGGAATTTTAATTTGGGTGCAATTTGATGGTGCTTCCTTTTCTGTGTGTTTGCTTTAGAGAGGCCACGTTTGGATTTAAAGGGTTGAAAAGGACGTTCCCAGATGAATTTCAGGCATAAATATGATTTGTGCACAGATTAAATGCTGGGTTTGGGGGAACTTGTTACAAATAATGGGTAAAAATGTTCTGTTTTGAGGGGCTGAGGGGGAACGGCAGCAGTGAACAGCGACACTTGGTGGGGCAATGCCAAAGCTGTGGAAAATGGGAAATAAAGGGATTTTCAGAGACCTCTAGTGGCAACAGAACAAGCCAAGAAATAACAGAACTGAAATCCAAGGTAAAAGATTTAAAAGCATTCATTAAAGTGGGAAAAAACACCAGGGAAGTTGGGGGGATTTTACATTTTTGACCAGTAAAAAGTGCTCAAACTCTGCAGTGGAATCTTAAATCACAGAAAAATAAAACCAGCAGTGAAATCCCACAAAATCCACTGGATTAAAGCTGGAATAAGGTAAGAAAATAATTGCTGGATCAGGACAACAATAAACTGTCTTTATTACTCTCTGCAACATTTGAACAGACTCCTGGCTCACCCCACTCTGCAGAATTTCAGAATTCTACCCAAACATTTCACACAAAGCAAGCAAAAAAAATGTTAAAGCTGGGGAAAAAAAAAATCTTGATTTTGGAAAAGAACAGGATTAACTCCAAAATGCTTTAAAAAAATGCAATAACAGAGCTAGAAATGCCCCAAAGGTTTATCTGCCAAGAGAAATCAGCTGGTGCTGGTGAACTCACATTCTCCAGGAGCAGCTCCCTCTCATCCTCCACCTCCTGGCTCCACACAGTCATGTCGTGTTGGGTTCTCTGCGTGACAGTCAGCACGGTCAGGCGGCTGGGATTCACCTCTGGGAACAGCGACTGGAAGTCTGAAAAATGGGACAGCACCCTGGTCAGCCCTGCTCCTCCACCTGAGCCTTCCCCTCTCACCCACACCCACATTTCAGGCACATTTCCCCTTTTAAAGGCATTTTATTCCCTTTTAATTCCAGTCATTTCCTTCCCGAACAAATTAAAAACACAAATTCAGTGCTGGCAGGAGGTTCAGGATTCCCATTGGTTGTTTTATTAAGCAGTGCCAAAGGATTGGATAACTGGATTTTGGGGTAGGGAATTAAATCCAGAATTTCCCTGACACTAAAGCAGCAACTGGAAGTTCCATTCTACATGAAATATTAAATACTGTCAACAGCAAAGCTTTACTTTCCATTACCTACAATGGGATTTTTGTAATTATTAACTCTGAATTATCTTTTTTCTACTCCACACTCTGGGGTATCAATTACAGATGGGGTATCAATTACAGAGCATTGCCTTCAACGTTTTTCCACTTTAAAAGTTGGAATTCCTTGGTTATAAATAGAAGTGAAACTGCACCTTTCCTCAGCAGCTCAGGACAGGCTTGCACTGCACACTCCACCTTGGCATTTTCAAAGTAGGTTTCAGCATTATTTATCTGCTGCTTCTGGGGAGCATCAGCACCCTAAAAACCATAAAACTGGAATTTCAAAATTTCTATAAAACAGAAACAACTGCACATCAAAATGTGTTTTAGTGATCACAAACACTTGAGCAGTTTCAGATGATTTGCAGTGAGACTTCACATTTGTCAAAATTAAAAGTGAAATTCATATTGGTGTTACTTAAACCCACAAAGAAATGTTTGTATTTTAGAGAAATATCAAAGTTTTGTATTTTACTGGAACTGTATTGTGCTAAAGCAGAATACATATAAATACAGAGGTTATATTATTATATATAATATATAAATACAGAAATTTTTGTTGATTATCAGTCTGAAACAATGGTTTTAAATACTTAATACAACATTAACTGAGAGATTTCAGGTATCACCTGATTCTAAAAGCACCTGGTTTGCACTAAATGAACCAACCCAGAACTTTCTGGTGGCTTTTTAGGGCAAACAGGATCCACCCAAGCTGAGAACAGAACCTGGGGAGCTCTCCAGAAGCTGATGTTTCCCATCCACTTTGGGATAAATGACTCATTCACAAAATCCAGGATCCAGCACTTTTCCAATGGAGATTTTCTCCTGGACTCCCAAAACCTGGGCATTCCACAAACTCAGAGCCTGGAAAGCTGAGTCAGCAGCACTGAGTATTTGTGGGAATGTTGGGATCATGCTGGCAATTCTCAAGGATTTGTTGATAATGATGTCTCTGAGTCACTGCCAGAATCCAGGCTCATGCTGAGGTGGGGGATTCCTGTGTGAATCCCATGGTTTTCACAACCAAAAAGTGCTCAAACTTGGCAAATCCAGGTCTGTGAAGTAAAACACTGAAGAAAGTTTCAATTTTCCTTGGTAAAAAGTGGTGACACCTGGCAAACAGCAAGTCTGGAGACTGAAGTTCTCCCAGGAAGTCACTCCTAAAATGCTATTTCAAAACAGCCTGAAATATTTCTTTCTCCTAAAAAAAAAAACCCACTTCAGGCAGGCTCTGTGTCACCTCTTGCTCAACTCAGTTAAAGTTCAGATTTCAAAACCATGCAGAAAATCAGTTTTGAGGAGGACAGAGGGATCACTTCTGTTTCTGACCATACAGAAAATAATTTTTGAGGAGGAAAGAGAGATCAGTTGTTTCTGAACATGCAGAAAATAATTTTGCAGGAGGAAAGAGGGATCAGTTCTGTTTCTGAACATGCAGAAAATAATTTTGCAGGAGGAAAGAGGGATCAGTTCTGTTTCCCTCTCACACAGAGGGGTTTGCTCTCACCTGGAATTCGTTGATGTACTGTGCCATCACAAATTCGTGCCTCTCACTGGCTGAGGGCTCTGCCAGAATATCAGGGAGGCTCTTGGAGGGCTGGGATTTCTTCTGGGCAGCTGTGCCATGGAGGTGGCAGTCAAAGCCAATGTTCCCAGGCAGCTGGAACCTCTGATCCTGGGGGCCAAAGGGCCCCATCACCTCGTCCGGCCACACCGTCCTGGGACCTGCAAGGGGCTTCGTTTCAGCCAGCACAGCCCAAAAAAAGCAGGAAAACCAAGGGAAATCCACAGGGAAACCAAAGGGAAACCCCTCTCCCACACACAGATCTGATCACCAACACCAGCAGTGCGCAGGTCATAAAACCACACTGGCAAAATCCAACAGGACACGGATTTGAAGGGAATAAATCTGCTTTTCCTTACATAAATCAGGGGGTGCAGCAGCCACGTGAGGCTCGTCTGAGCCAGAGGAACCTGCTGTGGAAAAAGCCTTGGCATTCCCAACTCTTTTGACCAAGGAATAAAAGCCTGGGAGGTAGGTGACCAATCTTGCTCTGTTACAGAGCACCTGGGGAGAGACAAAAACAAAATTAAAACAATTATTTAAGTACAGCTCTGTGGATCACAAGAGAAATCCTCCCTTGATTATATTAAAATTTTAATTCTGATCAGCTGTAACATCAAGTTTTAGATTTATTTTATTATTATTTTTACATTTTGCTATTCCAGGCGAAGAAAAAGCCTAAAAAACCCTTAAGGAAAGGCCTCTCACGTGAGGAAAAAGCCCTGAAATCTTTAAATAGCACCACTGAAACTTCACAATGTAAAATAAATTATGGATAGGGATTGTCTCCATGATCATTTCCACGCATGGAAAATACAAATCCCACCTGCCAGAGCGTGGGTGTTTCTTGTAAAATTCAACTTTTCAGGTGAGGCAGAGAAATTCTTTTGAGAAAATAACATAAAAGGATTTTCCTCAGGTGCTGTAGCTTTGATTCTGTAAAAATTTGTGCAGTTTTACCACTAAATATGTACAGAACAAGGCAACTTCAAAAGAGGCACTTCCAGAAGTAGTTTACTTTTAAAAGAGAATAAATGGTGCTATTTGTATATTTAATATAAAAATTGTACTTAAAGTATCAAGACCTAAGGCAGTAAAAGGTTTCTCATTCAGCACCTCTGTGTAAATATAAAATAATTTCCACCAAGATCATAAAGACTCAAATGTTTAAAGCCACGTTTAATTTATGACTTTAATCAATTATTTACAGTTCAAGCCTGAAGCTGTCTCCTTCTGAAACAGCTGTAAAAGGTTCCTGTAACACAACAAAAATCTGATTCCACTTAAATGTTTTTTCTCCATTATGTAAAATCACTATTAAAATTAATTTTTGCATAACGATGATGTTATAAACAGATGTAAACAATTACAGCCGACATGTAATTAGAAGAAAAGAGTATTTTTCCTTATTACCAGCCTCACTTAGTGTGGAGACGTCACTAATTACAGCCGTGACTGAGCTCACTCATGCAAATATTTACACACCTGGCATGACACGAGTGAACCACCTCCGAGGAAATTAATGAATTATTCATGTCCCCCTGGCGAAAGCAATTACAGAACCAATAAAAGGTGTTTTATTCTCCATCCTGAGATCAGCCGGGTGAAGCCGAGTGTTACACACACACACAGAACACAGGGGGTTGGAATTAGATGACATTTAAGGTTCCTTCCCAGCCAAACCCGTCTGTAACTCTGGTTCATCCCCAATCCACCGCTCCCGTGACATCCACAGAAAGCGGCGTCTCTCACTCACATTGGCCATGGCAGACGGCGCTCTCCCCTCGCTGACAGGCCCGGACACCCCTGCGAAAGAGACGAGAAGAGGGGAGAGAACAGAAAGGGGACACGGAAAAGGAAGGAAAAGGGAAACAGGGAAGGGAAAGGAAGGCGCTCGACTCCCCAGCCCCGAAACCTTCTCACACCCCGCCCGCCCCGCGCTCCCCGGTGTCCCAGTTGCGGCGCTGCCGGGGCAGGCAGCGGTAGGTGACGGGGAGGGAGAAGCACACGGGAAAAGAGGCGAAGAAAGCAGGAAAATGAGGAGAAGAAGAAGGGAGAAGCAAAGGAACCCCGGCCCCTCTCACCTCTTCCTGCAAAATGGCGGCGCCCGCCCGCCCCCGTCCCGCCCGCACCGCACGTCCCCAGCCCCAGCCAGATGATCCGCCGACACCTC
>VZTJ01001257.1:364897-417944 GCA_013397795.1 Orthonyx spaldingii
TGTATTTATATTTAGTATATATGTATTTTATATTTTTATATATTTGCATTTATATTATATATTTTCTATATTGATTATAGATCTTTAAATATATGATAAATTAATATATTTATTATATATTTATTATCTATTTTGCATATTTTAATATCTATTTGTGGGTAATTTTTTTCCATATTCCACAGGTCTGTTGGCCAATCTTTTCATCCACTCTCCAGGATGCAGGTCCAACCTGCTGCTGCCACTCCAGGTGTTTTCTTCTCCAGTTCTCTTTTCCCATTTTCCCCTTTTTAGCTCTGTTCCCATTTCACCTTTTTTGCATGTGCACTGGCAGGGAAGAGCAAGTGATGTCATTTGCTTCCCAGTGAGATCCATTTGGATGATCCTGATGTCCGTTTATGCCATACCAGGATTGCAAAATGGTGCCTCAAATTAAACCCTGTAAAAACTGGGATCTGCCCACATTCCTCCTTTTCCCCTCATGGAGCCACTCCTTTGTCACCTGGCAGATGAAGGGAGGGCAGTTGCTGCCCTTTATCCCGTGCTCCAGCCTGCTGTGAGTAGGGTTTGCAAGGAATATTCAAGTTTAGGATCTTAAAATAGGATTTTGGTGGAATATAGCAGGGTGACTCTATCGTGGATTTTGTGCCCCTTGAGAATGCCATCAGATTCCTTTTTATCATAGAATTCCAGACTGCTTTGGGTTGGAAGGGATCTTAAATCTCATCTTAAATCTCATCCCCCACGGGCAGGGACACCTTCCATTGTCCCAGGGTGCTCCAGCCTGGCCTTGGACACTTCCAGGGATCCAGGGGCAGCCACAGCTTCTCTGGGAATTCCATCCCAGCCCTCCCCACCCTCCCAGCCAGGAATTCCTTCCCAATATCCCATCTCAGCCTATTCTCCCCCTCAGACTCTTGTCCTTTGAACCAGGCAGCAGCTCCAGGCCCTGGGAATGTATAAACATTCCTGGTGGTCCCTGCTCATCATCCCAAATTCCAGCCTGGCCTGTGCAGGGAATGAGCCTTGGCTGCATCCCTGCTCCCCTTCAGGAAGCTCCTGCAGGGATAGGGTGAAAAGGAAAAAAGGAAATTCCCTATTTTTTCCATTTCTATATATTAAAAAAAGATATTTTGATGGCTCAGCAACACCCAAGTCCATTTTATTCAACATTAACATCTGTCAGGTGTGTATCCAGCAGCTCCAGCCCCAGAATTTTCCAGCAATCCAATAAATTGTTGGGGTTTTTAATTGACTCCAATATAGCTCGAGGTCCACATTTCATATCCTGATATTGCCTCTGACTTGATGGCCTTGGCAATTTTCTCAGAGCTATTTGACTTCCAAATCAACACTTCTGGCTTTATTTTTCTGTCATTGGTGGCTTTGGGGGGAGTTTATAGACCCCAAAACTTTGCTAGAATTTAAACACCCCAAAACTTTGCTAGGCCATAAAAATTCATAAAGGTGGGGTTTATACCCACCAAAACTTTGCTAGGCCATAAAAATTTGTAAAAGTGGAGTTTATACCCCCCAAAACTTTGCTAGGCCATAAAAATTCATAATGTGTGTGTGTTTAAAGAAATCAGATTTTCAGGTAGCTGAAGTTTGCTCCTACTGGAAGTGAAGTAGATTTGTGTGGATAATGAATTTTTAAAGCAATTAATGGGCCAAACTGAGAGGAAGTAGATTCAAATGAAATCACTTTCTTTCTTTAGGGTCAGCCTAAATAATTTCCTTGTATCCTAGAGGAGACCTGGAGGGGTATTTTAGGGTTGGTTAATCCTATTGTTGTTTAGCATCTTTTTTTCAAGTGGATCAATTTTGCCATTTTGGAATGAGGCATCGGGAGGAGACATTTCTGAATCTGCTAAATTCAGAATTCACAAATCATTCCATTCCTCCCAAAACACTGCTCTGCTAATTTTAAATTAATCCCTAAATTTATGCTCCACAGAAGGGAAACAAGTGGTAAGAACAGACTTTAATTTTTGGCTGAGAATTTTGAGATGCAGCCCTGGGGAGGAGCTGGGAGGCTCCAGTGGGTTCTGGGGAAGCACAAGAGGTGACACCTGGGAGATCTTGGAGAGGTTTTGCCCCTTTCCCACACAGACAACACCTCTCTCCTTGTCCAAACCACATTTAGGAAAACAAAGAAAATAAAAACACAGCAGAACAAAGCCTGTCTTGAAATCTGCACAGTGATGGGGCCAAGCCCTGAAATAAACTGAAATAATCCACAGAAAAAATCCTGTATTTTTGATAAAGTGTTTCCAGTATTATTACAGGCCTGGATATTTGCTAATTCTGTGCAGACAGAAAAAAAAAAAAAAAAAAAAAAAAGCAGAAATGAGATTTTCCACAGCTCCTTTTGCTCAGTGAAGGGAATCGAAGATGAAACGTTTGCGATGTGCCGCAAATCAATATCAGCCTGGCAAGGCTTTGACACGTTCGTAGCTTTTGTGAAGGAGTAAAGAGGATGGAAAATACATGGAAAAACAATATTCCAGAGCACAGACACCTCTGTGTGTGATCTGATGGGGAGTGAGGGATGTACCCCCAGCTGGGAACACGCAAAACATGACCTGAAAACAAAGAATTCAGAGCTGGGATGAGCCAGCTCCCTGTGGGCTCCCTTTTATTGAAACAAATTATATTTGTGTTTTATGAAGTTAATTCATCATAGAACTGAAGAGTGAGGTGATTTTTATTCCCTGGCTTGAATTTTATTTGCTTTAAGTATCTGAGATTTGTAGCCAAACCATGGTGAGGGCACGTGGCAGAGCCTCCCATGTGCAGGGTTCTCCACGGGCACAGCCGGATGCAGAGTGTGGTGCCAGGAAAAGGCCAAGGGACCAAGGCAATAAATAAAAATGTGGGGTTTTGAGAACATGTCACGTAAACATAACTCTTGCTCTGCTGGTTTGCTGTGAAAAGGGTGTCCCAGTGTGGTTTTCCACAGTTTGAAATCAGCCAAGGTTTTGACAAGGGTTGAGAGGGATTTTTGGCAAAATGTTGGTGAGGTTTGACAAGGCTTGACAAAGAACCAAGGCAAATCAGCGGGTTTGGCTCTGAGCTTCGGATTTGCACAGAGAGCAAGGGCACACAAAGACAAGGACATTTTGGCAAGAGCCAAATCCCTGCTCTTTTGGCCCCCTGCAAACCCCAAATGGGATCTGCTGACCATGAAGCACCTTTTGGGAACGATGGAGAGGAGGGAGCAGATGCTGCTGTGCTTGATGGAGGAAGGCAGGGAAGAAGAGCTGTGGACAGGGTCTCAGATGCTCCTCATTGTCCCATAAACTCTGTTAATAATTTGTTTAATTTGGGAAGAAAAATTATTTAATTAATTTAGGAAGGATTTCTTCCCTGTCAGGGTGGTGAGGCCTCTGGTGATGCCCAGAGAAGCTGTGGCTGCCCCTGGATCCCTGGAAGTGTCCAAGGCCAGGCTGGATAGGGCTTGGAGCAGCCTGGGACAGTGGAAGGTATCCCTGCCCGTGGCAGGGAGGAGGATTGGGATGGGCTTTAAGGTCCCTTCCAACCCAAACCATCTGGAATTCTGTGATCCTATAACATAATGGAAAAGGTTTGAAACCAATGCAAAGTTTGATGGAGCTTCCCCGTGCCTGCTTTTCCCCTGGGGATTTTAATTCAGGGAATTCTGGTTCTTACAGAACTGGTTTGGTGTTTTAAAGGACAGAGAGTTCAGGTGGTTGTGGTGTGTGTTGGGAATTTTCAGCGTCCCTCACCTCATTGTGACATGAGTGATGCACTCATTTAAATAAAGCCATGATGGAAAACACAGTTCTTAGGGAAACAAGGATCTGCGTGGATTGCATTAAATTCCTCTGATTTACACACATTACTTATGGAAAAACGGAGCCTGAAGAGCCCAGGAGAAAATGAAGGTGTGATTTCCTCTGCTGCCACTCCTGGGTTTGTCCTCTATAATTTCAAAAGGCACAGAACCACTTCAGAATCTGCAATCGGCCCCGTCTTTGTCTGCTGTCGGAGCTGCCTGCGGCTTGTTACGCTCCATCCTCTTGGCTCCCCTGCAATCCTGGGGCTGTTTAGCCCTGGAATAATGTCATCCAATCTTCTTTGTTGCCATAAAGGCCTTAATGATGGCTTCACGGGATATTGTAATCAGAGCACGTTGGGTTTTCTCGCGTGTCAGAGTGACGCCGGCTTCGGCTCCATCAGCGTCCTTGTGTTGTTGGAAGCGCGCGGATGGGCCGGGGGTCACGTGTGGGATTAATTCATCCAGCACCAGTTTTCCTCCAGCGACACAAACTATCAGCTGGCTTGGAATTTTTGCCTTTATCTCGAGGTGGTTGCCACAGGAATGTGATGATCTCTCGTTTGTGCCAGCGCTGATAACATTGTTCCCGCTTGGATTTTCCCGTTGGCATTTGCAGGAAAAGTTTTCATTTTGCCCGACCCTACATGGTCTGAGACCTCGGGGTGAGCAGGGGCCACCTGGGCTGTGGCAAAAGTCACCCTGGTCACTCACAGCGTTGCTTAATTAACACTGGGGCTGTGTCTGAAGCAAAAAAAAAAAAAAAAACAACAAAACATTTTGGATGTTATTTTGCATTTTTCAAGGAATGTTTGTATCAGAAATACATTT
Source organism: Orthonyx spaldingii (assembly GCA_013397795.1). Lineage (NCBI taxonomy): Eukaryota > Metazoa > Chordata > Aves > Passeriformes > Orthonychidae > Orthonyx > Orthonyx spaldingii. The sequence continues at coordinate 369,525 of VZTJ01001257.1, forward strand.
TTATTGCAAAGATGCTGTCGGCTGGTGTCCAGTTTGTGTGATTCCAACTCACCTCCCCAAAAGCAGAGGGGATGGGATGGAGCCAGGCTTTGGAGGTTCCTGCAGCCTCTGGCATTTCTGGGAGCAGGAGGAGTTTCAGCCCCAGCATGGGCACAGACAATCAGGGAATCACAGAACCATGGAACGGTTTGAGTTGGAAGGATCTTCAAGCCCATCCAGTCCCACTCCCTGCCATGGGCAAGGACACATTCCACTGTCCCAGGGTGCTCCAGCCTGGCCTGGAAATGAATCCAGGGCCAAGCGTGTTCCCTGTGGGTGAGGCAGGAGGTGCTGGAGCAGGAATGAGGCACCTAAACAGATGAGTTTTCCTTGGAACTGTGTATTTGTTGAAATTCTCAGCAGTTTGTGAGTTTGTGTCCAGCCTGGCTGAGGACAGGAAGCAGGAATGCCCTGGGAATGCTGTCCTGGGATGCGCTCTCGCTCCACCTGAACCTTGCCAAGCTCTCCTGGGATTGGGCTGGGAGCTCTGGGCTGGTTTCTCTGTTGGAAAAACAAATTAAATCTCTTCTGTTATTGGATCCTTCCCAAAGTGTCTTCCCAAAGCAGCTTCCAGAGAACCTGAGTCTATTCCTCCCTTCCCCCCTCCAGTGGGCCCTGGCTGCCTGGGGGTGGGATTTCTCCTCCTGTTAGATGCTGCTCTGGGATTTTCCAAAAGGGTTTCCAACTCTTCCCTTTTAAAATAAAAACCAAGGATAGATTATAACTATTTCCCAGGATTAATCCCTGAATATATCGGGAATTATTTTATTTTATTTTCCCAGAAATACCATTTGCCTGGTGTGTGAATGACCCCTCGAGCCCTTTTAGGAATGTCCTTCACAAAGGGAATCCAGCTGGGTGTGAAATGAGCCCTTTTGTCCGCTGGAAATGCGGGATGGGGGTCGGGATCGATACATCCCTGCCTCTGGAATAGCCCGGCCACAGACCTGGCAACAATGGGAAAAGAGGTTCTAAAGATTCCCGCTGGATGCAGCCAATGGCAAATAATAATCAGCATTTTAGCAGGAGATTAAATTGCTCCTCTCGCTCCGTTTCAGTGCTTCAGCTGCAGCCCTGAGCCGGGAATGGTGCCCTTGGATGTCGTTACTCCTGTCCTAAAGCTCGACAATAAAATCCCAGCTCCATGCAAATCCAGCCAACCTCTGGAATATCTGTGAGCAAGGCGCTTTCATGACTCCGAGTGGCGTTATCCATCCTGGGAATAACCTGGGCCAAACAGCCCCTCGTGCTTGGTGGCTGCTCACTGCCCTCAAATTAATTAATCCACACTTCTCCAACTCCTAATTCCTTGTTCTGGAGTTGTTGCCGTTCATTTTCCTGCAGCTTCTGCTGTTTGCCAGCGTTTATGGCCCAATGCAGGAAAGGCAAAGCGCGGTCTCCAGCAGGGAAAACGCCCCGTGTTATTTGCATATATGCAAATTGAGTGATTTGGCAGAAATTTCGGGAATGGGAGAAGGTTGTGGGGATGGAAAACGCAGTGTCAGTGGGGAAAAAACAGGCTGGGACCTCCTTTGCTCCACATCTTCTCCCCATTTGGAAGCCAATCCGTATAAAAGCTGCCATAACTGTTTCCTCTGCAAAAGGGAAAAAATAATGAGGCTGAATCGTGGTGTTTGTGCTGTTTGTTTTTCCCTGAACGTGGCATTTGTTTCCCCATTTTTTTGCCTTGCAGATGGAGAAAGTCTCTTTGCACAGAGCGTTCACTCGGCTTTGAACCACGGTCTTTGTGCCTTCCCAGGCGGAACTGCATGAAATTCCTTAATCAAATATTCCCAGAAAAATGTAAAAATCAGCTCCATCACTGTTATTTCTCTACTTACACAAGTAATTTTTGGAGGCTGAAAAGCAGCCTGTAAAGTTCACTGCAGCATTTCCAAATTCCATGATTCTGATATTTGGGTTTAATCCTAAAATGCCATCGAGGAGTTGTGCTGGAACTGCTTCATTTTCCCAGGAAAAAATTTAATTTAACAGCGACCATGGAGGAGGGAATGAATTTGAAAGGGTTTTTCCCCTCCTGTTTTTTTCAGACCAGCAGGAAGAGGAGAGCCCAGGCCTTCCCACAGCTCCAGCCCTTCCCAGAGCTCCATCCCAGCAGTGTCAGGGAACATAAATCCCAGTCACAGCCTCATATGGATGTTGCCCCCTCCCTGCTTTATGGTGGATATAATTTAAACCTTCCCATACTGAATATTCCCAGTTAAAGTGCACTCACTCTGCCTTTCTCTCTCATTCCTACTTGTTGGAAATGCATCCCTGCTCCTGGCCCAGCTCCCAGGAGAGGGCTCACAGCAGCTGTGCCATCCCTGGACCTCGGGGTGTCTTAAAACCACGAAGGATTTTCCAACTGAATTTAGATTTGGAAGCTGCCAGATGAGAGCTTTGCATAGAAGTAAGAACTTAGCATTTGGGAAAAATTCCCATCTAAATATCCCGTATTTCCTTGGCTTTGTGTCTCCCACAGGATCCCAGGCTTGTTTACTCGGATCCTGCTTGCTTTGGTGTCACGACCCTGCCCTTTCCGTCCTCCTCCCGCGTGCTCTGCTCCTCATTAAATCCCCCGATCATGGCACGAAGTCATTCCTGCTCCGTGCGTTTTTCCCTCGGCTCCTCTCCTCAGGGATGTGGGATCTATCCAAGGACAGCACATCTCTTAAATAACACTTATGATAATTCTTAAAGAGAGCCATAAACGTAATTGCTGCCGTTAGCTCCGGGATGTGCCGCTCCTTCCCGCTCCCAGCCACAGCTTCCCACTATTCCACCCCTAGGCTGGTTTTTACATTTATTTTGTGGAATTCCAGGCTTGGAAGGGACCTTAACGGATCTAATTCCAAGGGATTCCCCGGCAGGGACACCTTCCACTATCCCAGTTGCTCCATGCCCCGTCCAACCTGGCCTTGGACAATTCCAGGGATGCGGATGGGATGTGCAAGGTGGGTTTTTTCCCTCTAAATTGTGGATTGGGCATGGAAAGAGGCAGCTTCTGAAAGATTAATGGAGCTATTGATCCCAGCAGTGCTGTAACACCTCGGCGTTGCTCAGACATCTGAGGGCTGCCAGCATTCCCGGAGATAAAAGCTGGAGCAGGAATGTGTCTGTCTCCGTGACATCGTTCCTCGTGGGGGTTTTTTAATCCCTTTTTATTTTCCCTCCTGCTTTGCCTATGTAAAATAAAGGAACAGGAGAATAACGAGGGTCTGGTGGCACGTTGGTTATTTAGGCTGAACCCCCTTGCAGGCTTGCAAATAATTTCCGGTGTTATTGGGTAATCAAAGCCAGGAATGAAAAATGGGAAGATCAAACAAATAACGTGGAGCTAATGAAGCTCTATCCATGTGCCAGCAAATGTCAGGGAAAGAAGGGTTGGACATGCAAATTCCTCTTCATCCTGCTCCCCAGGGAAAAGCTCAGACACACTGAAGGTCATCTTAGACAGTGTGATTTAGGCATAAAGTGGCGCTGGAAGAAAGAATCCCAATGGGAATCTTTCCCTTGTTTGCAAGATTTGTTGCTCAAGGAAACCTCAAATCTGAAATGAGCTGGGGCAGAAATGGGGCAGAAATTCCCAGTTCTGGAAACTGGGGGTGGCCCAGCTCCACTGGGGTGAACTGGTGGGACTGGCAGCACCCCAGATATATCAATAAATATGATATCATATCAATAAATATGACATCAGAACAATAAAGGTGATATCAGATCAATAAATGTGTTACCAGATCAATAAATGTGAGGGAAGGGAGAAATCCTCCTTTTCCTGGATATCCACAATCCACGATCTGTGATACCCTCACATACAGCCCCAATTAATTGTATTTTTTAATGGGGCACTCTCAAAGATATAAGGAGCAATTCTGCCCTGGCAGAGGGATGAATCAGATTATCTAATTCCCTAAAATAAAAGAGTTTGGAATCCTGAATCATCTCCATGTCCTAAGGTAGGAATTTCCTACCTCGCTGTGTCCTACTCCGAGTTTTTCAGCCCCACTGTGGTGTTTGGTGTCCAACAGGAACATTCTTCTGCCCATTTTCCACCTGGAACTCTGGAAATGCACCTGGATTCTTCTATTTTCCATTATTATTATTATTATTATTACAAAACCTNCACCTGGATTCTTCTATTTTCCATTATTATTATTATTATTATTACATCAAAACCTCTTTGATGAGCACCTTGAGCAACAAATCCTTTTCGTCCTCTCATTTATAAAAGGCTTAAAACCCCCAGAGAAATGTTGATGGAGAATGTGTAAGATGAGACAAAAACGAATAAATGCCACATTTAATAAAGTGTCTGCACAAACAATGCATAAATTTCTTGTTGGAAACACGTAAAATTCCATGTATGAGAAGGAAATACAGATTGCAGAGGCATCAAAGCCTATTAAAAAAAAAAATAAATGTTGGTGACCATTATTGAAGTGTGAGGGACCTGATGAGATTTGTGGGAATCAGCTCTGCTCCCTTTAACTCATGCAAGGTAATTGGAAGAACTGGAAGGAATTCCTTCAGCTGGAATTGGGAGATGGGGGAAGCTCTTTTCTCTTTGTTTTATTTAAAAACCACATTTTCCCTTCCTGAAGTAGCTCCAGTCTCTTCCTTGTGGGAGAATCATCAAATCACAGAATCATTAACGCTGAGTCCAACCCTTCCCAGCACTGCCAAGGCCACCCCTGACCCATGTCCCCAAGTGCCACATCCACACTCTTAAACAGACTTTAAAATAGGGTTTTAAATCCCTCCAGGAACTGAGATTCCACCCTGTGCCACGGCTGGACCCTTTCCATGAAGGAATTTTCCCAATATCCAACCTGAGCCTCCCCTGGCACAACTTCAAGGCCTTTCCTCTCATCCTGTCCCTGTTCCCTGAGATCAGAGCCCAATCCCCACCCCGATTTTCCTGATCTGAAGGACTCTGTTCATGGATGGACTCCATGATTTTAGAGGCCTTTTCCAACCTTGATGATTCCGTGATCCTGTGCTGCCTTGCTTCCCATCCTTCCCACCACCATTCCTGCTGCCCAGGCTGGGAGCTGCACGGCTCTCCATGGATTCGTCCACTGGGGATGAACACCCAGCCAGGTTTGGGGGCTGGAAAAGCCAAACGTGTCCCCTTCAGCTCATGGAGCAGGGCTGGAGCCCCAGGGATATCCCGCGAAGGAATCCTATTTCAGCACGGATTCCTTACCCACGTTAAGCCACCTCTTGGCTGCTCTCCAAAATGTAAACAGACTGCAGGGCCGGGCCTTGGGAAGTCATTTCAGATGTGTTAGCTGGGATGTTGGGAATGTGGGACTCCTGAAGCCCCGGGCCTAAAAGGAACATTGTTTTCCCTCTCATTAGTCCTTTTGCTGAACTCCAGCCACGGCCTCCCTGGATTTTCCCACCAGTATCCCTTTATCTGACGGGGCTGAGAAGGAAAACCTGTTGCAAGCATTAAATATTTTCTTATAGCTCATCTGCTTAATTGTGGCTCTGTAGGATCAGATTTCTGGGATACACTGCAATTCCAAGTGTTTCTAATATTACAGCTTTAGCTCTGGGGATGCTGCCAGCTGTGGAGGTGACTGCCTGGGGACACACCAGGGGAGTTTTCCAGGGAAAAGCTTTCCTTCCCATGCTGCCAGCAGGTGATTTCTCCTGGTGCGGGGCTATTTATGGACTGGGATTGTGCTGCTGAGCTGCACTTGGGGAAAAAAGCAGCACCGAGGTCTCTGCAGGAGGGGCTGGGGAGGAGTTCGGTGTCCCTGCCTCGATGGGGCCATGTGCTTTTCCTGCCAAATTTCGGATTTTGACACCCATGTTTCTGAGGCTGAGTGCTCAGGTTGGGATCTGTCCAGGATCTTTGGCCATTCCCACTGAGCGTGGAGCAAGGATCATGGTGGCCATGAGGAGCTCTGGGCCTTGGGGAAACCATCTCCCTTCCAACACGACCGGGAGTAGATGAAATCTCCTCCAGCATGGAGCAAAATTCCCTTTTTGGATGTTTTTGGAAGAATCTCCCTCCAGCAGCAGAAATCCAGGTGTAACAACCCCATGCCAGGATCTGCAGCAGGGAACAGGACAGGGATGTGCAGCATTACAGGTGTGAAGGAGACATTCTCCACGTGTGGTTTGCATTCCTGCTCTGTGTTTTGGGAATTCTGTGGGGATGGAGGGTGGAGGGTGAAGAATGGGAGGGTGGAAGATGAAAGATGGAGAGTGGAGGATGAAGGATGGAGGATGGAGGGTGGAGGATGAAGGGTCAAAGGTGAAGAGTGGAGAGTGGAGATGGGAGATGAGGATGGAGAATGGAGGGTGGAAGGTGGAAGATGAAGGATGGAGGTTGGAGGATGGATTGAAGACAAAAGGTGGAGAGTGGAGAATGGAGAATGGAGAATGGAGATGGAGACTGGGAGATTAAGACTGGAAGATGGAGGGTAGAAGATAGAAGATGGAAGGTGAAGGATCGAGGAGGGAGAGCAGAGGACGGAGGTTGGGAGATAAAGGATGGAGGGTGGAGAAGACAGGATCGAGGACCAAGGGTGGAGGGTGGGAGACGGAGGGTGGAGGATGAAGGGCAGGAAGTGGAGGGTGGAAAATGAAGGATTGAGGATGGAGGATTGAGGAAGGAGGATGGAAAACAAAGGATCAGAGTTGGAGACTGGAGGGTTGAGGATGCAGGATTGAGGTGGAGGATGGAGGATTGAGGTGGAGGATGGAAGGTGGAGGATGGAGGATGGAGGATTGAGGTGGAGGATGGAGAATGGAGGATGGAGGATGGAGGATGGAAGGTGGAGGATGGAGGGTGGAGGATGAAGGATGGAGGGTGGAGAAGTGCCCGCCGGGCTCTCGGGCTGGATTTTCCTGCAGTTTTCCAGAGCCATCCTAAGGTGGCAGAGTGGCCGTCTGCTGCAGCCTGAGCCCTGGGGCTGCTGCTCTGCGATCCAAGGGGAGGAAAGGTATTCCAGGGAAACGCTCATTTGTCTTGCAAATCAGCCTGAGCTTTACAGGAGAGGAAGAGATCTGAGAGCAAATTAGCGAGCACTAATTACAAATGTGCCAGCGCTGGAATATTCAGGTCATTACAAATTTGTAGCTCCCTTTGAATCGCGCTGCGGCAGCAGATGAGCAGATGGTGAGAGATCCTGGCAGCCGGTGTCCCACCCTGCCAGGGAAAACGGGGGCTGGAATTGTGCCCTGCCCTGGGCCAGGTGCCACAGCGGCCCCGGTGCCACCCCAGGGCATTCCCAGCCCCTCTGGGACACGGATGTGCCACCTCCTCCTTGGTTGTAGCAATTCCAACCAAACAGGCTCCAAAATCCATGGCACTAAAGGCTGGAGGGAAGGATTTGATGCCCCACAGCATCCATGTGGTCCAGGGGCTGGAAGCGGAGTCGGATGGGGTGGTTTGGCTGGAAATGGCAGCCGAGCTGTGTCGGGGTCACTGGTACCTGTCAGGGCACTTCCAGTCCCTTCCCAGCCTTCCAGGTGCTGCTGGAGCAGGAGGGATGTCTGAATCTGGGAGCGTTTTGTTTCCTTGAGGAAAAATGAGGTGGAATCACTTTAGTTGTGCTGCCATAATCTCTGGAATTTTATTTCAAATAATTGCAAATTCTGTCCAACGTGGCTGGAGCCATTTCCATTAATTTTCTGCATTTCTGTGTTTGTAACATTTAGGATAAAAATTAATCCAGTGGGAAATTTTCCTTGGCACTTCAGTGGAGCTTTTGATGGCTGGACATGGGAGGTGACCTGGCTCTGGAGGAGGGCAGAGTCACACCAGGATGTGGAGAAGATCTTCAGCTGCTCTCGGTTTCTGCAGCCCATGGAAGGAACATTGTCTGGACGTGCCCGACCCACCCTTTGGAGTGGGAAGTTAAGCAGGACCAAAGCTGCTCATAAGGAAAATTTTACCCCACAAGTAGCAAAAATCAGGATTAGCTCTGAGTTACAATTCCTCCTCTCCACTCTCTGGGAAACAACACAGATGTGTCCATTGCTGCTGCAGCAACTCCAGATGCTGCCTTCTGGAAAACCTGATCCCAATCCTTGAATCCCACCTGGAGAAATCCCAAGGAGGCAGGCACAGCTTTCCGAATTCAGTGCTAAATGGGAAGAGCCTCTGGAAGCTGTACTCCTCGGAAGATGCTACCAACTGCTCCTGGGGCTGTGGGAATGCTGCCAGGACAAAGAGTCCTTGGATTTTGGGAAGTGGGGAGAGCTCCAGGAGGTGGAGGGCTGGGATTCCGTCCTCTCCATGGGCGTATCCAACTCAGCTCGGAGCACTGGGAAGAGGAAAGCCAGTGTGGCTTTGTAGGCTGTGCATGATGGGAATTTCCCAGTGTGCAACAACTGGAAAAAAAATGAATTAAATAATTTGGGGCTGTGTCTTATCTGCTGTGACGATTTGCAGTGCTCAATAAGCCGTGAAATTCCTCGTTTCTCAGCAGGGATGCAGTGGGCGACTGCGCTGCCTGAAAAACACCCACAGCTCCCGCTACCAGCATGGAAAACCAGGCAGAGATGAGCCTGGATTCAAAGGATGGGGAGGAAAATGTGGATTTGGGCCTCAGTTGGTTGCTGAGCCACCAACCTGGGCTGCTCCAGGGTCCTCCTGCATCACAAATATCTGGGAAGGACGGCCAGTGATCCCTGTCCTGCTCCCCTGAGGGTACAGATTCCCTGAAAAAAGGGCACTGGATGATTATTTATGGATTTAATTGTGGTTACTTGCCTGTGGCAGGTGCCTGCTGCAGCAGCACTGGAAGCACGGGTAAATCTGTGAGAAATCCACGTTTCCAGGCTCTTTAGGTCCCTGGAAAGAGCCAGAACCACACAAATACCCTAAATTCCAGCTCTGGGCTGTGCCTGATCTCCCACGGACTTGGATAACCTCTCCTACTCCTAATTCCATTAGCGGTGCCCTCTGGAGAAGGCATCCAGATCCCTGCGAGGCGCCAACATCCAGGAGGGATGGGGCATCCCGGGCCTGGTCGCTCCTCATTATGCACTTCCAGTGGCTTGGAGCAATCAGGCGTCCCCGTTCTCAAGGACATTGACGGATGAGCCTCATCAGTCCCCTGCTGCGGCCGCCAGCTCTCCCCACATTAATCAGAAAAAGCAGCTCCCTGATTGCCACTGAAATGGCACAAAAGGTGTGTTTGTCTTGGGGAGCTCCGTGACACTTGGACACGCCTCGAAGGAGCTTTGCCGCCGCGCTTCCCAAGAGGCTGGGAAAGCGGGAAGGAAACGTTTTGGTCTCCTGCTGAAGTTTGAAAACGCGGCAGCTCCTTGAGGTTGTCGCGGGGAGGAGATTTTGCAGGGTGATATCAAACATAAACACTCCTTGCTGTAATTTGGCTCCTGAGTCAGGCTCTCCACGTCCTCCTGCTTTAGCCAGGGATGCTGTGCCTCATTCTTCCCTCAGAGGAGCCAAGGGACGCAGCTTTACCCTGTAACTGAAGGGATTGGGGTGTGGGGTTGCAGCAGGGTTTGGGTTTCCTCCCTCTGCCCTCAGGAGATGACACTGGTCATGGAATATTCAATTCCTGGTGAGTCCACGGTCCCTTCCTGCTGCTGCTGGACATCAGAGTGACGACGAGACACAGACCCAAGTCTCAGGGAGAAATTGGTCTCTTGTGTGTCACGTGCTGGCAATTCAGAGTTCTCTGGACAACCATAAGAATGACTCAAAGGTGAGGCAATAAATACGGAATTAAATGTGGAGCATGGAATCATGGAATGGTTTGGGTTGGAAGGGACCTTAAAGCTCATCCAGTTCCACCCCTGCCATGGCAGGGACACCTCCCACTGTCCCAGGCTGCTCCAAGCCCTGTCCAACCTGGCCTTGGACACTGCCAGGGATCCAGGGCCCCCTGTGCCATGGCTTCCCCAGCCTCCCAGCCAGGAATTCCCAGTTCCCAATCTCCCATCCATCCCTGCCCTCTGGCAGTGGAAGCCATTCCCTGTGTCCTGTCCCTCTATCCCTTGTCCCCAGTCCCTCTCCAGCTCTCCTGGAGCCCCTTCAGGCCCTGGAAGGGGCTCTGAGCCTGATGTGACAGGTCCAGGATTATTCCTGGAGCATCCCTTGAGGAAAGGCTGCCCAGATGAGGATAACTCTTCCTCACAGTTCCAGGATGAACTCATCCCAAAACACCTGCGAGGTTTTACAAACCCCTTGGAGCTGCCGAACATCTCCCAGCAGGATCCCTGTATCCCCACACGCCATGAGGATGCCAGGCAGAGGCGATTTTGCTCTTCCAGGGTGTTCTCCCTGCCTTCGGCACTATTTAAAGCCTGAGAAGCTTAAAAAAGAATCTGTTACTCCCCAGCACATGGCGTGTGTGTAACACCTCCTGCTGCAGGGCCCGGTGCTCCCCTGGGGCCGTGCTGGGCCAGGAATTCCAGGGATGTGTCCCTAGAAATGGCTCATTTGGGGAACGACTGCACCTCCGGGGGCACAACGGCGTTAATTACCGGGGCAGGTAACGCCTCTGCCACCGGAGCGTCAAAGGCTCTGGCAGTGCAGCCTTTTCCAGCTCTTTATCCAGATATTTATTCCAGCTCTTTAGTTATTCCAGATATTTATTCCAGCTCTTTGTCCTGCCCGGGTGCTCCCCAGGAGCTGCTTTGTGCAAGCCAAGGAGCTGCCCCGTGCCAGCTTTCCCGTGTGCAAATTGAAATAATTCTGGAGGTGTCTACAAGAGGCTGATGGGGTTTCCCAAGCTCTCGTGGGCCCCCTCATTCCCAGATGTTCTCCCTGCTTCTCCCTTCTCCCACGAGGCTGGGAATCCTTCTGGCTTCAGCCCTTCAGGAATTTATTTTCCCCCCTCCCTCACTAATATTTGCTTGTTTCAATAGGTGCTGAGCTGCTCCCATCTCGCTCAGGCACTGACCTTTCCTGATTTCTTTCAAAGATCTCACTCATAATGTTCAAAGTACACATTAGGCCCAGACAGAACACGAGAACATTTATTTTCAGAGAGAATACAGCTCTCAGCAGACCAGGGAGTGATGTGAGAGGAGAGGAAAGATCTGTTTCCATGGAATTTTCTTTCTTTTGCATTAAATTTGACAGGAAGCTGCAGTTGATTTTTGTTTTCTTGGACAAATAATCATAAATTATAGAATGGTTTGGGTTGAAAGGGACCTTAAAGAGTTATCTCTTTCCGATCCCTGCATGGGCAGGGACACCTTCCCTTATCCCAGGTTGCTCCAAGTGCTGGCCTTGGACACTGCCAGGGATCCAGGGGCAGCCACAGCTTCTCTGGGAATTCCATCCCAGCCCCTCCTCACCCTCACTGTAAAATCTCCTTCCTCATATCCAACCTAAATCAACCCAAATCCTTCATTTTAAAAACATTCCCCTTGTCCTGTCACAGCAGGCCCTGCCTAAAAGTTTGTCCCCATTTTTCTTAGAGCTCCCCTCCCAATTCTGTCTCCTTTTCCTTCTGGGAATTTTTATCTGTGGTGATTTAGGGAAATTTGTGACGATTTAGGGAATTTTGCACACCTGTGTAGCAAGATGTGTCACGGACTGGGATGTCCACCTTCCCCAGGGTGGGATTCCTGAATGTGTGGCCCTGGCCAAGAATTCCCAGCCAGATTCCATCCCCTTTATCCCGAATTTCTCCTGCTGGGACCAACCGACCCGTGACAACAACATCTCTGTTTTCCCCAGAAACTCTGTCGAAAACTTTGCTTTGGGGAATGCTCTCCCCGTGGCTGCCAGGTAAAAAACAAAGATAAGAAATGGACTGACCCCAGCAGAGCGTTCTTAGAGCAGGAAGTTAAAATGTTATGGATTTTTTCCCGATTTTCTGGGCAAGAGCCAGGGATCCAAACCCTGCTGCTGTTACCTGGTGCCTCCTGGGGGATGGATGTGCTCCAGGAGGGGCTGGTGGAGCTCCCAGGGCAGCTGGAATTGCTGTGGGATGGCAGAGGGAATCCAGGGAATGCGTGAAGCTGCGTGAAGTGGAGAGGCTGCAATCCCAGCACGGTGGGAATTCCTGGAGCTGAGGTCCTCCCCCATAGCGGGAAAAGGAAGTGTTTGCTGAGGAAACCACAGAAAATGCAGTGAAAAGTGAAATCCCAAAAGACTGAGGTGTTCAAGAAGAAAATTCCTGGAGAAATTTCTCCGGCGTGACCTCCAGTGTGGATTTAGAATCATGGAATATTTGGGGTTGGAAGGGACCTACAAAGGTCAGCTCATCCCTTCCAACCTGGGGGACACCTCCCACCAATCCCAATCCTAAAAATCATTTCATATTTGCTGCAGGTGTTTCCAAGGATATGAAATAAATGGGGCTGTCCACTTCTTTATTTTTGGGCTTTTTTTAGGATTAAAATATTCCTCGGTGCCCACACCTTTAAATAACCTGAGTGAAATGAACACAGGGATTCTAAAAGTGTGGGAATTGAGTGCCTGATGGGTTTGTATGAACACAGCTATTGTTGTCCTTGGAAAACACACCGAGGATGTGAAAAGCTCGGGATCATCACAGAGCATCACCCTGCCCACGCAGCTTCGAACCGGGTTTTATTTCACCAGGGAAATGTTCTGCCTTGGATTGGCCGGGTTTTCCCCGAGTTAGAGAATTGGCCATCGGATTTTAAAGGAGAAAATGGGCTGGGAAGTTCTGTCAGAGCTGTTGGGGGCGGGGGGCTCATCCAGAGAGGAATTCAGGATTTCAGCTTTGTGGGAAGGTATTTCAGCCCATATTCTGTCATTATTCTATTTATACATATGTCTATTCTTAATATGTTAATTATTTTCAATATTGAAACTATTTTTAATATTTTAAACATTGTAAACATTTTAAACATTTTAATATTTTTATTATTTTTTTATATTTTCATTTTTGCCCATCCCTGGAAGTGTCCAAGGCCAGGCTGGATGGGGTTTGGAGCACCCTGGGACAGTGGAAGGTGTCCCACGGCAGGGATTGGAATTAGATGGGCTTGAAGGTCCCTCCAACCCAAACCATTCCATGATTCTGTGATTCCATGACTATTCCATCGAGGCACGTTGGAATTAGTTACAAGCACAGCTCCAAAACGATTAAATCCAAGGTCAAGGCTACATTGGAAGACACCAGAACTGCAATGAAATGTTTTAAGGAGCAACAAAAAAATTAAATCCGATGAAAATAACTTGCTTAGGAGCCACTCCTCTAATTTAATTAGAGGTTTTAGCAACAACACAAAACCAAGGATGATTTTCCAAGAGCTCTTTTGACTTGTTAGGTGCCATTTTCAGCAGTTTATTTGTCCCTGGAGAGGCTCTGAGGAGGAATTCACCTCTCTGGATAAATGAGGGAAGCACCAGCAATGCTGTGCTACAAAGTCATTCCCATTCCTTCCTGACCACACTCACCTGGAATTTGGGGTTTTTTTGGATACCCAACCCTGCAGGCTCCCCTGCGATGCTCCTGGTGCTGTGGGGATTTGGACAAAACCATTTTTGCAGCAGCATCTCCTCATGAGGAGCCCGGAGCAGCCCCAGCGCCTCCCCCCCCCGCGAGCTGTTATGCAAATAACTCTTGCTGACAGCACAAGTACTTGCGTTTGGGCGTCGCACTAATTGATTTTCGCTCATTAGGAGTGATTTCGCCCTAATTTGATAAGGAAGTGTGAAACTCTTTCTCCCGGCAGCAGGTTCGGTGTTTGTGGAGGTATTAGGGAGGTGTTAATTAGCCCCGGCTCTGCTGTCGCGTTGATGGTTTGGGGAGCAGTCCCGGCGCCTGTTGCTCGCCGGGTTTTGGCTAATTAAGCTAATTACGTGGCACATATGGATGTGTGGCGCAGGCAGCGGCGGGGCTTCTGTGGATTTGGGAAGCTGGAAGCACAAAATTTGGTGGGATCCACCCCTGAGCGCTGAGCGCCCTTGGAGCGAGGTCTCCTTCCTTAGATTGTCCCACTGGAATCTCCCTTCCCCGAAACTCATCCCACATTTGCTTCCCCAGCTTTCCTCTGTATTATTCCCCAGAGGTGTCGAGGGTCCAAGATCCTGGGGAAACCAGGATTGGATTTGATGGACCCATTGTTTGCACACACGGAACAACCCCCGTGGTTTGGGAAGCCAAGGGATGTCCAAAATTCCTCCTTTTTTTTGCCACTGGAAAGGCAAAACAGCTGCTCAGTGTCTCCGGGGTGGATTGCCCCAAGTGTTCCTAAGGATTTTCTGGATCCAGAGCTGTCTGAAGGCTGGAATGTCTGTTTTACTGTAAATCTGGAAGTTTCAAAAACGGTTTTCATTGCACTTGAACTCCAGCCAAATATTTTCAGCCTTACACGAGCAATGACAGTTTGTAAAAGAAGAGTTTCAAAAGCATTGTTTGCCTTCCAAAAAAGAGAACTTCCCAATGAAAATTATTATTATTGTTATTTTTTTATCCTTAGCAAATGTCATGGACATGCCTTTTCCTTTTTTTTGTTTTTCATGGAATAACTGTTACCATATGCGAGGGAAAAAAACGAAAGAGTGAAAAATTTGGCATCACTTGGGCGTTTGTGGCAGAGGTTTTTCATATAAACCATGGAAAAAAGCCGTGGCTGAGGTTTGGTGGCACTTGGATGGTGCAGGAAGACACACACGGGGACGTTTGGAGATCTCCTGAAACAGAATGAATTCCTGTTTTCAAGGAATGACCCCCCCAAAAAAATTCCTGCTGAGGCTGAGAATGTCAATTGCTCCCAGATGGCAGCTGGAGACAGGAGCAGCGGTGGGACACGGACTAATCAAGGGAAAATCATGGAAAAAAATGCAGAAGCTCCATGAAGTTGAGTAAAGGTTGATTGAGCCTTTGGCCAGACATCAGGCTGTGGACAAAACACCGATTTTGTTTATGCCATGTCCTTTTTAAACCCGAAATTTCTCCCCTGGATGTTTCCCACATCCTTTTGTTCCTTTGTTAGCTGCATTGGTTTTTTTGGTATTTTTTTTGTTTTGGTTTGTTTTTTTGTTTTTTTTTTTAATTCTGCTGAACTTTGTATTTAGGTCTGAAAATAAAAGGTGGGATCCATCCTTCCTGGAAAATCCCTCATCCCAGCCCCTGGAGTGATCCATGCTGGGCCATGTTGGAGCTAACCAAGTGTGACAGCTCCTGAGTGACCTCAGCCTTCTCTCTGAAATCATTTATTTGGGATTTTTTTCCCAAACAGTTTTTGTTGCAGGAGATGTGAAGGCTCTGACGGCGCAGATGGGTTGAGATTCTGATCTCAGTGTCGGGCAGAAGGGTCTGCACTGGGTTTTCTCTTCTGATCACTCCCAGGGGAGGGCTCTGACTCAGGAAAAACCCAAATCTCATTGACTGTCTGCCAGGAGGCCGAGCCAGCTGTGGGTCATGGCCTTGCGCGGCGGGACGGGATGGAATCATCATGGAAACGTCATGGAATCATCATGTAAATGTCATGGAATCATCATGGAAATGTCATGGAGTCCTCATGGAAACATCGTGGAATCATCATGGAATCTTTATGGAAACAACATGGAATCATCATGGAATCCTCATGGAATCCTCATGGAAATGTCATGGAATCTTCATGGAATCATTATGGAATCATCATGGAAACGTCATGGAATCCTCATGGATCAGGGAATGGTTGGGTGGGAAGGGCCTGAAAGATCACCCAGCTCATGGCCAGGGACACCTTCCACCATCCCAGGCTGCTCCCAGCCCTGTCCAGCCTGGCCTTGGGCACCTCCAGGGATCCAGGGGCAGCCACAGCCTCTCTGGGAAAGCTGAGCTTTGTTAGTCTGGGGCTCAGCCTCGATTTTCCAGTTTTTTCAGATTTTAAAAATCTGTTTTCCACATCCCAGCCCACCAGTAGCAGCAATAATAACAAATATTCAACACCAGCAACACCTCCTTCGGTCCTGTTTTTTCCCACCCTCCAAAAATGGGAGTTTCTTTATCAAATTTCCTGTAGATTACTTTATTTCATCCAAAATTATTTTAATGGATCATGGAATGGTTTGGGTTTGAAGGGATGTTTAAATGTCACACCCCTGCCATGGTGGGAACACCTTCTGCTATCCCAGGTTGCTCCAAGCCCCATCCAGCCTGCCCATGAATATTTCCAGGGATTCATTTGCACATCCAGGGATCCAAATCCATTTCTAAAATTCATTTTCAGCCCCAATCAATGAAATCTCCATCTCCAGTAGGAGCACATGGAGCAGGAGAAGCCTCCTGAGAACACAACCCTGCAGCCTCAGCTGTGCTCACAAATTCTGACTCATCCCTGCTGCGAAACAACCACAAAGGGAGATAAATTCAGCTTTTCTGTTGTTTTGTAAAGCACTGGAGAACAGTTTAACATCTTTGTCAGTCAATATTTTGGGAAGTGTTTCCCAAGTCTGTGTGCAGAACAAAGAACGTGGCTCAGAATCCAAGGAAAGTGTTGATTTCAGGGCTGAATTCCACTTTCAGTTGCTGTGGCTGTGACAGGAGAGTTTGGCACTGGAAACCTCCAGCACATTTTTTGGGGAAAAACTACCCTTTTTGGTGTTTGACCTCCTCATTCCACCCCAGGGATGATCCAAGCCAAAGGTGCCTGATCTGAGCTCACCCAAAAAAATGGGAATAATCCCTTAACAAGAGCAAAGCCTTCATCAGAGAGAGAGAATTTTAAATTTATCACCCTGCCATGGAGGGAAATTCCTGAATATTTTGGGGTTTTTTGAAACTGAAAGCTTAAACTCCATATTTTTCCAGCCTGGATATTCCTCCTAATTCTGCCGTGCTGATCCAAAGGCTTGAAAAGCCCCCAGCCATCCTTGCCCCACTTTCCTCTCGGAATATTTATTCCAGGGAATATTGTATCAACATATTGATCTCCCTAAATCTCATTAAGAGGTGCAGCAGGTCCAGCCACGTCTCAGAAATTCGTTTTCACCTTCCCTTTGCTTGATTTTTATTTTAATTCCTGTTCCTGCATCAGATTAAATCTAAAAATAAACCCTGTGTAAATACCTCCCCTCTATCTACGCATTTTTGTCAGCGCTGTTTGAACTGAAACAAAGTGAAAGCCTGAGTTAAATGTGATTCCTGAGATAATTCCGTGTGGGACAAGAGGCTGCTGGTGCCTTCCTTCGCCCTGAAGGTGGATTTAGCTGCTGTGAGGGTGAAATCCTCTTTTCTCCACAGCCCAAGGAGAGGTGGCACTGGCGGAATTTGGAGCACAGAGCTCTGCCCCGGGGAGGAGATGCCCTAAATCCCAGAGAATCCAGTCCTGTGACACAAATACACCCCAGTGCATCGTTGTCCCAAAAACCCTCCTCGCTGGGCTCAAAAAATTCATTTCATCTCAGAATGTCTCAATTTTTCGGGTGTGGGCACGCGACAAACGGAACAGATTTGCCCTGGTTTTGTGTGTGATGCCAAAGGTGTTAAAAACTCTCTGAGCTCTGGCATCGGGGCCCGGAGAGCCCCGTCCGAGGGCAGGAGGGTCCCGAGCCCTCAGCATTCCCGTGATGGGCTGGGATGGGATTGATACCGGTAACGAGGGGAAATCTCAGCTCCTTTCCCTTTGGAACCAGACGGGAAGAGCCAGGACGGAGCCTCCCCTTGCCTGAGGTTCCCGCAGACATCAACACCTCCTAAACAGCTCAGAGTGGGATCCTCTCCTCTCCCAGGGCTGGGATACTCCCTCTTTTTTTATTTGCTATCCCAAAAATTGATTTCTTCATGTTTTTAACGATTTTTTTCATCAGAACTCGAGCACCTGCTTGGCCCCTTCCTAAGCACGTTACTGGAGTGGCTTTTCCAGCTAAAATCCCACGAACTTGAACTTCATGGCATTGAGTTGGGACAGGATGATTCCCTGGATTCAGTCTCTTCCTGCTGCATCCCTGATTCCTCCCAGTCAGGAAGAGCAACCCTCATCCCCAGCCACAGGCACCAACCCATCCAATTATCCCCATGGAATGGGGAAGCCCATTTCAGGTCTTGTTTCAGCTGAGATGTCACTTCCCAAAGATTGGGTATTGGGAAAAAAATTCCATCATGGAAAGGATTGTCCAGCCCTGGGCAGTGGTGGAGTCCCCATTCCTGGAGGGATTTAAAATCCATGTGGATGTGTCACTGGGACATGGCAGTTGTTCATGGCTGGACTCAGCTATTTGGAGGTCTTTTCCAAAATTTTTGGTTCTATGATTCCATGATTCTATTCCTGGATCAAAAGCATCCTGAGATCACAATTCAGGGAAAAAAAGGGATTTTCCTTCCCTCCCTCCCTCCCTCCTTCCTTCCTTCCTTCCTTCGTTCCTTCCTTCCTTCCTTCGTTCCTTCCTTCCTTCCTTCGTTCCTTCCTTCCTTCCTTCGTTCCTTCCTTCCTTCCTTCGTTCCTTCCTTCCTTCCTTCGTTCCTTCCTTCCTTCCTTCGTTCCTTCCTTCCTTCCTTCGTTCCTTCCTTCCTTCCTTCGTTCCTTCCTTCCTTCCTTCGTTCCTTCCTTCCTTCCTTCGTTCCTTCCTTCCTTCCTTCGTTCCTTCCTTCCTTCCTTCGTTCCTTCCTTCCTTCCTTCGTTCCTTCCTTCCTTCCTTCGTTCCTTCCTTCCTTCCTTCGTTCCTTCCTTCCTTCCTTCGTTCCTTCCTTCCTTCCTTCGTTCCTTCCTTCCTTCCTTCGTTCCTTCCTTCCTTCCTTCGTTCCTTCCTTCCTTCCTTCGTTCCTTCCTTCCTTCCTTCGTTCCTTCCTTCCTTCCTTCGTTCCTTCCTTCCTTCCTTCGTTCCTTCCTTCCTTCCTTCGTTCCTTCCTTCCTTCCTTCGTTCCTTCCTTCCTTCCTTCGTTCCTTCCTTCCTTCCTTCGTTCCTTCCTTCCTTCCTTCGTTCCTTCCTTCCTTCCTTCGTTCCTTCCTTCCTTCCTTCGTTCCTTCCTTCCTTCCTTCGTTCCTTCCTTCCTTCCTTCGTTCCTTCCTTCCTTCCTTCGTTCCTTCCTTCCTTCCTTCCCTCTCCTCTCCTCCCCAGGTCTGATAAAACCCAACATCCCGCATGGAGATGGAAATTAGAGACGGAAAATAAAGGTGAAAATGGGAACCTTTCCCAGTGAAGGTGTAGGGAAGAAGAACAAATTTTCCTGGAGATGGGTTGATAGGAAATGTGGTGTTTGGTGTAAAAAGATTCATCCTTTAGGGTGGAACAACCCTAAAAACTGTGGGGGCTTCCCTTAGAGCTGCTGTGCCCTCAAGGACATCGGGAATTCAGGGCCATCGGGAGTTCAGGGCCATCAGGAATTACACAGCACTAATTTGGTGACATAAATCTTGGGAAATGGGCATCTCATTCCACAGCCAGAGCTTCCAAAAAAAAGAACAAAAAACCCCAAAGGACTCAGGAAAGGCAAGCATTAAAAAAATTATCATCAAACCTCCTGAGTGCTTCCCCCCGTCCATCCCCACCTCCACGCTTCCCTTTGGAAAGGGCTCAGGATGATACAAACATGGATCAAAACATGATAAAATCACGGCATGACCTATTCCAAACGCCAAGGTTAATGCTCTCCCGATCCATCACCATCCATTTCCGGGCTGCAGGAGGGATTTGTGCATCCATCGCCAGGGAAGCAGAGCTGTTCCCCACCTCCGCTGGGCCAGCTGGGTCTAACCCAGAGCAGGGCACCCCAGCCCCTTCCTGCTCCCCATCCCTGAGTCCTTTCCCTAAACAAATGGATCTGGGGGGGTTTTAAAGCATTGGACATTCTGGATCTTTCCTCTGGAGCCTGGTGTTCCTTTGGCGAGCTGGGAAGTGGCTGTGCTCAGACAGGACGAGGAGAGTACTGGGCCGGTGGGTAAATATCAAATGTTGAGCCCAGCAGAGCAGGAATTCAGGGATGTAATCCCACAGGGATAAAACCGCGGGCATCGGCCACGAAACTTCCTCACCATTGGACAGAAGGATTCGGGTCCCAGCTCCATTTCCTAAGGAAAAGAGGAAATGGCCTCGTGTTGCACCGGGAGAGGTTTAGGTCAGTTCTGAGGGAAAATTTCTTCCCCAAAATGGGGTCAAGCCCTGGAACAAACTGCCCAGGGCAGGGGTGGAGCCCCCATGGCTGGGGGGATTGAAACCCTGTGGATGTGGCACTGGGGGACGCGGGGCAGTGTGGCCTTGGCAGTGCTGGGAATGGTTGGACTTGATGAACCTCAAGGGTTTCCATCCTAAATTTCCCTCTGACTTCTCAAGGAGGGCTGTGAATCCCCTCCTGCTGGGGCCCTTTGCTCCATGACTCTGAAGGGTTTCCCTGGCTCCAAGAAATTTCCATGGGGGCTTGGACTGGGTCTTAAAATAGGTGGAATCCAAGCACAGGTAGAATCCCAGAATCCCAGAACGGTTGGGTTGGAAGGGACCTTAAAGCCCATCCCATTCCACCATCCCAGGGTTCTCCAAGCCCCATCCAGCCTTTAAAGGTCCCTTACAACCATCCCTTCTATGATCCTACAATGCTCTGGAGAAGTTTGGACAGTGGGAAAGCCCTACTGGAGCTCCTTCCCTCCTGCAGCAGGGAATAAACCGAGATGAGGCTCCTAAAATACAATTTTAGAGCTTCCCAGCCCACATGCCACGGATCAGACTCCGCAATCCCAGCTGGAATAACAGGAGTGCAGCTGGAGCATGGAATGGGATTGGACAGGTTGTTACTTCCATGCGAGCCAAGCCAGGGGAAAATGGGATGAGACAGCTCCAGCAGCTTTGGGGGGTGCAGAACTCCTGAATTCCTGATGGATGATGGGCAGAGCCCACCCGGCAGAGCCGTTTGCAGCCACTCGGTATCGGGAGTGACGAGGAGTTGGTCACTGTCCCCGGGATCATGCACGAGCCCGTGGAATTTTGGGCTTTCATGGATGAAAACACGGAATGGGACGTGGGTCTGTGGCAGGAGGGACACGGAGCTCCCCTCCCAGGGTGCCCAGATGTGCAAGGGGACACATCAGCAGCGAATTATCCGGCATTTACCCACCGCTCCCACAGCAGGATGTGTCAGCCAGCAGGAGAAGGTTCATTATTGTTTATTCCGTTTTTAATCCTTATTGTGGATTTAGGCTCCAATTAGTGCTGGAGTCTGGGGTGTGTCCAAAGCTGGTGGATTTATTTCTATATAAAACCAAAATATTATTGTGTGACAGCGATTTTTGGGCTTTATGGCAGTGCAGGGTACCACAAACACCCCAAAACCAGGGAGTTGCAAGAAGATGGGATGTGAGTTTTGGGGGATGCACGCAAGGCCAGCCCCTTGGAATGGAACCAAAGGAGCTTCTATTGCACGAAGAGGCAGAGTTCTGATCGTTGTCTGCTTTCCTGATTACAAAGCGATGTGCTTTAGATGAAAATGGGAGGTGGACGGCTGCCGGGGACTCAGCCGCGTTTCTCGTGGCGCTGGCGCTAATCCAGGTGATGTGTGCACAGTTAAACTCGTGCCTCCAGCCAGATGTTCCGGCAGAAGTTTCGGCCGGGACTAAAAGCCATTCCGCTGGTTTCTGTCAGGCGATGCCCTCTCACACCTGCTTGCCCGTGCAGGAGCGGCCGCCGCTGCTGAAGGCTCGACTGCCCGAGGAAACACCCGGTAACCACTGCTGGAATCAAACAGGGGCCGTATCCACATGGATACAAAGGTGGCGTTTCCCAGGAATTTATGGGGCCGTTAAAGCCGCGGTGAAACAGAATGAAAAAGAGAATTGTCACGGATTTTTACACTGAGGGTGGGGAAGCTGTGGCTGCTCCATCCCTGGAGGTGTCCAAGGCCAGGTTGGAGCAACCTGGGATAGTGGGAGGTGTCCCTGCCCACCTGGATGGGCTTTAAGGTCTCTCCAACCCCAGCAATTCCAGGATTCCGCGTTCTGAGCCACCAGGGATGGCAGCACAAGGAGCCACTTCGCCTCCAGCTCTGCCTCTCCCCACATCCCCACACAGACAGACCGTGCCCATCCAGCTCCCTCGGGGATTGCTGTTTGCTCTTCCAGCTGTGCCTGTGGGCAAACACAAATCCCAAAAGCTCCTGGAGGTTAACGGGGAAAAGCTCCCCGGCCAGGGAGTGTAAACAGCTCCGGGAATGTGTTCACGTTCGGTGACCGCAGGAATGAAAGCCACGCAGGCTGCCTGGGCCAAGAACCTCTCTTGCGATGCGTTCAAACCAAAACAAAATTCCCTGGGCTTGGAAGGGGCCGGGGAGCAACGTGCAGGGTTCCCCGGAGGAGCAGGGGATGCAGGAATGTGGGCTGTGTTCCTTGGGAAAGGCTGCTTCGGTTTGATGCAATTCCATGATTTCGGTGATGGCAAACAAGGCTCAGTCCCCTTTTTCTCACCACAAAACCTGGGAATGATTTGGCAGGGTGGGATGGCTTCATATGCAAGAATTTCCCCCAAAACCTGAATTAAAAAAAAAAATTAGTCCTGGAAATCTTCCTTTCAACTGCTCCTGGGATTGTTTTGATTCTGGTCCTATAACGACTCGCTGGTGTCAAGATCAAAGGGAAATTGGGGAGCTTTGTGTGGGTTTCACGTCCCTTTCCTTTTATCTGGGCTCAGGAGGGAATGAAAGATCAGACCCTGGTGTTATTCCCAGGGGAAAGCATTCAGGGAAGCAAGAGGAGAAATGAAAGTCCAACCCTTTGGGGCATTTGAAATGGCAATGAAAAAAGAGGGATCCAAGCCTGGGGACATGTGAGGAGTCAGGGAGGGACAACAGAGGAGGCATGAAAGGAAAACGGAGAGATGGGAAAGGGAATGAGGCAATTAAAGGAAGGTTTGGTCATGCAGGGCCCTCTTCCTCATCCGTGCCTATGGAAAACCAGCCTTGGAAGGAATTCCTGGCCCCCTGTTCGAGTCAGGATTTTGCCACCAGCAGCATTCCCAGCTCCCTGTGAGGATTTTGCCATCAGCAACATTCCCAACTCCCTGGCAGGATTTTGCCATCTCCCCAAAGGGTGAGGATCAAGGTCCCGCTCAGCTCCAGAGGCACCAGATCCTGGTGGAATCCTGGGTGTCTGGCTGAGCACAGGACCTGCTCCGTCCACAAAACGTGGGATATGAGCCTTTCCCTGTGCCAGCCTTTCCTTTTCCATCAGCAGCTTCCCAGTGATTCCAGTAAACTCCAGCAGGAACCTGCTCAGCAGCACTGGTGGGGCGACACACAGGGGCCAGCAGCTCCCCAGTGCTAAAATTCGGGAATGTTGTGGCTCCAGAGTGGTGACCTTGCACCTATTGCTCCCTTTCCTTTGGGGCTGGAGAGGAGAACTCTATCAGCACCACTCCTGGAGCATTCCTGGCAGGAATTTTCCCTATCCCAGGAGGAATTCTGAGCAGTGACTGTCCCAGGAGTGTCTTTGGAGCTCCTCTCTGCAGGGTGAGGCTGCTCAGGGAAGGATCTCTGTTCCCTGGCTGGCACAATCCCGCTGGGAATGTGGGTGTGAAAACATCCCTGTTTTCCTCCCCCTGAAAAAGAGGGAAAAGAGGCAAAAGCTGGAAAATAAACCCAAATAGACACATGAACAATTTGCCTCCTGTGAACATAAAATCATGGAATTAAGGTTGGAAAAGACCTTGAATATCATCAAATCCAAGCTCCAGCGTTGATAAACCTTTGTGGGTTGATAAGGGATGGTGCATCTCATCCCAGGGCACAAAATTATCCTGGGTAAGAAGAAACAGGGATTTCCTTCCCGTGAGGAAGGATGGTGAATGCTAAATATTTCCTGCATTTCCCAGTCCTAGCAGGAATGTTGTTCCCCCACCAGGAATGTCTGTGGGATTTTCAGCTGCCTTTCTGCTCAGGGGGCAGAGCTGACAGACAAAACATGGAAAATGAAGCGGCTCGGGAGAACTCCTGGAAGATATTTACGAGCTTTCGCATCAAACGTGGCCGTATTTTAATCCCTTGCTTGATGTTTACACATTTTTATCTCCATTTCCCATTCTTTAGCAGCTCCTGCTGCGCGTGGGGCTGGTTGTTGTTAGAGCACATCGCAGGGCTTGAGGCTTTTTTATCCACACCAAACAGCAAAAATCACCTTTCTTTTTCCACCAAAGGCAGAGGAGTTGCTGCCCACAGCGGGTTTGATAAAGCAGAAGTTGTAGAAGCATCTCCTGGCTGGCTGGAGCTGCTTTTAGGATCCTCATGTGGGGGGGACAAAGTGCTGCTGAGCATTAAAAACCCTGCTGGGCAGCCCCTCTCGTTTTCACTTCTCCTTGTAAAGCTCAGGCACTAGAAATGGTTTGTCTTGCTTAAGGAATGGTGTGCAAAAAGCCCTGAAATTCCCCTGCCATTGAAAAACACGGAGATAAAGCACCGGGAATTACGAGCAGACAATATGAATGGTCTGGTTAAGTGATTTATCAGCCCCTTTCCCCAGCTATTCCCACTGGGCGCTCACATTTCCATCAGGGATGACAGCACTGGCAGAGCAGGATCCACACAAATCTCGCGGCTTCCCTGTCCTTCCCTGCGATGACAGATCCGTCACGAGGGATGAACGATCCCCAGATCCCCTTGATTTATGCCCCAGCTGGAAAAAATGAAAATAAGGCTCGTAGGAGTTTCTCCTGATAAATCCCAACCTTATCATCCCAGCTCCGCTGAGGTCGCTCCTTTCCTCCCGGAGATTGGCAAGAGCCAAGGAGATATTGAGTGGGCCAGGATATTTATGGGAATAAATGGCAGTGTCTTATGAGGATTAAAGGGAAAAACTTCAGGAATGATAAAAAAGACAACCTTTGGAATCCTTTTAGTGAGAAATTAATGGAGATAAAGTCGGCCTAGTGCAGGGAGGGAGGGGGAAACGCTCCGACGTTTCCCTTGGCAAACCAACGGCGCTGGAATACCGAGGGCAACGTTTGGGAACAACAAAAGTCAGCCAATACAATGCTCTGGTTTCCAGGGAAACCCAACCTTGGCCTTTGGTCCCGTATTTCAGCGGGTTTCATTATCCTCCCTGGGTTTGGGATAATGAATTGGCTGTTGATGGATGCTGCTGCCTCGGAGCCGCCTCCTTCGCGAGGTTTCCGCTGTTTCCCGGTCCCGGCGGGATGTTGGGATCACTGGGGGAGCACCAAAGGCAGGGCTGTCCCTTTGGAGGGGTTTCTGCTCCATCCAGATTGTGGAATTTTGGGGGACCTGCAAGAATCAGTTTTTTAATTCATTCTCTGCATAAATAAGACAGGCTGAGAGAGCTGGGAATGTTCCCCTGGAGAAGGGAAGGATCCAGGGAGAGCTCAGAGCCCCTTCCAGGGCCGAAAGGGGCTCCAGGAGAGCTGGAGAGGGACTGGGGCCAAGGGCTGGAGGGACAGGACACAGGGAATGGCTTCAAAGTGGGAGAGAGGAGCGTTAGATGGGAGATTGGGAACTGGGAATTCCTGGCTGTGGGGGGTGTGGGTGGACAAAGGACCCCAGGAGAGGATGGAAACACACTCCCATCCCCCACATCCCTGTCTGCTCCTCCCTGGCCTCACAGAGGCCACTCATCCTTTAAATCCTGGCCACCTCCTCTGCTCTTTTCCTTCCCTTTTTCTCCCAACAGCCTCTGGCAGTTTTTTCCTGAGTCACTTCTCTGCGTGGGCCGAGGTTTGGCAAGTGACTCATCACTTGGAGTGCTGAGGGCACGAAATGTTGTTTTGGAAATTAAACACCCGACACATTCGGAAAACAAATCCCTTTGAGGTGTCTCCCAAAGAGGTTCCTAAAAGGAAAATGTTTGCAATTAAGTCACTTCCCAAAAACGTCGCCTTCTGTGCTGAGTGGCTGAACTTCCTTCATCTTCTCTTTGCAAATATTGGTGGTGGATTTGGGAAATCGGGGAAAAACTCACCGTTTCACCTCATAAATGAGCAGACAATGAAACAGTTTGCTGGAAAAGTGTTGGTTCTATTTTCCCTGTTAATTACATGGCTTGTGATGGTTGGAATAATCCATAAAATCCCCCAAAACCCCGGATCAAACCCGGTTTGGGTGTGGATGGGGCTGGTTGGGGTCTGTGCAGTTATGGGAGCCCTCGAGTCCCCAGCTCACTCCTCAGGCTGGTTCTGTTATGCTTCCCACGTGTGTTTAATTTCGTGAGCCACACATTCCCGTTTTCCCCTGATTTTGTGTATTCTTTTCTTCTAAACCCAGTGAAATACGTCATCACTAAAGGGATTCTCGTGTGATGGCTTCATTCTGAAATAACCCCAAGGGGACAAAGTTCAGAGCAACCCAGAACTGCTCTTGATTTACTGCAAATATGATTAAAATTTTATCTGAAGGGTTTTTTTTCCTGAGCTCTTTTTTCCCGCCTGCACTGTGCTGCTCTGTGTTTTCATCCAGCACATAAAAGAGGCTTTTGGGGTTTGTTTTGTTTTTTTTTTTTAAACTGCAGTTTAGCAGTGCAAAGGTGCTCGTGGAGGATTTAAATTCTCTGAAAGCTTCCCCTCAGTTAATCACAACTTTTATCATCTTAAAAGCAAAGCAGAGAAGGGCTGGGTAATAAAGGGCAAGAAATGCAAAGTGCAGCACGTTTGAAAGGGTGACCCTGTGGAACTGGGATGAGTTACAGCCAATTCCTCCCTGCTGGGGCATCCTGGCTTTTCCAGTGGGAAGCTGCCAGGTTTATTTGGATTTGTAACTACTCCAGGCTCCAGGATAAAGCCCTTTCCCCTCACATTTTCCTCTGTCACCAGAGCAGCCAAGCTCATTCTTTAACGCCTTTCCTTGTGCATCAAGGAATTTTGGGGGGCCTCAAGAATCAGTTGAGTTTTTTAATTCATTCTCTGCATAAATAAGACAGGCTGGGAGAGCTGGGAATGTTCCCCTGGAGAAGGGAAGGATCCAGGGAGAGCTCAGAGCCCCTTCCAGGGCCTAAAAGAGCTCCAGGAGAGCTGGAGAGGGACTGGGGCCAAGGGCTGGAGGGACAGGACACAGGGAATGGCTTCAAAGTGGGAGAGAGGAGCGTTAGACGGGATATTGGGAACTGGGAATTCCTGGCTGTGGGGGTTGTGGGTGGATGAAGGACCCCAGGAGAGGATGGAAACACATTCCCATCCCCCACATCCCTGTCTGCTCCTCCCTGGCCTTGTCCTTGGAAATGCACCCTTGGCTCTGGAGGGTGGGGTTTATAAACGGATTGCAGGAGCTGTTGTTCCATCTAAACTCCCCCATAAATGTCATGTAAACAAACGTAAAACAACAAACAGCCCTGGAAATCACTTAACGAGCGTTTCTGCTCCTCCTGGGAATTTCAAGTTCCTTTAAATGAAACTTAACAGCAAGAAGCCTTTTATTTCCTAATGTTTCCAGCAGCTCTCGCTGTGGACTCATCCTTCATGGAGGCCTGTGGCTTCTGCATCCCTGGCATGATGATTCCCTTACAGAAATCATAACATCCTGGATTTTATGGGCAATTCCAGCTGATTGAATCCTGGTTTTCAATCACTCTTCCCTCATGGAAAAGCAAATCCGACAGTACCGGGATCAGGCAATCCTGATGATGTTCAGTTTTGGGATAGCTGTTTCTAACACATGGAATTTCAACCCAGAGCTGTGCTTTCCACCCTGGAAGGTGCAGTGGTGCTTGCGCTGGACCAGGTTATTATTAATATACCATTAATATTAATATTAGTAGTAATAATAATAATAACAACAACAACAACAATAATAACAATAATATTAATGAAGAAAGTATTTGGCACATTTGGAATCCAGCACCTCCTGACTGAGCATTCCCGAGCTCTCTGGAAAAATTAATTCCATCCCACCCAGGTCCCTTGAGGGGAATATTTCCATGGCAGAACTATGGACACTTAGGAAGGCTGACAATAAACACTTTAATTGGATTCTTTCTGGGATAATTGGACCCTGGCTGGTGGGAGAAGGGGAGGAAAGGGGTGGCAGAGAGGGAATATCCATGAGGAAAACACAACTGCTGCTGTGCTTTTCCAAGGGAAATGCATTTCCCCCTTTGCTCCCTTCCTCCCAACAAGTTCAGGAAAACCACATTTCCTTGCTCCCAGCTCACTCTGGATCACAGATGTTCTGAGCTGAACTGGTGGGAATTGCATTAAATTAGGGATAAAGCTTGTAACAGCTTTTGCATCCTGGTGCTTCCGCAGGGAAGCTCGTTTTCCCTTGGAAGTGCTCATATTCCCTGGAATAAGTGATCCAGGCAGGGAAGAGCTGCTGCTGGGTTCCTGGTCCTCCAACATGAACTGGCAGCCCTTGGGAGAGCCACAAATCCGTGGGGCTTCCCACTGTCAGAGGAAAGTTTGGATCACAAACCCAAGGAAGACTGGGACAGTCCCAAGCTCCACGTTCCGATGCAGATCCCAGCACGGCAAACTGGGATAGAACAGAAAACCACTCAGACTGCAATAAACTCATTATTGTTTTCAGGGAAGGGGATTAATTAACTATCTATGGGATAAGCTGGATAAATCACGTGTAATGAGCAGCTTCCACATGGAATGGCTGATTCCAAGGCTAATTCCAAGGGCAGGGCTGTAACCTGGGGTTCCATGGAGTTCTCCAGGTTTTCACCTCCAGGAATTTGTATTTCAGGGCTTGGGAACAGTTCCTGCCTTGCTGGAGAGATGAGCTGGTGGGATGATCCAGTGGGTTTGGAGATCCTCAGGGCTGAGTCTTGGCCATGGTGTCCCATTCCTGTGTGCATTCCTTGCTGAAGGATCCTAACGATCATTCATTAATTAACCCTGGGAATTAAGCGCTGTCCATGCACTTCCCAATCCCTGGGGAGCTGGAAATTGTGCTGCCAGCAAAGCTTTGTCATTTCCCCATCGTGGAGAGGAGGTCTTGGAAGAAGCACCGTAGGAGGCTGCTCCGAGGGTGGACTCCTGAGCAAAGCGCTTCCACGCTAAATAAAAAGCTGGAAAGAAGCATCTTCTATCAAGGATCCAGGGAATGGGCTGTGACTCAGGAATCCTGAATGGAAAAGCTGCTGCCATCTGGCTTTATCTCAGCTCCCTGCCTGAGTCAGCCCAGCCGGGCAGGGACAACCTGCCATGGACACAGCGGTGCCAACGGAAGGGTGGCATCACCTGGCACGGCCAGAAGCCAACGGAGAGGTGGCATCACCTGGCACATTCCTGACAGCACCCCCCACCTGCCATTTCCCCTTGGATGCAGCGTGCAGAGGGCTCGGGAAGGTTGGAAAAGCCCTGGGAAGCTCAGGAGGGTGGCACTGCCCCTGGAAGTCCCTGCTGAGTGGGGGGATGATCTGTGGCCTCCTTTGTCATCCATCCTTTTCCTTGGATCCAACAGGCTGAGGTGGGCTTTGCTCCTGGTTAGCCACGAAAATAAACTGGGAAAATGCATCACGGATGTGCAGGAAAAGTCAGAGTTAATGAAACTTAATTCCAGGCTTCCAGACTAATCCAACATTTGCATTTTTCTAACTTTAGTAATTTCCCAGACTTCAGATCTGGCTTCAGTGAACACATAATTCCTTGTTTTCCTGACGAGGAGTGTGGATTTCAAAAAGCTCCCTGCACTGAGTGAATTCAAGGGGAAATGCTTTTCTTTCATATCAATCAAGCTCTTTTAAACAACTCAAGTTCATTTCACGCTCTTCTCCTTGATTTCCGTACCTTGTGTTCAGCAGGAAAAGCAAAGCTCAGAAATAAAACCGAGCTTGGTTGGCAAAAATAGAATTTGCAGAAGCAAAATGGAATTTTAAAGCTGGTGCCTTCCTTTGTCCTGCTTTTTTGGCAGGAATAGGCAGGAGAGGGATGAGATGGGAGGATTTTATCCTGCTAATCCAGGTGCCCACCTGAAATGCCACTTCCAGGTGTCCCGGGTGTTGTTTTCACCTCCAAAAGGCAAAGCCCATCCGATATTTTGGGCAGCAGCAGGAAATGCTTCATTCCCTGGGGAGTTTGGGGTGCCTGGTCCCAAACCTTTGGCATCTCCAGGAACTGGTTGAAGCTGATTGGATTTCTCCTGGAGAGGTTGATGAACCTGGGGGTGGATTCCAGGAGAGGCTGGAGAGCATGGAATCGTAGAACCATTAAGGTTGGAAAACCCTCCAAGATGAGCATCTTCCATCGCATATATTTGCTGAAGGTGAGGATTAAGGAACATCCCTTTAATCATCCCACTGGTGTCAGCCTTGGATTGTGGAATATTCCCTACATCCACTCGCACTGAGGGTGTGGGGAGCTGCTTTCCAATATAAAAATCTTTAATTCCACTGGATCCTGCCATTTGGAAGGCATTTTAGGAAGAGGGGGCAAAAGAAAGATAAATACAGGGAAGGAATTGCATGTAGGAATAGCCTATGGAATGATGTGGAGGGGCTGAGTGTCCATGGTCATCCCAAAAATCACTGTTCTGATATTGTTGCATTTTGGAGAAGCAAGGAAAGCATCTCAAAATTTTTGGATAGAAGGCTTCTGCTGTCTCTTCTCCATAAATTAAAGTCTGGCTCTTTTTTTTTCCGGGAAAAGCTCACTCACTTTGCACTCTGGAAAACAGGATGCATTTCCCCTTTTCCCGTATTTATTTATCTCGGCACAATTCTGATTGTTCCTTTAAACCCCAGTTCCCGGAGGGCACTGAAACCAAAGGGACTCTTTCCATTTCCAAACCAACGCTCCATTGTGTCCTTAAATCTCTTTCTTAGCCACTGTTTCGGAAACCTGCCACCCTTTTCTTTGATATTCCTGCTTATTGCTCATGAAGCTGCTCCTCTCCCTTTTTCCCTTCTCCAAGACACAAAATGAGCATTCTCCTTCCCGGCTTTTGTCAATGATCACCGGCTGCCATCTCCTATCAAAGCGCTTCCAGGAGTGACATAGCGGAAAAAATAGGAAAGGACCGGGAGAGGAGCATCCCATTCAGCACGGAGCACTCAGCACCCACGCCTCGCTGCCTGAGAGGCAGCTCTGCTCCCGGGAAAAGCCGCCAAAAACAAAGGGAAAAGGCAGGAACTCCCCGCGGTCCATCCGCTGCTCATTTTAGCGGCTCCGGGATAATTGTTGTGTGCATTCCAAACGGACACAAGGTGGTGGTTGGGATAAACATGGGCCAGGGAACACCAGGGCAGGGCAATTTCCCTCCATCCTTAATGGATTTGTGTTTTCCTTGTGGGCAGCATAGTGTCCTGATGTTTTCCTGGCGGGATCCGTCTCACCGCGGGGTCATCGCGGGGACCCTTCCAGCGGTGAAGAGCGAATTCTTCACGGGCCAGATGCTGCCACCTTTATCCTCTCTAAGTGGTGCCTCTCCCAGCCCCATCCAACGGGAACGGGCTCCACAGGGATGCAGGAGCCCGCAGGGGGTCCCTCAGAGCCGTGGCCTCTCGGTTGCTCATTTTGATGGGGATTTATTTGGAGCAAACCAAGGAATTTCTCCTCTTCCCTTAAGCGAAGAGGAAGAAAACAGCAACCCAATAACAGCAGCTTTTTCCTAACTGTGTCATTCATGGGTATTTTTATGCAGGATTTTTGGCTAATTACAGCATGAAAGACCAGTTATCCCTTTCCAAAGTCTTTCTACATCCTTCCCTAAATTAATTAATTCCCTTTATCTCAACTTCAGGGCCAAGTTTAGGCAGAACTCCTCTTAATCTGCCATTTAAAAAAAATTTTTTTAGCCAAATATTTGGCAGCACTTTAAATATTCACCTTGAAATGTGTCCCTGCTTCTCAGTGCCCCTTGCCAAAGTCTTCCAACTGCCTTTCCCGAAGATGTTCTTTAAAAAAATATATAAAATCAATGCTTTTTTAACCCTCTGCCTGGAAGAAATTCCAGCAAAAGAGTAAAAAAGTAGGACAGCCTCACTTTTTCAATGCTGCAGTGGACTATTTATGCAAAGTTGAGTGGAAAATCATCAGATTTCCATTTGTTTCCTTATCTGCCAGGAATCAGGGGGATCATTCCCATGCTGGGTACAATATGGCAATAAATGATGGAGGAATTCCAGGCATTTCAAGGAATCTCAAAAATCTACCTCATTAGGTTAATTAAGTGATTATGGTTTCTGCCAACTGGGAAGGAAAGACTGAAAAATCATGGGAAAACACCCATGGAATGGCTGCCTTTTCTTTGTGTTATTTACATGGCTTAGGGATTTATAATGGAATCCAGGAGAGAGAGAGAAAAGAGAAAAAACCCCAACCAACTCATGGAAAAGCCAAGAACCTGGCAGAGAATCCACCCTTGTCTTTTGCCATACAAGGAGTTGTTAAACACCTTTATCCTAGTTCAGGGCAAAATTTAGGGAAAATTCTTTTTATTCCGCCATTTCCCCCCTTTTTTTTAGTAAATTTTTGGCAGAATTTTGGATGTTCACCTTGAAATGTAGCTGCAGTTTGATTTTCTGCTCCCCTTGTAAGAGACTTCAAATCAGATTTCAGTCGGGTTTGCAAAGTTACAGAAAAGTTTTGGGAATTTTTTGCTTCAAAATGGACACTGTTAAAGTTATCCCACTCCAAGGGGCAAGAAAGGACATGTTTTGGGAAGCAGGACATTGAGTGGCTGGTATTGACCACATCAGATGTTTAGAGCCCTGATTTATTTATCTTAAAAGATAATCTCAGAATATTCCGAGTTGGAAGGGACCCACAAGGATCACAAAGTCCAACTCTTGGATGGGGATGGATCCCACAACTTCGGCCATTTTAACTCCAACCAACTGAGCTCATCTGGGATGACGGCCAAGAAGAGAGGGAAAACGGAGCTGACTGCCCTTTCCAAGGCATTTTTCATGTCTCCAGATACTTTTGTCCTCCTTTCTCCCAACTCACTCGGAGCTATCCCGGTTGCATGTCCCGCCTTGCCGCTCCACCGTTGCCTTTGGATCCTCCCCTCAATGGGAACATTTTCCATGTCTGTCACGGGCCTGCTCTCCCGGAGATTGCCTGGAGGCTGAACGTTTGTGTAATAGATTTTGACACCCCATATGGCCCTCGCGGATCTCTGCGGCACGAGCTGAAATCCCGCTCGCGTCGTTGGCAACGCCGAGTATCTGGGAGCAGCCTGGCTTTTCCTCTTCCACGGCGATATCCGCATTTGGGAAGATTAATGTGCTGATCAGGCACTGGCAAGGAGCTGAAGTAAATGACCTAATAGGTCTTTCCATCCCTAATTCCCGTGTTTTATTAAGAGGGATTCTTAGTCGCCGCGGCGCTGATTTGTCGGAGCTGTCACCGCCGAGGGAAGGCGGGAGAGGTGGCACTAACGGTGTCATCTAAATCCATCTTTTTTTTTGGCACCTCTGCCCCTGTGAATCACGAGGACCATCTGGAGAGCGGGCACATTGCCATGCTGGCAGATGGGCAGGGCTGTAGCGAGCTATGAGCCCGTGGATGATTTTCAAATGTGCTGTTGGGAGAGCATTTCCAGCAGGAATATCCAAACAGCTTCCCGGAATGAGCCCCTGGATCTGTAGGTAGGAATGAGCCATTCAGCTCCCAGAAAAAACCCACCCAAAATTACATCCCTGGAATGAAAATTCCGCCTGAGAGATGCCAGGGAGGGCTGGGGGAGGAAAGGCAGGGATTCTTCCCTGCTGTTCCGGTGGGTGCCAGTGGTTTGGCACCACCATGGGATCCTCCTGGAGCCACAACCCACATCCCAAGGGTTTAATGCCCAACAATTTCACACACCACTGGGGAAAAGGTTCATAATTATATATAAGTTTATATATATATATATATGAAATATAGAATAGATCTAATTATAATTCCTAATTATCATAACTCCGTTCCATCCCGATGGGAGCATTTGCCTCCAGGCCTCGTTCCTGCAGCTGGGACACAAACACAGACAAGGCACAATTTGCTGCCACGGAATATTTTTAGCAGGTCATCCATTGCTCCAGAATTTCTGCTTTCCCGCGAGACGTGGAAAGCTGTTTTTCCCCTCACATCCAATTTATTTCTTTGGAATTCAGACCAAGCCAAGCTCTCTCCACCTGGGGACAGCGGGAGTGTCACTGGAGGTGGCTTCTCTGTGGATGGGGTCACTTTTTCCTTCTCCTCACACCAGGCCTCTTTGATTTAACCACATTCTGTGGATTTAGCTCCAAGGCACAGGTGCAGAAAGACCTCATTGCTCATCCAATTTGGAATTGTGGCTCTCCAGTGGAGCAGGGACAATGGCGAGGATGCTGCTGGTGCTGCACTCATCCAAGGGGGTTCATTAGCATGGGCTCCCTGCCATCCCAAAGCGCCTGGGTTTATCCTGGATCCAAGCTGCAGCTGAGGTGGCTCAGTTCTGCCCATGCCACGCTGGGCCTGGCCTAACGAGCCTGGCCTAACGAGCTCGGGCAGCGCTTGCTCTGCGTGGAGCCGGTCCTGTTCCGCAGGGCTGGATGGAATTCCCAGGAATCACGTCCCAGTGGAAATTCACTGGAATGCTTTTAACATGCAACCGAGGTGCTGGGAGTTTAGATACTGATTAAATAGGAAGTGCAGCAGGAAAATGGAGTTATTCCTACTGACCTGTAGCTCCAGGAGCCCTCCTGGGATACCGATCTGGGTGTGTGGGGAGGAGCAGCACCTCCAGCAGAGCTCTGATCCTTGGAAAATGGGGAAAAGTATGCCAAAAGTGCTTTCATTTCTTCTGGAATAACAACTCTTGCCTCAGTGGTGTCGCCAAAGGGATCCATGTGGGATGGAGGGATCCCGTGTGTGATAGGAAGTTTTTAATGAACTCCTGATTGGCCTTCCCGACTAAAGCTCCTCCATCCTGTTTGATTTTAATTCCAGATCTCAATTAGATCTTAGTCTGAGGTAATTGGAAAACGAGCTGGGATGAGGAATTCAATGGGAGCTGCCCACACATCTCCAGACTTCAGTGAAGCCCCTCGGTGTGGAGACGGCTTTCTACCACAAGCTGCGCAGATTTGTTCCAGTTTTATCGGGAATAATTCTCCCAGAGCCCTTGGCCACAAGCAGAGAGTTTAATTATAATAAACCCCCCTCTGGAACATTCCTACTCCGAGTGCATTTGGAATTAGGGAAGCCAGGGAAGTGACTGCTCGTAAATCAGAGGGAGAAGCTGCCGGGCTTCCCCCATTCTCCCAGTCCAAGCATCAACCTGCAGGATTTGGCACTTTTGGGAAGTGCCCCTGCTTATGTGGGGTAGAATCCCATGATTCCTAAATCCATGCTTTTAGACATAACAGCAAACACCCTGCAGGAAAAGAGCTGGATAACCCCATCCAAAGTAATTTATTAACAAAAGTCCTTCCTCTGGAATTTCTTTAAACTCTGCGTGGCTTTTTCTGTTGCCAAATTCACTTTGTGCTGTTGAAAGTTAATTTTAATTTTTTTCCCCTTATCAAGACTGTTATTTTCCACTTGGCAGATCCTGAGGTTTATCTGTTATCCCTAATAGAGCCTGAAATAATTATGGGGTTTTTTCCCCCTGGTTATTTATCTCGGATGTTCATCATGATTAAAAAATCAGCTCATTCCTTGGATCTGGATGATTTTGGGGAATATTATCATGGAGCTGGCTGGCTGCTAGGGCTACCCAAGTCCCAGAGCTCTTCCCTGCTGTCACCTTCCCTCTCCAGGGAAAAGAAATCATGGAATGGTTTGGGTTGGACCTTGAAGATCATCGAACAGGCAGATGTTTGATAAAGTTGGACCAAAGTGCTCCTGGACATCCTCCAGATCCTTGGAATGATGCTGATGGAGGTCCCGTCAGTGCATATGGGATAATTTGTCCTTGGGATTTGGGAAAATACTCCTCCTGCTCTCCTAAAGCTCCAGCTCCGCCCCTTATCCCTGTAAAAGCCTGGAGTTGGGATTTTCGGGCACTTCACTGCTCCAAACCCTGGCTCCAGCTGTGTCACCTCTCCAGCTCCTGGACCAGCCAGATTCCTGGAGCATTTCCATGGATAAACAGCCAACCTTCAGCACTTTTCTGTAATTTTTATAAGGGTTTATTCAAAAACATCAGGATAGACCTCGGCATTCCTGGTGGGACAGATCCCCATCTCCAGCTCCGTGACCTGAGCAGGATCCACTGGAGACTCATCCTGTGACCACCAAAAAGGATTTTCTGTGAGCAGGATCTGGGCTTTAAACCACTTCCCTTCCCTCCATCCATAAATGATCCCAGTCCTTTTATCCATATTGTCCCTCATGGAGGGTTTTGCTCTTGGCACCCCGCTCCGTAAGGATTTCCCTCCCAAACCACCCTGGAGCAAACGGATAAAGCCCTAAAACTGTGCCCCTGCTCCAATTTCCCTGTCCCCTGGAAAACTTTTGGGAAGCCTAAGGAAGGACATGCCTGGAGCTACCTGGGGTGTCCAGGACAGTTGGTGTTGGCTGCCTCCCATTCCAAGGAATCTCTGGAAAGGAGGGCGGAGCCTGGAGCAAACCCCAACAGCTGAGCTGACTCCTGGGCAGCAGCCCATGGAATTCACCCAGGAATCACCACGGGCTCTGCAGGGTGATTTGCAAACCCGGGATGATCCATGAAAAGTTGAATTCCAGGATTTCTCCTTAGCAATGGCTGGAATTCATCCTGCACATCTGCAAGGCATGTGAGCATTCACTGTGCTTATAAAGGTGATTTATTCCAGAGGTTCTTCCCACGTTCCTTCATTTGGGTTATTTTTGCCATTCCGTCGGTGCCCACATCCGAGGAAATCTCAGTTTTGTGGAAGCTCCGCCAAATCCATCATGCCAAGACATCCTGGAGAGGCACAAACCCAAGGGCTGGGATGGATTGGGGGCACAGAGAGGGGCTTTCCCTGCTCGGAGCTTCATCCCAGGGATTATGAGGGATCGTGGTGTCCCATCCATGGGGAAGCTCCGGCTTTTCCTGGATCCCTGCGATGCTGCCGGGTCACTCCGGACAGAGCTCCTGCATGGCAAGGGATGCGCCGACCCTCTCCACAGGGATTTCCTGGCACAAGGCTCATTTTCCTGAGTGGGAAAAGAGCAATTAATCCATGGAGAGCACGCAGATCCATTTATTCCTTTCAGGAATGAGTCATGGAGTGGGAATTGCTCCGTGCCCCAGCCCTTTGCTGCCTCACTCCTCACCGCCCCACGGCCATCCAGGGTTCTTATCCTTCATCAAAGACCCCAAAAAGCTGGAGTCACATCTCATGAATTCCCTTTGATCCTCAACAACCGGATTCATGCCCTTTCAGCCTAAGTTTGGTGGATTTTTATTCCTTTTTCTCCTCAGCAAATCCTTTTTAGCCAAAATTTTTCCCTGCTTGTAAAGTGTCCCATTATAGCGCTCTGGGCAGGAGGAGATTAATGTCAGCTCCCATTTATGCATCCCTATGGATCAGAAGGGCCCTTTGTAATCCCTGTTCCTTTGGGGGGAGTGGGATTAAAAGTTTGCTCTTCCAAAAAAATCCCCCATTGTCGCTTCCCGGGTTATGGCTTTTAGGGAAATTCCCTTTGCCATAAAAACTGATTTATTTCCCTTGGCCTGCTGCGAGGCAGCTGAAGTGGGTGAGCCCTGCCAGGCTCACGAAATGATTCCCAATGTTGATGGAGGACTTTATGTTGTGGTTAGAAAAGCAGGAGTTTCGGGATTCGCTGGAAAAGCCTCGTTCCCGAGGTCTGGAGGAAGCTCTCCAGCAGGATCCATGTGCAAGCAATAAGGGGAGGAATGCTCTTGGAAAAGGCAGCTTGGAGGATTTACTTTGGCATCCTTTGGGTGGCCTGGGAAGGGTGGGAAGCTCTTGGGAAGTGCCGGGCGTGGGGCTCCGGCTCTGCTCCGGCTGGGAAAGGGAAGTTTTGTGGTGCGGTACCAGGACACTCCGGCTCCTTCCCAGCCCTCTGGTGCTGCTGGAGGAAAACATCCAGGCCCTCATTTCCCTCTGAGCCAGTGTTCCCATGGAATGGGAATGTGCAGTGGGACGTTTCTCCTGCAAACCCTTCTCTTCGGAAAACCCTGTTCCCAAACCCCTGACTCCAGGTCTGCCTTGATACCAGTGCTGGGATCATCCCAGGTGGAAAACTGGGAAACTGCCAGCACCTCCTGCTTCCCACCCTTCTGGATGTTGCTGGATGCAAACATGCAGCTCCTCTTTTCCCTCTGAGCCAATGTTCCGATGGAATGGGAATGTGCAGTTGGACGTTTCTCCTGCAAATCCTGCGCTTGGGAAAATCCTGCTCGCTCCCCACTCCCACTCCAGGTTTGCCTCAGTACCAATCCTTGGGATCATCCCAGCTGGAAAACTGCTGCCAGCACCTCCTGTTTTCCCACCAGACCTGTTCAGTTTTGCTTTCTGCATCCAGCATTGATTTCTGTGGGAATTCAAGCTCCTCCCTTTGCTGCAAGGATGATCCCAGATACCACCAGCAACTGGCTCAAAGAAATCCAAGCAGGAAGGAATGACCCAAGTCCAAGGAATGGTCTGAAAACTCGGATGTTGGTCTGACTGAGCTCAGCTGGATGAGTTTCTATTTCCTCACCTCTTCCAGGGCGCTGTGCAGAGCTGGGAGCAGGCAGGAGATGCCTGGAGCAGGACAATGTGGAATCAGGAGAATTCCGTGATCCTGCTGGGAGAAACAGCAGCAAAAAGAGGTTCAGCAAGGAAATCTGGCTTGGATAAAGCCTTGATTAAAATAACAAGGAGGGAACTCTGCTGGAAGTGTCTTGAATTATTTTTCCTCTCTCTGGACCTTGGATTTCCATCTCTCTGAGGTCAACGGCATTTTTTGCCTCCTTTTTTCCTCTTTATGGAGTGTCTCTTCTTCCCTGTGGTTTTTGGCTGATAACTGGAGAATCCGGGCTGTGAAATCTCATGGATTTGGAGGTGGGTTTGTAAAGGATGCTCCAGAGAGGGGAGGAGAAAGAGAAGAAAGAGAAGAAGGAGAGGAAGTAAAGGAGGAGGAAGCTGAGGAGGAGGAGATGCAGGGGGAGAAGGAGATGGAAAAGGAGAAGGAGAAGGAGAAAGGAGAAGGAGAAGGAGAAGGAGAAGGAGAAGGAGAAAGGAGAAGGAGAAGGAGAAGGAGAAGGAGAAGGAGAAGGAGAAGGAGAAGGAGAAGGAGAAGGAGAAGGAGAAGGAGAAGGAGAAGGAGAAGGAGAAGGAGAAGGAGAAGGAGAAGGAGAAGGAGAAGGAGAAGGAGAAGAAGGGACCTCCCAGAGATGTCTGGGCAGTGAGGGTTTCTCCTGCCTCCCCCAACACGATTCCCAGGCTGCTCCCCAGGGCCCTCTGGGGCTGGATTGCTGCTCTGGATGCATCCAGCTGGGAATTGGCACCGTGGGACGAGGGGGATGGAGGCAGTCCCAGGGGCTCCCACAAACCCAGCCCTTGCTGGGGCCCTGCCTTTGATTTCCTCCTCCAGTGATTCCATGTCCTCACATGAAAGGGAAGCGGGGTCGTTATTTGGGAAGAGGGACTTGGGAACAAAGCTTGGACTCATCCCTGCTAGGAAACCACTCCGTAATGAGCAGAAATCAGAAAAATCAGCCCCACTCTGGTCACAGGATGGTCCTGGTGGCTTTTCCTCTCTTCTTTTTTGTCCTTTTTTAAATTGCAAATCTCTCCAGTCCTGAACCTTCAAACAATTCCATGTCTCCTTCCATGTTTTTATGTATTTAAATGGATAATGGATAATCACTCTGATATTGGGAGGTGGAAACTGGGGTTTCAGCTGGGGACAATGGAGACAGGCAGGGAGGGGGGAGAGCTGACAGCTCCTTGTCGCCCAGCCATCAATATCTCTGCAAACACCAAATAAAAACCAGGAAAAAAATTGATTCTGACTCCACCCGCAGCCCTCTTCCCAAAATACAGCAAATTCCTTGATTACAGCCTCCCTACGATTCCTCAGGGGTGAATTCCTCGTGGTGTTTGAATTCCGTGTAATAACATTTTAGCAAAGGCTCTGATCAAAAAATTGGGGAGGAGGTTGGGGAAAGAAAAATGGCAAGAAATCCTTGGCACAAATTGTTCTCCGGAGCTGTTTTCCCAATGCTGCTTGGGATGTGATTTCCCGGGCTGACACTGGGAACACTCACAGCTCACTTGAAAGCCAGGGGAAGAATTGCAGTTGTTAACAGCCACCTCCAAAAAGACATTTCCGATTATCCCAAATTACTCCGCTGAAACAGAAATCCGAGGATATTTCCTTTAATATCAGAGCTGCGGGAAGAGCCCATTCCCATTTTCTACCCCCGACTGGAAATATGAGGAAAATACAAATTGAACCCATATTTATTAGAGTCGCTTCCCTCCACCTCTCCCTTGGTTCCTTGGATCCCTTTTCCTGCTCTCCAAAGGGGTTGGAAGGAGCTGGAGGGTTCAGCCTGGAGAAAAGGAGGATCAGGGGGATCTTATCCCTCTTTCCTGGTGTTTCTAAGCAAACTGATCCCCAAAAACCCAAGAGAATATTGATAAAGCTCAATATTAATGCCCATCATGCCGTGAATCCATGGAAAATTCACCCCTCTCTCCTTAACCCGCTGGCAAAAACTGTCACAGGCCTTTGGGACAGAAGGATCTGAAGGAGAGGAATGTTCTAATTTGAAAAAGAAAGAATCCTGAGGCCAGGGAAAGAAAAGGAAAAGTGAGGAGGATTACACATGGAACAGCTCATTATGGAAGCGTTGCAGAGCCATTATTTTAAATAAGTGCATCTCATTCCAGAGGCTGGGATGGGAAGCGGGATGGATTCCGTGTCAGCTGGATTTGCATTATTATTTATTCATGAGTTTTAAAAGGATCATTATTCCTGACGGACAGCTGCTGTCAAAAGATTTGTGGAGGGGAGCTCGTGTTTCCCCATAATGATCGTTAATCAATAAACATCGGGAAAGGGCGCTGGAAATTCCCTGTTTCCAGGCTGCACGGATACCTCTAATGAGGAACAGGTTTCCATTTGGGAAGCCAGATTGTTTTCTCTAATTGCACACAAGCTGAGGTGAGAGGTGATCACCCATCGTGGCTTTATCCCAAAAAACCTGGGATCCTTGGAGGTGCCCAAGGCCAGCTGGGACAGGGCTTGGAGCAAGCCGGGATAGTGGAAGGTGTCCCATGGATTCGTTCATGGAGGTGATTTCTTTTCCCAATAATTCCTTTGGTTATTCCCCAGATCCAGGCTTGGAAGGCTCCAGGTGAAGCTTCCAGGTGGGATTTGCCACAGGGATTTGGAGCACGTCCTTGTTCCTGGGCCGAATTCCTTCTCCTTCCTGAAGGATTCCCAGCTGTGCCAGGGGACACCAGCCCCGTTTTCCCTGGGCATCCAGGAATTATTCCAGAGCTCAGCACTGCTCCTGCTTTTCCTGCTCCCCTCAGCGCATCCCTGGCTCCATCCCTGCTCCCCCTTTCCTGCAGGAATTCCCAGGTGAAGACTTCCCTCAAAACCTCATTTTCCACCCATAAATAAGCACCAAACAATACATTTTATTTGATTTTTTTGCTACCAGAATGGCACCAGATGGTTTTGGGATGCTCCTTGTCCATGTGCTCCAGCTTTGGAGCTGCAAGGAAAAATCAGGGAATCCAAGTTAGGCAAGCAGTGCTTCCCAAATCCCACAGCGGGGAAAAAACCCTCAAAACCACTCCCAAACACACTGCAGCAAAATTCCCAAAAAAACCCCCAGTATTTCCCAAGGTAACTCTTCCCTCTCTGCCCCCACCTTTTCCAGGAGGGAGGTGTGGGAGGGAAGGGAATTTCACAGAGGTTTGTTAATGGATTTGGAATTGGAACATTAAACATTCCAGGATAATTTCATTTTTAATAAATCTACACCCTGACTTCTCTAATAATAAATTGTATTTTCTGCGGTGCCCCGAGTGTTTTTAACGTTCCAGCCTAAAATCCGGAGGAATTGTGCCGGCAGGAAAAGCAGCCAGGAGTCACCGAAGTCCCAGCTCTTTGAAAGGGACGCTAAACTCTGATCATGAAAGTCTCCTTTGGAAAAATACGTTACAAATCCCGAAATTCCGTTCAAATGAGCTGCCTGGAATATTTGATGCCCTGACAACTGTACAGCACGAGGTGCCTCAAAGGCAGGGAGAGAACGGGCCTGAAATGCTCATTAAAATCCCAATAAAACCAGGTTTAGGGAAAGGGGTTCTTTTCTCCCCAGCAGGATGGGAGAGAGTGGAAATTCCAGCTCTTTTCCCATCCTCCCCTTGCTCCACTTCCAACCCCTTTCCCGGTGTTCTAAAAAGGTGCTCGGGCTGGGTTAACCCTCTCCGAGCTCAGCAGTGGGGAATTTTTTCCAGCAGGATTTTAGAGTTGGGCATAAATCCTTGGAAGGCAGGAATGTGCTGCCTCCACCCCTGATTTTGGGTATTCCAGAGGCCACGGGGCAGCGGGATTTTGGTGCTGTCCTGCTTTTCTCCTGGTGCTTCCAAAGCCTCGTCCTTGTCCGTGTGGAGCCCCCTGAGTGTCCTCAGGTGCGCCGGGAATGGTTCCGCTCCAGCCTCCGGTGTCATCCCAGCCTGCAGCTCTTAAAGCCTGGCTCGGAGCCCAAAATGTAATGCTGGGATTAAAGGCAGCACGTTTGTCCTGCTGGGAACATCCCCATTTTCTGAGTGAGCGCGTCCTGCTCGCGGCTAATGAGGAGCAGGTTGATTGCAGCATCTGTCACCTGGAGCTCCGCGATTTATCCCGGGGGCTCCTCGTGGGGAGCGAGCTGTCAAAAGCTGGGAAGGGGCAGGATGCTGAGGGGGCACGGCGGCTGCCGGGGGAAATCCCCTCTGGAAAAGTGGGGAGAGCGTGCTGGAAAAAATCCAGGCAATTAGAGGCATTGCGGTGGCTTAATTGCCTTGTTTGCCGATGATTTTGGGGAGATATCCATGGCAACGGTTGTGGCTGGAAAGCCTGGAGCCACTGGGCTTCCCTTTCCCCTCGGATGCAGCCAATTCCATCCTTTCTCCTGGAGGAATCTCCTGGTTTAAGGCGCTGTGACATCCAGCAGTGCTGCACCCACTGCCGGCCTGGGAAGGACAGGGATTCCTCTTCCTCAAAATTCCTTTGAATTCCCCACCAGGAGCTTCCAGAAGGCACGGGGATAAAAATCCAGGCAGGATATTATTTGCAGGGAGAACGTGAAATAAAGACAGGATGGAGTTACAGCACCATTCATCCCAACGCTGAGGTTTCCAGGCTGCTGGGGTGGGAAAAAAGGGATTTAATCCCTTGCCAGAGGGTGACAATCTAAAGGGGTTTGTTGGGAGTCTCCAAACCTGCACCAGGTCCCGTTTTGAGGTGCTCTGGGTGGCACATTCCCATTTCCTGTGTTCCATGGTCCCTGTGTTCTCCACGATCCCTGTGCTCCATAGTCCCTGTTCTTCACGATCCCTGTGCTCCATGATCCCCGTGTTCTCCATGATCTCTGTATTTTTCATGATCCCTGTGCTCCATGAACCCTGTTTTCTTCATGATCCCTGTGCTCCACAATCTCTGTTCTCCATGATCCCAGTTCTCCATGATCCCTGTTCTTCATGATCCCTGTGCTCCACAATCCCTGTGTTCTTCATGATCCCTGTGCTCCATGATCCCTGTATTTTTCATGATCCCCGCTCTCCACGATCCCTCTGTTCTCCACGATCCTTGTGCTCCATGATCCCTGATCTCCATAATCCCTGAGTTCCATGATCCCTGTGCTCTCTATGATCACTGTGCTTCACAATCCCTGTTCTCCATGATCCATGTGCTCCACAACCCCTGTGCTCCATGATACCTCTATTTTTCATGATCCCCGCTCTCCACGATCCCTGTGCTCTCCATGATCCCTGTTCTTCACAATCCCTGTGTTCTCCATGATCCCTGTGCTCCATGATCCCTGTGTTCTCCACGATCCCTGTGCCCCCCTTGGGGTTGGTCCCTGTCCCATTCCTTGGCTCCCTCTCCCTGCCTGCCCTCCTCTGGAGTTTGTTCCTGACATTCCCAGGCAGCCCTGATATTTTTATACGGTTCCCTGCCGGGTTTTATGTTCCTGCTTCCAGTTCCTGGCTGCAGGAGCGGGATTTGAGAGCTGAGCCTGGTGCAGCGTGGATTTCACCTGCTCCTGGTGGGAATT
Organism: Orthonyx spaldingii; assembly: GCA_013397795.1. Taxonomy (NCBI): domain Eukaryota; kingdom Metazoa; phylum Chordata; class Aves; order Passeriformes; family Orthonychidae; genus Orthonyx; species Orthonyx spaldingii. The sequence goes on from VZTJ01001257.1 coordinate 413,501, forward strand.
CCCAGGTGATTCCATCCCTCAAAAGCAATTTTTCATCCATAAATAAACCTCAAATAAGAAATTTTATTTCATTTTTTTGTACCACGAATGGCATCAGCTCGAGCAGACGGATTGGGGATGCTCCTTGTCCATGTGCTCCAGCTTTGGAGCTGCAAGGAAAATTCCTGGGGTTTTTTCCTGTTCCCACGCTTCCACGGGGACTTTCACCACCACGAGGGTGTTAAATATCAGGAATTATCTCCATGTGCATGGAGCATCGTTATCCTGACACTTGGCTTTCCTCATGAGACGCAAGGAGCACTTGCAGGCATCTCATTAAAATAAATCAGCTCCAAAGGGCACCACCAACTTCTCCATCTTTTATCCAGCCCGGAATCTTTCCAATGAAGCCGGGTTTAAAATGCCAATATTGATTTTGGTGCTGGCTGATGGAAGGGCCTGGGCGAGGCTTGGGAAACAGGACGTGCTTTTAATTTAATTTTATTTTATTTCATTTTATTTCATTTCCTCTGCACTAGGACAGCACCTTGCCACCAGCAGTTCTTTTATTTGCACATCTGGAAGCAGGCAGAGAGCACAGCTGGGAAGAGCTGCTGGCCATTCCCGATGCTTTGCTTTCCTCTGGAGAGCTGGAAAAACCACCCTCACTGAGGAGTAATTAAGCAGGAGAGTTAATAAATCCACATTCAAGATGAAAGGAGGATTGTGATAGCAACAACCCCGAGCAGATGGGAAAGATTTGGGAATTTATTGGGTTTTCAGCAGCTGAGCCATTTGTGGGAAGGCATTTTTAGGGAAAAATCTGTGGCAGGTACAGGTGGGAGCACAGATTCCCTGGAGCACATTCCCACGCTGACCTTCCCAGGGCTCAGCATCATCCCATTAAATTCAGACAAGTGCAGCAATAAATACATTTTTAAAAAACCCCCAAAATGGGCAGAAAACGCAGGATTTCAGCCACCTGTGGAAATGTATCCGGGTGCTGAGGGAGGAGCTGGGCAACACATTCAGCTTTAATTTGTGGTTCTGGGGTAGGGCCTGGCTGGTTCCAGAGACACGAGGAGCTCACGGAGATGGTTCTTGGCCATAAATAAAAGTGGGATCACTCCACTCTGAGTGAGGTTTTACCCACTCCAGAGGGTCGGGGCTGTTGGCAGCTCTGCTTCCCAGCTAAGCAAATACCGGGGAAAAATCCAGGAAAAATCTCATTCCATCTCCCTCAGCCTCAGTTTAGGGAGATTTTATGCCCCATTTGAACATTAAAATCCAGTTGGGCCCGGCCTGAGACCCGGTGCCATCATCAATGCACGGCGAGCGCTGGGGTTTCAGCCCAGTTAGGCCAGGCCGGGGTTTAGGCGCGGCTCAGCCAGGACAGGGCTCAGTAAAACACGGCTGAGGTTCCGCCTGGGAGAGGCTGAGCAGGTTTCCAGGAGCTCCCTGCAATAGGGATGTGGGTTCTGTGAGCATGAAGTGCCGCTGGACCTTAAATCCCATCCCACCCCTGCCATGGGACACCTCCCACCATCCCAGGCTGCTCCAGCCTGGCCTTGGGCACTGCCAGGGATCCAGGGGCAGCCACAGCTTCTCTGGGAATTCCAGCCCAGCCCTTCCCCACCCTCCCAGCCAGCAATTCCTTCCCAATATCCCACCTATCCCTGCCCTCTGGGTTCTTGGCATATTTTCCCCCTTGTCCTATTTAAGAATCCCATTCCCAGCAGCTCCTGATTTGCCTCACCCTGGGATGCCACGCAGGAATTCCAGGATTTTCCCCTCTCAGGAGCGTTGGGCAGCTCCAGGATCTCTAAGCCACACATTTGCAGTGCAGCAAATCTGGCAAATATTGCAAAATAAATCAATCCTTGTTTTTACAGGGAAGTTTCCCTCAGGGCAGAGCCACAGAAATACCTGGATGAGGAAAGGCCTCCGGCAGAATTGAATTCACATGGAAAATAATCCCACAATAAAACAACACAATAGCTGGGCAAATAGAAGGAGAGGAAAAGTGAGGTTAAAATACAGCTCTATAAACCAGGAGATATGAAACAGAAATCCCGGGAAAAGGAGGTTTTCCATGCATTTTTCTGTTCTATGGAATAGAGGTCACCTTAAAGTGACCACGCCGGTGGAGGAGCAGCATCCTCATCATCCTGCCTTCCCAGGATCGGCCAAAACCTTGGAAAAACCCAGCCAGGTGGGCTCTGAAGGCTGGCACAGGGATTTATAACCTGTTTTATGGGAATTTGGGAAGCAGAGACCCCCTACAGCACAGATCCCACAGCAGCTGCGCCTGCATCGCTCCCCGGGTTTCACCTGCACTGAGCAGCAAGAGGGACATTCCTGGAATTCCAATGGAGCACAGGATCATTAGGGGCTTAAAGCAGGATTAAGGAATTCAGCTAATTAATTGGAACAGCTGATTCCAGTGCTGGATTTGGAGACTGCTTTAGAACAATTCCCAGTGCTGACATCCCACGGACATGGAAGGGTGGGAAAGGCCCTCTCCAGGTGGGAATTCCTCTCAGGGCAGGGAGGGAGGGCAGCAGGGACTGCCTGGGAGCATCACCGGTGCTGCCATCCCTTTTCCACGTGCAAATCTCTCCAGGTCTCCCCTGAGTTCCTGCCTGGATGCAAAACCTTGGAATTGCTGATGGTGCCTCCAACCCCATTCCCCAACAGCTCCTCACCATTAATAACCAATTCCCTAATTAATTCCCTAATTAACATCTGTCCTCTGCTTTTCCAGGTGTAAACCAGCAGAAGGTGAGTGGGAATGGGGCTGGAATGGGAATAGGAAGAGCTGTGGGGCCGTCGGATCCCTCCAGGCCTGGGATTTGTGTGCCAGTAATAAAAACAACAATAAATATTCCACAGCCTGCACTCAGGGAAAATAAACAAATTCTGCCACCTGGGAGGGAATATTATGGGCTGTGTGTCCATCATTTACTCCAGCTCTTGCCAATCCCTCAGGAATTTATTGCCCCCCCAGCCAGGTGATCCCATTCCAGGCACCAGCTCCGTTCATCCATGGGAACAATTCCCCCCAAGGACAATGTTCTTCCACGTGGGAACAATTCCCCCTCAGGACAATGTTCTTCCACGTGCAGCCACTCCAGGAAGTTGCCTGTCAGGAGTTATTTTAACCCTCCGTGGTGGGAATGCTGTCATTTCCTTTCCTGTTGGCTTTTCCAGCTTTTGGGCCGTGTCCTGTTGTTTGCCAGAGCCACCCCCAGGTGTGCAGAGACCCTCAAATCCTCACTGGGATCACAGAATACTTGGAGCTGGAAGGGATCCACAAGGACCATCCAGTCCCATTCCTGGCCCTGCACAGGACATCCCAAAAAACCAATCCATGTGCCCGAGAGTGCTGGGGAACAGCTCCCAGGGCTGGGACCCCGAAGCCACACCTGGCCTGGCAGCGGGACACTCAATTCCTCATTCCAGGGAGAAAAAGCAGGACGTTCCCGTTTTGCCAAGCACATCCACAATCCCATCCTGCTGCCCACCTGGATGTGCTGATTGCACCAGGGGCGAGCTCATTAGGAACCCTCACAGAATCCCAAATGGGTTGGGTTGGAAAGGACATTCAGGATTATCCCATCCCACCCCTGCCATGGGCAGGGACACCTTCCCCTACCCCAGGCTGCTCCAAGCCCCGTCCAACCTGGCCTGGGACACTTCCAGGAATCCAAGGGTGGCCACAGCTTCTCTGGGAATTCCATTCCCGTCCCTCTCCACCTTCACAGGGAAGGATTTTTCCCTAAAAACTCCTCATTACTCGCAGCAGAGTGCCCAAACTGGGGACTCTCCCACCTGTATCCTGGGGAGGGGCTCAGATCCTGCCCTTCCCCAACCAGATCCAACCCTGGGACATTTTTTTTCCCTTCACAAAAAAGAAAGGGAAGGTCCCAGATCAAAACCACAAATGTTTTTCTTCCTGCAGCTCCCAGCGAAGAGCTGCTTTATAAATCATTCCAGATAAACACGGACAATCAGATCCTTGTTTGCACTTGGGGCTGGAGATACTGTGCAGGCTCAGATATCCCGGGATTGCTTCACTCCAAGCCAATAAATCCTGCCTGGTGCAATCCAGAGCCTGCCAAGAACATCCCCTCAGGCCTGGGCTGCTTTCAGCACAGGAGCTGTGAACAAGGCTGCACAAATATTGCACTTTCAGGCACTTCCCTCCCTTTTGCAAAGCCAAGCAAGTTTCCTCTTGGGGATGGGAGCAGCAGATCCCAGGGCTGGCTGGGTTTTGGTTGTACAACCTGGATTTTAGGGATTTTCTGGCTCATTATTTGTTGTTTTTAAGCACTGGGGGGAGAAAGAGAGCAAAGAACCAAAAGACTGCAGCCTTTTCCTGGTCCTCACCTTGCTTTAGGACCCTGTCCATCCATCCATCCATCCATCCATCCATCCATCCATCCATCCATCCATCCATCCATCC
>VZTJ01001257.1:421934-432991 GCA_013397795.1 Orthonyx spaldingii
ACTTCAAGGAAGACTCTGAATTCCTGCAGGATGGAGCATTGGAATGGGGGGAAGAACAGGAGGAACGGCAACACCCCAGGTGTTCTGCCTTGAGGAACGGGAATGGCTCCCCAAAATCCCTTTCCCAATGGGAAAACGCTCTGGGAAGGGAGCTGAGCTCCAGAAACTCCCCCAGCTCTTCCCCTGCATCCCTCGGGCTGCTCCCCACCAAACATCCTCTCCTCACGGATGGAATTCTTGCTCATCCTCACACTCCAGGCTGGGATAACCTCCCCAGCACGACATTCCCGACAGAGGCTGAGGGAAAAGCCCGTGCTGTCACCTCCTGCAGGGAGACACGGACAAATACCGGGCTGGGGTGATCATTTCCCAGCAGAAATCCCGGCTTTGCCTGGAACCAGGTGCTTGTGAAGGACCCTCCGCACACAGATCTTGACCCGCTCACCTCCCACTGGAGGCAAAGCCTTCTCCGGGGTGTCCGGCTCTGTTTGGGGTGGGTTTTTTGGGAATAAAGGTGTCTGGCACTCCCAAATCCACAGCAAACACAGGTAAATGTGTGGCTGCTCCCGGGTTCTGAGCAGCCCCAGGAATTCGTGTTTGCTCTGTCTCAGCTGAGCTTCCATTTGGGATCTGGGCACGTTCTGGTGACGTTTGTCTGCACTCACGAGACCCTGGGTCACTTCTCTCGTGACTTTGGCCTTGATTTTGCTCTAAAAGAGAGGTTTTTAGCCCAAATTTAAGCTCAATTTACCAGGCAAGGTTTCCCACTCTCCACCTGGATGAGAGAACCATAATGTTCATCCCTTCCAGCTCTGGAGAATCCCACTGGCAAACCAGCTTTGTGGTTTTTCCTGGAAAATGAGGCTCCTCTGACCCCCAAATCCCAAAGACAACCTTCATTTCTTCCTTCCAAATAGATTTTCCCACACTTTATCCCATGGCTGAAGGATGAAGGAGCTCAGGGCTGCTCTGGCTGAGGTTCCAAATTCCCGGGATCCTATGGATCAGCAGCACAAAGGCTCCCATTCGGGGAATTCCAAGGGAACAATCCAAGAAAACGTTCCTTTCAAATGCCTTCCTTGAGCTCCCAATCAGCTCCAAGTGCGTTTGCCCAGGGAGATTTCTCTCCATGGAATTCTGGTAAGGGGGGAGCACCTCGTGTGGAACCCTTTAGGATTTTAAATTCCAGCCCTAAAATCCTTGTTGTGTTTTTTTTGGTTTTTGTGTTTTTTCTTTGTCGCCGGTTTTGCGTTTTCAGCCGCAGCCGGTTCCTAACGAGGAGATGACGACAGTTCCCTGCTCGCAATTAAAGGTTTGTCCTTGAGGAGAGGATTCGGGATCACGGGCATGGAGAGGAGGGGGAAACAAAGCTCTTCACTCAGGGCAGCGTCGGCATCTCCATATCAATCCCTGCTGCTCACAGCTGAATATTTTTGCATTCCTCAGCCTCCCAGAGCCCTCTCTGAAAACAAAACGTCTCTGGAGGTCTCTTTGCTGGAGCTCGAGGGCAGGTGGAAACCAGCGGCTCTGCTGAGAAATGGAAATATTCCTTCTCTTTGGGAAGGCTTGGGAATGAAGGATTCCATCTATTTCCTGACCAAGCGCTTTGAAGACTCCAATTTGTGGTGATTTAGCAGCACTTGAGAGGGGAAGGCCAATAAAAAGCTCATTGGAGATGGAAATCACAGCAGAGTTGCAAATGCACATTTAAATATCAGAATGGGAAAAAATGATGGGAGGAAAATACCAGGAAATAGAAAACAAACACTTCCACTTGGAGGCAAAACCGGAATAAAAACATTTCGCAGAAATAATTCAGCTCTGCTTAACAAAAGCAGTGTTAGCTCACAGTTCCTTTTGTTTGCGTGCTGTTCTCAGATCCATAAATCCCGAGATCTCCTCAGCAGCAGCTGAAATATTCCCCCAAGTTGTCTCCCAGGTAATGACCAGGTTGGAGCGAGCTGATAGGAGTGACTCCAGCCTTCCCACAGGGATAACGTGGTGCCCTGACCACCCCGCGCGGGGCTCCCGCAGTTCCGCGCAGGGAGGAATTTCCGCCGAGGAAAACTGAATTTATCCCTCGTGGTGGCTTCCCAGTGGAGTCCCCGGTGGAAAAAGGGATGGGTTCGGGGCAAAACCACTGGATTTTTATACCACATCCCTACGCTGAATTTCCATGGAAGTCCCAGCTGGTGACGGCTGAGCCGGAGGTTAAACCTGGAAAAGTTGCTGCCGAAAAGAGAGGAATTGATCCAAAGGTTCATCCGTTGCTAACCAGGAGCTCCCACCCCCCTGGAACTCCCAGGGGTGGCTGGGGTTGGGTGGATGAGGGAGCGTCCCTGGGGCAGGGCGGATCAACCCCCCAGGCTGGGCTTGGTGCGGCTGAGCCCGGCTTGGCAAAGCCTCCGCTGGGGCTTTGCAAAGAGCAGCTCCAGCCTGGCAGGGAGAAGTCTCAGCATCCCGTTTTGGTGGAGTTGAAAAGAGCTGGATCACCCCACAGGAGCAGGTGGATGTGGAGGCTCAGGAGCCTTTTCCAAGCAGGAATTTGTGCTTCCAGTTCTTTGAGCCCTCAGGGCTCAGCTCTGCTCAGCTCCAGTGCCCCCAGCATCCCTTTCCATCCCGAAAATTCCAATTAAACACCTCCCTCTCCAGATTAATTGGTGCTAAACCCAACTTGAGGTGTATTTAAACACTTTTTGGGCGCAAAGCCGGTGCAACTTGACCACAGCAGAGTTCAACTTTATCTTCAATGATCATTATAAACACATTAATTATCAGTTCAATTCCTAAACCAATTCCTGGTGGCTGCAGCTCTCCAGGTCCAGAGGGGAGTTATCCTGGGAACGCTGCTTGCTCAGTGCAGCAGCAGCAGATCCTTGAACTCTTTAAAATGGGAATTCTGGTGGTTTGGGGAAGGAAAAAATTCCCTCGGAGTTTTCCCATAGCAGTATGTCCAAATTCCCGGGTGCCTCCAGCCAGCACCGCTCCCAATTTGGGATTAAATTCTTTGTTGTGCCTGTTGGAGCTTTTTTAACAATTTAAGAGTTATTTTTACACAGTAAGAGTTGTAAAATTGGAGCTGGAAAATAGAGGAGACCTGGAATGATGTCCCAATAATTTGTTACCCAGCTCTGTGGGGTTTTGGGTTGGTTATAGGATGGCCCAAAGGATCCAAGCAGTTGGAGCACGAGGATCCGCATGGAAAGAAAGCAGGTGGAAAAGTTGGCCAAGAAAATGGACTTTCCTTGATTTAATCTCATTTTCCAATATTTGAACACTCAGGGTTCGGGATTTTCCCTCACACAACCCCCCTGGAGGGTTCGGATGATCTCCAGTGCCCCCAGAAGATTCCCTTCCCGCAGGCTCAAGGCCGGGTTGCTCCCTGCTTCCAGCAGCACTCCTGCCGGGATGCCCTCGGGGTGGGGCTGGGGTGACTCAGCCCAGGCCGGGGTTGATCTTTCCCTGGGCAAAGCTCAGGGTGAGCCAGGCAGCTCCTCCCGGCCACGCGGGAGCAGAGTTTTGCCCTTTGCCCACGCACAACAAAGCTGGGAATGTGCAAATCCCCTGAGCTTTCCCCACCAGAGCATCACAGCCAGAGGGGTTTTATCCCAGCAGTGACAAAACCTTGGGTTTTATTGGCTTTTTCTGCAAAACCACCACAGTTTTTCCTAGAAGGCAACAATGAAGAGGAGAAAATGAAGTTTTTCCTCTAAGGAGTGAAACCCCAGCCCTAAGAGGTCACCCAGTGCTCCCTTTCCCTGAGAAAGTGCAGGATTTTTCCCTGCAATGTTTTTGTGCCTGGTCTGGCTTTCCCAGTCTCCAGTGGGGAGGATTTGCTGGGGCTCTGGCATCGCTCACGCTCTGTTCTGGTTCGTGTCGAGGCCTCGCTGCCAACCCGGCTCTAATCCCCAGCTCGGGGAGGGATTATTGCTTTTAGGCAGGAGTGAAATAAAGAAGGAAGACAAATAATCCCCACTGAAAGGGAAATAAAAGCTCCCCAGGCTCTGCTGGCTCCAAGTGAACCCCATCCCGGCGGGATTTGGATTTGGGAGTCTCAGGGGGGTTGGGGACAGAGGGGGAATGTTTTTAACCGAAAGAGGAGAAATTTAGATGAGATATCAGGATATTCTGCCCTGTGAGTGGAATGGGATTCCCAGAGAAGCTGTGGCTGACCCTGGATCCCTGGAAGTGTCCAAGGCTGGGTTGGACATTGGGGCTTGGAGCAGCCTGGGACAGTGGGAGGTGTCCCTCACAGTCTCTGCCAACCCCAATGGAAAATGGACCCCATGGAAAACAGAAACTCCAAAGGAAAGTGATTCTCAGTGTCTCTCTTATTCCCATTCTACCTTTCCTGGCGGGTTCTGTTGGATGGAACGATGGATAACTGTCAGAAAACAGGGAATGGGCTCCTGGCACCACCCTGGACCCAGCTCCGCGTGCCGGAATTCCCAGCGCTGAAACCAGAGGAATTCTCAGGGAAAACCCCACAGCACATCCCCCAAACTGATCAGCCCCCACCTCCTCCCAGGCAACCACGATCTGTTTGTTTGTTTGCTTTCAAAATTCAATTAAAACATGGCAGGCAATTAGTAATTATTCCCAGCACTTCCTCCCGGAACGGCTTTGCCACGGAGGGAAGAGTCTTTGACTCTGCCCTTGCTGCAAGGCTCCCCTTTCATTAAGCCCGGCTTAACGAGGCCGGGTCTAAAGCAGGTGAGAGGTGCAATCAGCGCAGCTTTATTAGGACACGACTCGTCCTTCGCCCGTGACTTGGCTGATTAATCAGCGATTGCTAACGAGCTCTGATAACGCCCGCCAGCCCCGTGCTGGCTCTCCAGAGCATCCCTTTAGGCATCCACACAATCGGCTCCGACAAGGAGCTCATTTCCTGGTGCTAAACTGGGATTTGGGGCGCAGGGGGAGGGAGGGATGGGAATATTCGTGTTTAACAGAGCTGGATGTCGGGGATTCGATCTTTCAGAGGATGTGTGGTGAATTTACCGGCGCCCTGTGTGTCCATAAAAATGGAACTGAGGAAGGAGGGAAGGGCCAGGGGAGGTTTAGGTGGGATATTGGGGAAATTCCTTCATGGAAATGCACAGATGCCCAGGGCAGCAGTGGAATCCCCATCCCTGAGGGATTTAAAATCCATGTGGAGGTGGCACTTGGGGACACGGGTCAGGGTGGCCCTGGCAGTGCTGGGGAATGGGTGGACTCCATGATCCGAGAGAGTTTTTCCAACTTTAAGGATTCTGGGACTTTTTGGGAGTCACAGAATGAGGGAGGGATGGGAATATTTAACAGAGACGGATATTGAGGATTCGATCTTTCAGAGGATGTGTGGTGAATTTACAGGCACTCTGTGTGTCCATAAAAATGAAAATGAGGAAGGAGGAAAAGGCCTTAAATTGTGCCAGGGGAGGAATTCCTTCATGGAAAAGGTGCAGCTGATCAGGGCAGTGGTGGAATTCCCATCCCTGCAGGGATTTAAAAGAAGCACTTGGTGCCTTGTGTAAGAAACAGTGAATTATTCATGGAATCGTGGAAAGGTTTGGATGGGGACTGTGAAGATCCTCCTGTCCTGGGCAGGGACACCTTCCACTGTCCCAGTTTGCTCCCAGCCCTGTCCAGCCCAGCCCTGGACACTCCCAGCTGCACTTTCCTGACTGGGATGGGAACAGCTCAGAGCGGGATCCCGGGAGTTGTGTTTTCCCTCCCTGTTTCAGAGCTCTCCAGGAGCTCAGGCAGGGTGGGAATCAGCAAGAAAAGGTCATTCCCAAAGAAATCCTTTAAAAACCACTTTGGTATTTCCTGAACAGCCTGTGCACAGAGACACCCGTGTAAATATCCATGTAGACATCCATCCACATCTTCCCAGCCTGGAGTGTATCCATGGGATCAGCAGGACTTTGGAGGGTACCTGGAGGACTCCTTGCACTCCAACAGCAGCAGCAGGACATCAAAAGTGAATTAATTTTTTTAGCAAAGCTTCTTTTTTCCCTGGTTTTCCCCCCTCCCAGGCCAGCTGCTGCCCATGCATCCGTGGTTCCATGGGATGACTGAGGATGATGGATGTGCCCTGGATGTGCCATCCCAGGCTGGACCAGGGCTGGTGGAAGTGGCCCTGCCCATGGCACTGGCTGGCCTTGAAAGGTCCCTCCCAGCCCGAACCACCCTGGGCTTGTCTGACCCTCCGTGAGGGGGTTAAAGCCGGATCCCAGCGGGAAGGGGGATCCAAAGCCACGGCCAGGCCCTGCTGGGCCTCTTCCCAGGGCCACAGGGAACCTGCTGACAGATTTTCCCCCAAATCCAGGTTCTTGGCTTGGTTTTAAGCTGCAGAGCCAGGCCAGGCTCCAGCCCAACTCCAGCTCATCCCCCCTGCCCAGCCCAAGCCCGAGAGCCGAACCTCGCTAATCCCGGCACGCAGGATATCCTTGGATAAAGGGCGGTGGCAGAGGGAAGCCCTGCGTTCCCTCCAGGAGACGTGTCTGGCTGTGGGGCTGTCCCACACTGCTGCTGCCACTGCTTTTATTGCCCTGTCACACCAGCAGCTGCATTTGGATTGATCCCGGTTTTCCACAGCAGCAGGGCAGGAGGGATGATCCTGTGGGCTGTGCCAAGCAGGGAAAATCATCCTCCAGCGTTCCTAACGGAGAAATTGGAAGCAAATTAAGTCTGGAAGGGCTTTTTTCCCTCACTGCATCGTCCCCTCTTGGCCCTGAAGGTCTGGAGGGACTCTGGGAGGCTGCTGGAAGCAGAGCCCCAGCTCCTCTGCTGATTTACAACCAGACAGGGCCTGGCAAAGGGATGGTTAAGGAGAACCATGGATGGGGAAGGTCTGGTTTTCCCAAATGCACTCAGGGACACGGCCACACACAGCAGAGCCAGGGCTGGGCAGTGGAGGCGCCCAGGCTGCCCCAGAAATGTTGAATTTTTTTAGGAGTCGTGAGTAAACACAGAGATAAAAATGATCTGCACATCCCTGGGAAACGCAGCCCACCAGGAAACCCAGCTGGGGCAGCTCCTTCCTACCTGTGCTGGGGAAAAGAAGCAGAAAAATCGGCTGCAGGTGTGGTGCAGAGGAAAATCCTCCCTGCCAGGCAGAGCAGCATAAATCAGCTTTTAATTCCAGCTGTCCAGGAGTTCATTTATTGGTTCATTGATTGGTGCAGCGCTCCTCGCCCTCCCAGGAATACAAACAGGGATCCAAGTTAGGACAACGGTGTGGCCACCACCCCTTGCAGCAGGAACGTGGCTGTTCCCTGCTGTGGAGCTCAAATAAATCAGGATTAATTCCTCGTGGAGCTTCCAGAGCCAGATGCATCCTGGCCGTGCCCGTGCCTGACATCTGCCCATTAAAGCTGCGCAGAGCTCAGCTCTGCAGATGTAATTACACAGCTCTAATTTCCAGCTCTCATTAACAACTGACTTAGCAGCATCCAAACAGTTTCAGCTCCATGGATAATTCATGAGGATGAATCCAAAATAAAACCCTCAGAGATTCTGCTGATAAATTGGGAAAATTCCTGAGGCCAGTGAGGAGTGAGGGGTGCTGGTCCAGGGGCTGAGCCTGGCTTGGAGCTGCTTCCCAGAGAAAATTCCAGCTCTTTGGGCCACCATGTCCTTGTTTTGGGAGACCTGGGCAGTGAATTCCCAGAGATCCATTTCCCTGGGGGTTTTAGGATGGAAAACCCAGGGAGATGTGTTGGTCTCTAGCACCAAACAGGAATCCTGGCTGTGCTGGGTTTATTCCCAGTCACACCAAGCCTGACCTGCTCCCGCCCGATGGGAAACGCTGCCCTTCGATCCCTGGGATCAGCTCAGGCTGGGAGCACATCCAGCTCTGGAAAAGAACTGGAGTTGCAACCTCTGAGGCTGAAACACCTTCACAAATCCTCCTGATCTTCTGCATCTCAGGAAAACAATGAGCTGTGTGGTGTTGTACCTGAGGCTGCATCGCAGAATCCCAGAATCCCGGGATGGTTTGGGATGGAAGGGACTTGCAGCCCGTCTGATTTATGTGCAGGGACACCTTCCATAAACCAGCTGGCCCCAAACCCCCTCCTGTGCAGAGCCATTCATTTATTTCCTGTTCAATCCATCATTGCATTTTTCCATGTTAATGCATTTTCCCATCAGAACCCATCCAACAATTTCCATTTTTCCCATTTAAAGCATTCTCCCGTTTCAAATCCCTCTCCTGTTTCGGTGCATCCTCCTGTTTCCATGAATTCCCTCCACCTCCGGGCTCCCGGAGAGGCTTTTCCCGGAGTTCCTGCTGCAGCCAGGACAAGCAGCCACCCCGATCCTGCCTTTTTCCCGGCTCCATCCCTGCCTGGGTCCCACCCACGGCGGCGGGCGCTGTTTAATCTCCGGGAGCTGACTCACGGGGAAGCGCCGGCCTCATCTGCCGGGAATGTTAAACAGAGCCCTTTTTAAACAAGGAGCTGAAGAAAGCAACCATCTGGCCGCAGGGAAACGTGCTGCTTCCCTCTCTTTCTGCTGGAAAAGGGACGGGGGGAGCGAGGGAGGCGAGGCCGTGCCAGGCGCCGCGGCTCCCCCGCCCCAGGCGCTGCCCCAAGTTTTGTCCCCAAAGCCACCGATGGGGTTGTCGTGGCAACGACAACGTTTCGCCCCCCGGGTGGAACAATCCCGGGGGTTGGATGGGGATTAAAGGCCCGGGAGTGTGGAGAAGGGAGCCAAGAGGTGCCCGGGAGCCGCTGGCACCTGCGCTCCGGCCGCTGCCGCCACAGCGCGCTGTGCCCGGGCTGGGACCGCGCCGCTCCCCCATTCCCGGGGCAATTCCCGGCTGGAGCTGGGTCAGGACGAGGCTCTGCGGTCCCTGGAGGGGTGAGGCCGCTCAGCCCGTGCTCCGTTTTAGGGTTAAAGCCGGGCCTTGCTTTTCCTTCTCGCTCCCGCAGCAGAAATGGAAAAGTGGGAGAGAAAAATCCCAGCTGGTGAATTGGGGAGCAGCCGATGCCCAGAATCAGCTTTTCTGGTTCTGCTGGAAGCAGGAAAAGCCCCATCTCAGCGGCTCCTAAGAGCAGATCACAGAGGGAGTGCGGGAGCGGGCTCTGGTTTATCTCGGTGCTCGCTCAGCCCATCCCAAACCCCAAATCCCAAATCCCACGGCACCGCTCCGGCTCTCCCGCCCCTCCCAGCAGGGACCTGCCCGACCTGCCCTTCCTTCAGTTATCCCACAGGCACGGCTGACTTCCCTGTGAGGCCACAGATCCACGGGGGAAACACCCAGAGCTGCAAACAAACAGCAAAGAAATCAGAAGCACCTCTGCAAAAAGGTTGGAAAAACAAATCCCAGTTTTTCCCGGTGCTGCCAAAGTGCCACAAGAAGCTTGGGAAAGGCCCAGGCCAGGCTGGGAGAGGGGAAATGCTCCTTTTGCACGGGCTGTTAAAATTCCCAGCACACGTGCAGGGTGGGCTGAAGGGCTGAATTTATTCCAAAGGGTCCCTTGTTCCAGATATCCATGGGGAGCAGGCTCTGGAGACAATTCCAAGGTAACAACAGCCAGAGAATTCGGGATAAAGGCAAATATTGTCACCTGCTTTTCCTCAGGGGTGCCATTGCAGACAGCCCTGCTCCCATCTCATCCCTGGGCACACCCTGGCACAGGATCCCCCAGTGCTCCAATGATCCAGTGAAAAATGCAGCTGGAAAAGCTCTTTTCCAACAAATAGCACCAAAATCCCGTCAGGATCACAGACTGGTTGGGTTGGGAGGGACCTTGAATTGAATTCCAACCCCTGCCCTGGGCAGGGACACCTCCCTGCTTGCTCCAAGCCCTGGGAGAGGCCTGGAAGGAGCTGCCTCTGGAAAGGTGGGAGGGAGCAGTTCTCCTGGGCAAGGCAAAACCTGGGAGAAAAAATTCCCTCTGGAAGCTGTGAATGGAAGTTCAGAGCCTCTGCTTAGAGGAAAAAAGGCCCAGAAAAAAAATCAACTCCTAAGTTTCTAATGCTGGTCTTTTGGAGGGCTTCACTCCTTCCTTTTCCTTCTTTTTTTTGCTCTGTCTCGCTGGAAAACCAGGAATTCCTGGGGTCTAATTCCTTCCAGATCCTCGTGTCCAGAGTCAGCTCCTGCCCCTTCCCCTCAGGAACTCAGCTGGGGCTCCATGGCTGGGGGAGGATTCTTAAATCCATGAAAACCTTCCCGAGCATCCTGCAGCTCTTCCCATCCGTGCCCCAGCAGCCAGGGGCAGCTTTTCCTCTCCCCACTCCCGAAATCTGGGGGGGATTCAGTGATCCCCTGCCTTTGGAAATCCCTGCTGGAGTGCTCTGGAGCTGCTGGGGCCTGGCAGGACAAGCAGGAGGGGGGTGGGCACCGCTCCTGCTCCGGGGTGGGCCCCAGCATTCCACGGATTTCCCATCCCAGGAACTGGGGAAAACGCAAGGAGCTCTGGGGAAACGTTTGGGCAGAGCTGGGTTCTGTCCCTGTGAAACCCTCGTGGCCTTTGCCGTGCTGGGAGACTTAACCAAGGTGTTAAACTGGGAATTCCTGGGATTTACGTGCTGCTCCTTTGCTGGTGCCCCAGAATAGGGGGGGTTTCTTGCCCTTGCTCTCATCAGGGGGGTAAATTCCAGGATTGTCCCACTTTTTTTGAAATTCCCACTTTTTTGGGATGCTGCAGCACCGTCCTGGGATGGATATATTGAATATGGAATGAATATAAACACGTGTATCACATACAGACAGACTATCCCTGTTAAAATAAATATATAAATTATTTATTAGATAGTAAATAAATATAAAAAATAGAAATTACATAAATATTTAAATATATAAATTATTATTATATAAATTTATATAACAGACCCTTCCCAAGGTCTGTTGTCCTTCTCTGGACAAGCTCCAGCACCCAAAACAGCTGGAAAATCTCCTGCAGGGCATCGAGGAGTGGGAGCAGGATGGATCCCACTGCACTCCTGCTGTGAGACGGAAAACCAGAGTTATGATTGATCTCCTGCAGATAGAAACGGCACAAATGATCCCTGTGAAGTTATCCTGAGATTCTTCCTCTTCCATTTCTGCCATTAAGTTTAAA
>VZTJ01001257.1:433335-481668 GCA_013397795.1 Orthonyx spaldingii
AAGAAAGAAAGAAAGAAAGAAAGAAAGAAAGAAAGAAAGAAAGAAAGAAAGAAAGAAAGAAAGGAAAGAAAGAAAGAAAGAGAAAGAAAATTTGAAGTTTGTGTTGGAAGGGACCTTTAAGCCCATCCAGTTCCATGGCCATGGACCCCTCCCACCATCGCAGGTTCTCCAAGGCCAGAATTGGCACCGGTTGGACACTCTGGGGGATTCTGAGGATGGAGCAGAACCCATCCCGAGGGTTCCTGGCTGAGATCACCCCCAGCCCGGCAGGGAGCAGATTCCTGCCGCTCCTGGGGGTGTCCGGTGCCAGCCCCGCCTGGAAGGAGGATTTTGGCACGGCGGGAGCCGCTGGTGTTCTCCCGACCGTGCCATGTGCGGGGAACGGGAGGAGCGGAGGGATAACGCCCTTTCACCGCCGAAACTGGAAAAAGGGGAAAGCAAAGCGCCCCCAGCCCAAGCCATTACCACGGGCACTGTAGCATGAAGCACAAACCCCTCCTGCCGCAGCCGCACAAAGCCCCGGCAGAGCAATTAAGGGAATGAAAGGCCGGTGCTCGCAGATGGAGATGCGGGGAATAAAGCGCTCCCCGGCCGGGCTGTCATGCATCGCATGCTGCATCTGGTATGGAAATCAGGGCTAGCGGGGCCTTTTGTTCGGCCCAAAGCCCTCCCAACAGGGATTTGGCCGGAGTGGATTTTCTTGTTATTAAACACGATTTGGGGCTAGTTGAGAGCAGATGCTCCTGCAGCATTTGGAGCCAATGACCGAGCTCGGAGTGCGCGGCGTCCCCGGGAAGTGTGGGCTGGGGGGCCGGAGCTGTTCCAGCGCGGAGCCGCTGCGCTGCCGGCTCCCTGCTTTGCACATGAAAGCTGCTGACACCAGCTGAGCCTTCCTGGCTGCCCTGGCAGCGCCCCCGGCACCCCCGCGCAGCCTCTGCAGCGCCAGGACACACAAACCACCCGCTCCAAACGCATCTCTGCCCTCCTCGTCCCCTCGACGCTCCAAAACAGCCACCAAACCCCACCCGCAGCGTCCCAAAAGCTTTAAAAACCCCTCTGATGTCCTCTCCAATGGGTGTTTGCTCGAGCCGTGCCCACGGCAGGCAGGAAAGGGCCGGAGCAGCCGGCGCGGGGACCTTGGGGTCACAGTGGGAGCGCACAGGGAGGGGACAAAGGGAGAGAGGCGACAAAAGGCAGCGAGCGGAGCGTCCCCGCAGCGGCGCAGCAGCAGCACAGAGCCCGGGTGAGCTGGTCTGGGATGGAACCGCCTCTGGCAGCTCCGGAGAACAGGATCGAGAAGGGGCAGAGCGGCGGTGTCACCCCAAGTTCAGCCGCGGGAGCAAATCCCTGGGTGTGTGCACAGGGTGGGGATCCCAGAGCCACCACGGAAGGGCAAAACCACGGAAAGGGAGGGGCAGAAAGGGCATTTTAGAGCCGTGGGATGGGTTGGGTTGGAATATTAAAGCTCATCCCATTCCATCCCCTGCCGTGGGCAGGGACACCTCCCACTGTCCCAGGGTGCTCCAAGCCCCAATGGCCAACCTGGCCTTGGACATTGCCAGGGATCCCGGGGCAGCCACAGCTTCTCTGGGCAGGAGAAGGCAGAGCCATCCATCATCCGTCCGTCCGTCCATCCATCCATCATCCATCCATCCATCCATCCATCCATCCATCCATCTGTCCACTCATCCATCCATCCATCCATCCATCCATCCATCCATCCATCCATCCATCCATCCATCCATCCATCCATCCATCCATCCATCCTGTCAGCTCCCTGCTGTGGACCATGGAAAATGAGCAGGACAAGGAGCACCAAACACCTCGTGAGCAGGACAAAGAGCAACCAAACATCTGAAAAGGACAGAGAGAACCAAACATCTCCTGCAAAGGACAGAGAGCACCAAAACCTCTCCTGAGTAGGGCAGTAGGGCAGAGAGCATCAGAACTCATCATGAGCAGGGCACAGAGCACCAAATGTCTGAAAAGGTCAGAGAGCACCAAACATCTCCTGAAAAGGACAGAGAGAATCAAAACATCTCCTGAGCAGGGCAGAGAGCACCAAAACTCATCCTGAAAAGGACAGGGAGCACCAAATATCTCCTAAAAAGAACAAAGGGCACCAAAACTCCTCGTGAGCAGGACAGAGACCACCCAAACATCTCCCGAGCAGGGCAGAGAGCACCAAAACTCATTGTGAGCAGGACAGAGAGCACCAAAGATCCCCTGAAGAGGACAGAGAGCACCGAACTCCTGCTGAGCAGGAGCCCCAGCGAGGCCGCGGTACAGGGCCGGGCACGGGGCAGTGCCCGCGTCCCGTCACGGCTGCCCCGCTCCCGGCCTGGAGATCTCCCGCAGCCAGGCGAGAAACGAGGCAACTCCCGAACCCAGTTCCAGCCAGGACAAGGTTGAGGGCTCTGCTGGGGTAACCTGAAACCGCCACCGCCACCTCCGGCTCCCTGACGTGGGAGGTCCCGATTTTGGGGGGCAGAACACGCCCCGCAGCCCCACAATTTGCTTTTTGTTCGCTGCGGAATTGTGCAGCTCGATGCCATCGGCACGTTCCCGAGGAGAGGGACACATTCCCGAGGAAAGGGGACACATTTCCGAGGAAAGGGACACATTCCCGAGGAAAGGGACACATTCCCGAGGAAAGGGGACACATTTCCGAGGAAAGGAGACACATTTCCAGGAAGGAGACACATTTCTGAGGAAAGGAGACACATTTCCAGGAAGAGGACACATTCCCGAGGAAAGGGGACACATTTCTGAGGAAAGGGACACATTCCTGAGGAAGGGACACATTCCCGAGGAAAGGGACACATTCCTGAGGAAAGGGGACACACTTCTGAGGAAAGGGACACATTCCCGAGGAAAGGGACTCATTTCCAGGAAGGAGACACATCCCCAGCGCTCGGGATCAGGCCATGGAGGCAGAGTGGAGGTTGAAGGACAAAGGGTGAGGTTCCCATGCAGCTCCATCCCCTGTCCCTTCCCCAACCCCTCCGCGGTGCTGCCACCTCGGCCTCGGCTCCGAGGTCACCGGGGGACTGTCCGAGGTCACCCCAGGACTGTCCGAGGTCACCCCAGGACTGTCCCAGCTCCCCGAGCAGCAGCTGAAGGAGCCCCCGGGTGTCACAGCCCGAGGTCGCTGCTGATTTCCCGTGGCAGAGCCCCTGAACCAACACCCCCTGCCCCTCCCGGGACACCCCGGGGCACCCCCAGATCCCATTTGCTGCTCTGGATTCCAGCCCTGGAATTCCAACCCTCAGAGCCACCCAGTGTTTATTTATCCTCAGGTCGAGGCTCCTGGTGCTGGGGGTGAAGCTTTTCTTTGGGTTTTTCCCTAAGAAGTCCAGGTGACCCCAGCTGAGGCCACATCCCCACAGGGCTTAACTGGACCCCCCACTTGTAAATATTTAATAATATTAAATATCAGCACCATTATTTCATTGCAAATGCACTGAAATCCCCATTTTTTTCCAAAAAAGCAACTGCAGGGCGTTACTGCTCCCTTCCCACTCCCATATTTTATATTTTGCTCTAAAAATGAGTAAAACAGCCACTTCCATCCCGAAGTGGCTCCAAGGGAGCTGTTCCCAGGGAAAGGACCCCAGGAATGTGGTTTAATCGGGGAATGTCTGGGTGGGATCCCACAGGGGGTTCCAGGCTGGCTGAGGGGGGCTTTGCCCATCCCTTCCTCATTCCCACGGGATCCAGGTGCCCACGGCACAGCAGGGACAATCCCGAAAGGATCCATCCCCTTCCCACAAGTTTAAACCAGGGAATTCCTTCCTTGCCAGCCTCCTCAGGAACCTGCAAGGGAAGGAGATTTAGGAGCACATCCCGGGGTTGTGCCGTGGGGTGGGCGCAGAGCAGAGCTGGAGCTGGCAGGGTTTGGGTGGGTGGAGGGCTAAAATCCCATTTCCCCACTGGGAATTCCCTCTTCAGGGATCCTTTGGAAAACTGGGTGAGATCTTTTCTCTCTTCCTCAGGTTGCTGCTCATCCTCCAAGCTCCTTTAAAACCCACTTGGCAGAACATTCCTCCTCCACCATCACAGGATTCTCGTGCCAGATCCTGACCCTCAGCACGGCCCAAGGGCGTTCTGGACACTTTAGGACCTGCTGGGAAGATGAAAGAGCTGAAGGGGCTGCAGGAAAATATAAAAAAATATCAAAAATATCCTGTTTGAGCTTTTAAATTGGAGCTTTAAATTGAGCAGTCACTGCTGCAACTCCAGCCTTGCCATGGCTTTTTCAGGAGGGCTGGCACAAGAGCAGGATGAGCTGGAGAATCCCTGGAAAAAAAAGGTTATAAATCTTTTGTTGTAAGAAAGGAGTTTGGTAGGAAGAAACCCAACGAGCTGAGAATTAATGATCACTTGTTTTCAGCAAATGACTCCTCCCTTAGGAGAGGCAAGGTGAGGATGAGCAAAGAAATGCCAGCACCTGACCCAAAATCCACCAAAATCCACCACTGAGTCCCAAAAATAACCACGGAGCTTTAAACCACCCCCAATCTGGATGGAAAAACTCCTAGATATCCATCAAACAGTCCAACTCTGGAATATTAAATGTGGATTTCTCTCCTTTCTGGAGACGGTTTCAGAGTCCTTTAACAGCGCCTTCCCAACCCACCCCGTCTGAGGTGTGACCACCAGGAAACACCACAAGGCTCAAAAATTCCTACAAAATTTGAGGGGGTCTCAAAAGTTAAAACTGGAGGCACCAGGAAGGGACATTTCTGTTCCTCAGCCTCACCAGGGGACAGCAGCTCTGAGGATCCACAAAGCCCAGGAGAAGGTTTGCAGCTCAGGCAGAACTTCCTGCCCTGCCAAGGGGTGGGCAAATCCCAGGAAAAGCAGCAGGAGCCTGGGGTGGGTTGGGATGAAACTGGGGATGGAGACAAAAGCCCCACCAGGAGAAAGAGTGGCCCAAGTGTTCCTCCAGCATTTGCAGCTCTGATAAAGAGGCCAAAAACCCTCCATGAATTGGGTTTTAATTGGGAATCCTTTATGGAAAGAGATTCCAAGGAGGAACGAGGAGTGGATCTGTTCCTGCTGACTCGGTTTTGGATCAGTGACCCACAAGTTGTGTTTAAATCCAGCAGTCACAGATGGAAGCACCAAACCAGAGTCCTTCAGATGGCAATGACAGGGAGAGCTTAGGCAGGAGGAGAATTAATTAACCCCTCACTCACTAATTGCAGCACCCCCAGAGCTGCTGGGTCATCAGGAACAGCAAAGAACCACCAGGAACAGCAAAGAACCACCAGGGCAATCCCAAGGAACAGGGAACTGCTGGGAATTCCAGGACAGGGAGGTAATTCCAAGGTTTTCTGCCTGGATTTCCTCAGGGAGAAGCCCTTGGGAAAGCCCTCCCAAGGACCTCCCAGCGGTGACAGCAGCAGGAGCAGCCCTGGCTGGGGATGAGCTTTGCTGCATTTCTGGCAAAGCACAACCTGAAAGCTGAATTTGAAGATCTGGAAATTCAGCTCGAGAGGCAAAGCAGAGCAACCCCCGCTTGTCTGCTCTGCTCCTCTGCCTCTGGCACTGCTGGGAAACAACTCCGAGAAGGAACCCACAGCAAAGTGGAAAATTTAATGCCCAAGAGAAAAAGATTCCCGTTCAAATCCCAGCCATTCCTGGCCTGCAGCTCAGCACAATTATGCCCCCAAACACACAATTATTAATGAACTAACACACAAAGGCCACATCCACAAGAAAATTCCTTTTTTTTGTTTTTTTTTAATTCAAAGGAAAAAAAATGGTATTTTAATTTGTACTGCAGAAACATTAACCAAACATACAAAGTGACTTCAACAATTAAAAAAAAAAAAAANATTTAATGCCCAAGAGAAAAAGATTCCCGTTCAAATCCCAGCCATTCCTGGCCTGCAGCTCAGCACAATTATGCCCCCAAACACACAATTATTAATGAACTAACACACAAAGGCCACATCCACAAGAAAATTCCTTTTTTTTGTTTTTTTTTAATTCAAAGGAAAAAAAATGGTATTTTAATAAATACTGCAGAAACATTAACCAAACATACAAAGTGACTTCAACAATTAAAAAAAAAAAAAAAAGTAATGAATGTCCTGCTTTATAACAGTTATAACTTATTTTTTCCACAATATTTAAATACAGAAAGAAGCACTTACCAGCTATTTTGTAATACTGCCCTAAGAGCACTGTTGCATCAGTTAAAAGCTTATTATGGTGGTCAAAAATGTCTTTTTTTTTTTTTTTGTGGGAAATAACCAGAATGGCAGTGGGGTGGGGTTTTTTTGCCTTTTTTTTTTTTTTCTCTCAGATGAAACAAAGTGCTGGGAACACACAGAACTGAGCTTTAATCATGAGTTCATCTTTACCTTTGCACGAGTGAACAGAGCTTTTACCACTTCAAAAACGAAGCATCACCCTTGGGAATGAAATGCTTGCCCTCCACAAGCAACAACCAGCCTGCTCAGAGCTTTGTCTCCTTCCTCTGCCAGCAGCTTGGTGGGTCAGGAAGAGCTGCAAACCATTGGAAAGGCTGATTTGACTCAGTGTAACAACAGCAAAAAGGGATTTGACTGCACCAGTTCACCCCATTCCAGGACTGGGGGCTGGATACTTTGTGTTAATCCTAAAACTAAGGGCAGGATCCAGTTCCCACTGGGGACCCCCTTAAGGCCTCACAGTTCTTCAGACCCCAAAACGAGGAGCATCACAAAAGGCTCTGCTGGCTCATTTGCAGGTTTTTGAGGGGTATTTTTTACTTTTGCAGTGAACCACATCCCAGAAGAGCAGCGGCTTCCTCCGGGATCCACGGGCTCTCTCCAGCTCCTGGGAGAAGCCCAGCGGGTTTTTGGGCTTCCCCAGGTGGGCAGTAAGGCTTTAAGGAATGAGCAGGGCTGGAAAACTACGGATCATTTGCCATCCCAGCTCCCAGCACCTTCCACTTGAACACAGAACACCAGGACTGGGCACCATTTCCACTCCACATCACAACCACAAAGAGGAACAGCCAAGTCAGAGCCCTCAAAGGGGTGCTTTGCCCCCACTCTCCTCCCCAAAATTTGATCCATCTCCTTTCCACGGGAAGTCTGGGAATCCTCAAACAGTTGTCTTCATCCCCAGCGTGCTCCACCACGGATCAGGAAGGCGAAACTCCAGACTCCTCCCCAGTTTTCCTCTCGGTGACACACAGGCCTCAGTATCCTCTCCATTTTCACAATCAGCTACTAAAACAAACGAGATCCTTTGGAAAACCCACTCTAAGGTCACGGGGATAGTTCCTTAATGAGAAGGGCGCATTAATAATGTCTTCATTAAAAAAAAAGAAATCCCACTAAAGTATTATTTGAATGAAATCCAAGTGGCAGCACCCAGGAGCAGAGGGTTCCTAAAAGAAACAAGCACTGTCAATGACATCTCTCCTCTGCAGGGCGATTTTCCCAATCACTCTCTCTCCTCTCAGCACATTCAAACGTTTTCCCTTTTATTATTAATTTTTTGGCATGGTCTTCAACGTAAATTCCTGATGCCACCTCTCTCAGAGCCTTTTCTTCCTGCTGCTCAGTCCTCAAGTCCAGTCTCACACAACAGGAGAAGTCTCCATGAAAGCACTGGCAAAGCCCTCATTAAACACCCCGTGGCTGTGACTTCATTGAGCTCCAACCCCTCCTGGATCCTCTTCCTCCTCCTCCTCCTCCTCCTCCAGGAAATCCCAGCTCCTTCACATCACCGTGCAACTCTTTGCTTTGTCCTTTCTCAAGTCCGTGGCCACTGTGGACAGTTCTGGCCTGCCAGGCATGTGTGAAATTCGCTTTGTGGCCCTCTGAGATTTGTTTCGTTTCACATTTTTGTTTGTTTTGTTCACACACGCCAGGGTGGCGACGTGAAAAATGTCTCTGACACTGTTTTCTGACTGTAAGGCTGAGCATTCGATGTATGTGGCTGCTCCAATCTGTTTGGCCATATTTGCACCCTGAGGGGAAAAAGGAACATGTGATCAATACCAAGTTGTGCAGGGAGCCTGAGCAATCCTCACAATTCCAGCTCAGCGCTGTTTCCCTGGAAAACCCAAAGCTGATTTGGGAAAACAAACAGAGCTTTGCTTCCAGGAGGAGCTGAACAAGTGTCCAAGCATTATCTGCTGTGCTGATAAACACAAACTGGGAGGGAAGAGCAGCTCAGTGACTGTAAACAACAGAAGAGCCAGGAGAGGCTGAGGGGAGTCTGTTCAGCAGTTTCACCTTAACCTGAATCCACAAATCTCCTGGAAAATGTGGCAGCTTCCAGACTGAAGCCTGAAATCTCCAAAGACAAAATGTATTCTGTGCCTTAGGGAATGAACAGCTGCCCTGACCTGGAGCAGAGCCCCTGTTACAGCTCCAGGAAGAGGCCAAAGTTCTGAGGGAAATGTGCTCCGGGCTGCTGGCTCGGGAGAGTTCCAGCAACTTCCAGCCAGGGAACAGGGAAAAAAAAAAGGAAAAGGGGCATGAGGGGTTCTAGGAACCTTTCTTTTTTGCTTTCAATAAGTCAAAGCAGGGATATTTGTTCCAGCAGCACAAGGCAAACCACCCAACACGTGACAGATGACAATAGCCCAGTATCCCGTGGCAGATTTTGCTACTGGAACACAATACAGCATTATGTGAAAAAATGGGAGCTGCTCCAAGGGGATTGTGTTTCTGAGGGATGAATCTTTACTAAGTTACGAAATCCAGCCACATCCTTGACGTGCCACTCCTCACACATCCCTGTGCCTGCCTCCAGCCCCTCCTGATGGCACCAGGCCCTGGGGATCCAGCCTCCTGTTTGCCCTGCAGTGATGCAGCCACCTTATCCACGGGAAGTGGGAGAGGCTGATAAGGGAGCAGGAGCTTGCAGGACGAGCCCTCCCCACAGTTAAACACCTCAGCTGCTCCTGGGCTGAGCCTCAGCAGTGTTTGCTCAGGTGTAGCTGCCTGGGGCTGGGAGGCTGCAGCAGGGTGTCACCGGCGGGTCCTGCTCCTCCCAGTGCTCCCTGACGGAGCTCTGGGCAATGGCAGAGCTCTGATCCCCTGCTGGCTTAGCCAGGCAAGGGGATTTTAGAAGAAGCTGTGTCCCCTGTGTTCAGCTGACTCCTGTTCCTCAGGGGTACAGGGGAAAAAATCCACCTGCCAGCAGATCTTTGATCCCTCTCATGGAAAGACGTGGTGATTTTACTGCAATTCTCCAGCGTAAACATGCTGCACCCTCAGCAATTCCACATTAGGAGCTGCTGGTTTGGAAAACATGAGGAACAAATCATCCCGAACTGGCTGCTAGCACAGGCTGAAGGCACTGAGGTGACTCTGGAGGTGCCACTGTCCCTCCCCCAGGGTGTCCCTGCCACCAGGGCTGTGATTCAGCTGCCAGGAGCCACCACACACAGTGAGTAACAAGGGGAAGTTCACCTCAGAGCCCAGCTCCCTGCTCCCTACACCCTGCTCTCTCCCATGACCTGATTCCTTTCCCTTTCACCTCAGTTTCTCCCTCCTCTAATGCCTGGCTCCAAACTTCTCACTCCCCCAGGAGCAAAGAACTCATCAAGAATTACGACGCCTCTTGGCTTTGCTGCACCTTCAGAGGGAGGGACAAGGTGTTTTATAAGGAATTGGGGCAGACCATATTCCAATATCATGTCATCATTCTGAAGTCAAACCAATAACATTCAAGTCTGAAGTCTGCAGACAGCAATTTTACCCATGTGTCAGTAAATAAACAGGATGTGTCCCCTTTTAGCTACATTTTTGCTGTGTGCAGGCACAGAAAAGCAGCAAGTTTTTTCACAACTCACCTAAGAGCACTTTGCAAGCAAAAAGGCAACAATTTCTGAAGTTCAAAGGGATGATTTTATGATGTGTTGTGTGGCTTCAGGATTCCCTTTACTCCCAACAGCTTCCAAACCCACCTCCACCCACCCCAGAGGTGTAAAGCTGCCTTTTAGGCTGCACTCGTGTCAGCTCTGAGGGGAAGTTGGTCACCATGAGGGCTCCAGGGACAGAAAAAAGGTTGATCTTCCCCCCTGAAGGACAAAGAGGGAGGTGGGCCCTACCTGGTCGTAGGACACGGGGGTCTGCCTGTGGTTGGAGAGCTCCACCAGCGTGCTGACGTCGGTGCGCAGGTCCGACTTGCAGCCCACCAGCAGCATCTTGGTGTTGGGGCAGAACTCCTGGATTTCACCTTTCCACTGCAAAATTGGAAGTTGTTGAATGTTTAAATCCAAGGAAGCAAGGGGTGCAAGCAGAGGCGTTCCACACTGGGATATTTTTGTGTAAGGACTGTGTTTGCCTTCAAGGTGATTTTTAAAGGCAGCAGAACCTGGTCAAGGATGAAATCTTCCTATCTCATCCACTCATGAATGCCACTGGCTTACTAATCAGGAGGGAATGAGTTGAGATTGTTTACCCACATGAGCAAAGCTTTGCAGAGCTGTTGGTTCTCACACCCAGCCCCAGCCAGGTGCAGGAATGGAGTCCCCACCTTCCGTGGCTCCTCAGGACACGGCTCTTGTACAACCACAAAACCAGCAGGGACCAATATGGGTTTATTGCTGCATTCTCACACCTGAGACTACACAGATCTGCCCAAGGTTCAACTCCTGTGAACCAGCAACCACCCCTTCAAACAGAACTCAGGATTTATTCAGCTTTCTACAAGGTTATTTTGAGAACTCAAAGCCAAAAACTTCACAGCATAATCTGAACAGATGATACTCCCTAAAATGTAGGGCTATAATTTGGGTTTAAAAGCATCTTAAGAAAAATCTCTTGCAGAATTAAGTAACCAACACTAGCAGGGACAGAAAAATCACACTTCTGGATGCTTTTTGGCACAGAGAGAATAGTTTTGAAGTGTTTTGTGTAGGCTATTCAGAGCACTGTAAGGCATTTTATCCCAGTGAGACAAGAATCACCGGCCCCAGCCTCAGTAAAAAAAAGGAACTTCAGGCCATTAAGCCCCAAAACCACTGTGAAGCCGAGTCATGCTCAGCAGCCAAGGAGAGGACCGGGACCACCCTGCAAACACAGAGCATGAGCGTGAAAATTCCGTGTCTGAACTCATGGGAAGTCTGACACAGGCTCGGATCAGTGATCTCATGACAGGTTTGGGGCAGGGCTGCATTTCTGTGTCACTGC
The DNA here is from genome assembly GCA_013397795.1 of Orthonyx spaldingii. NCBI lineage: Eukaryota > Metazoa > Chordata > Aves > Passeriformes > Orthonychidae > Orthonyx > Orthonyx spaldingii. The sequence continues at coordinate 444,489 of VZTJ01001257.1, forward strand.
AAGGGCTGCTGGTGGCTTCCAGAGGCATTTGTCACCTTCGAACATCAGCCTCACAAATTATGTAAGGCCGTGGCACAAGTCCAAACACTTGGCAGACAATTTTTAACCGTCCCCACAACGCAGCAGAGTTTCCCAATCCTGTTACAGGAACACGTGAGAGACCATTTCTTACAGCACCTCACACCGCCCTCAACAATTCCTCGCTGTCTCAGGGCTGAGGAATGAGAATTCCCTTCAGCTCCAAGTGTCCATTAGCCAGTTTTTGTTTTCAATTAACATCCATCCCTTTTCAAACAAATGCCCTCAAACTAAAGCACCCTCCTGTCATCGCTCCATTACAAGAAACAAAGTGCAAGTTTCCAGTGCAGGAACAGCACCACTGCAGGGATTTGAAGATGAGCTTCTCCAGCAGCTCTGTGCTCAGGGGTTGCTCAAACACTTGCCTTTTTTAGGACACTGTCCAGGGTTTCTGGGCGACTGATGTCAAAGCAGATCAGGACAGCATCGGAGTCCGGGTAGGAGAGCGGGCGGACGTTGTCGTAGTAAGGAGACCCTGCAGGGAAAACAAACATCATCTTCATTAATTGAGATTTTCCTCCTTCTGCAGTCAGTCAGGCTTATTCAGAAAGCTTGGAGAGGCTTTCAGTGATGGGCTCCCAGTGATCCATCACCCACCAAAAGCTTGGGATGCTCCCAAGGAGAGGGAAATGGGGTCAGCCCAAGTTTAAGGCCCAGCATTAACCTGCAGGGAAACAAATCCTTGAACTCCAAGAGGCTTTTTCCAAGCAGATTCAAAATTCCTCAGTTTTGACTTGTCTAACTGTTAATTTAAAACAAAGAGCTCCAAGTGCAAAAAGCATCTCTAGCTGTCACATTGGCAATTTTGAGAAGAAATTCTTGCTTCAAATTAAAGAACTTGTTGCAGGAAACAGATTTCCAGCAGGGAAAAATCCCAATCCTGTAGGCAGGCACACAAGTTATCTGTCACAAAAAGCCTCATTAATCTGTAAACCAATAAACCTTGCAGTAAATGTTTATGTTTAGCCCATAAACCAGATTTTTATCAACAAGATCAAAGCTAATTTAGTAATCTGGGGGAACAGATGTAAGTACAGTTCTGCTCTTTGTGCTTGTTTTACTTGCAGGGCTGTGAAGGGATTTTCTGGTTTCCCTAAGAACAATCATGACATGAAGAGCTAAAGCACATCCAGAGTCAGAAATCTTATTTTAATCATCTGGTGAATCTGGCAACAGGTTGGGGGGGAAAAAAAAGAAAAAAACCCCTTTGTTTTTTCTAAAAAGTTGCAGTCACTCAACCACCATTTGATTTGGCCTTAACTGTGCTGAGCTTCAATTCCTGAAGATTTCTGATTTTAAAGGGTATTTAAACCAGGTCAGTGGCCCAACTGGGCAAGGGTTTGGGCTTGGACAGCTTAAAATTAATTTTCTTAAGCCACCATACATCCTTATTTCTGTATTTCCCTCACAACCCTAAAACACAGCAAGGAACCCCCACCACAAGAACCCAGCTTACAGGAGTTTGGGGGTTATCAGCTCATTATCCCCCCAACCTCCCAGCTCTCCAGAACCACCTGGCTGTAAGGCCTGTGATTATTAACTGGATTAGAGGAATTCCTCAGGTTTTTCCCTGACAGACAGCTCAGGCTGTCGCACAAGGCCGAGCGGGGAATGGTGTGAACGGCTCGCAGATGACTTCACTTGGACAGCTTCTCCTGCACGGGAAGGAGGCAAGAATCCCAGGAATGTTGTTTTTGAAATGAGGAATAACACATGGGGAGTGAAGCATTACCAAACTAGGTAGCAGAAGGTAATTTGCTGAACGAGAAGGATTTAATTCGAATGCTCATCTCGGTAAATGGTGTCGATCTGACAGAGAGGCAGCTGCCAGAAAAGGCTCTTCACACCCCACTTCAGCTGAATTCAGCACAATCACACGTTGGGAACAAATGTAAGCGAGGTGACCCAGAGTTAACTCCCCACTGCAGCTATCAATAAACATTTTCACTGCTAATTACTCCCCACTATCTCCAGCACTGCTATTACAGCCCAGTCCTGCAGCCCCGGGGCCGGGTTATTTCTCCTGCAGCCCCAGGGTTGGGTTGTTTGTCCTGGACAGAGGAACTGCAGCGCCAAGTGCCACCAAAAGCCACCTGGGTGACACCCGAGCACTGCCTGGCTGGCACATCTCTCCCTGAGCTCCAGCAAGTAAGGGCAGGACTGAGGATTCTTAATGGTTGCTGGCTAGGAAGGAGTCTCAGGGAAGCCTCACCCAGAAACTCATTCCTCAGACAAATACCTATGGGCTCACTCAGCAGGCTGCAGGGATCCAGCACCCCATATATGTCCAGGAGATGTATTTATGTATACACACAGTCACCTCCTCCAGCCTCACTCCTTCCCACCCTGGCAGCTGGAGCTGCTTCGTTTGGAGGGGTTTTCTTTTTTTTCTCCCTCCCCTCTGAATTTCTCCTATTTAAGACGCTGAGCTGGAATAAAAGCACTTTTAGCAAGCTCAGGAGGGATATTCCCCACCCTTTCTCCAGGCTGGTGTGTGGCAGAACAAACAGAGCCCATTTCAACTCATGGAGCTGCAGGATCCACAAAGGAAATTTCCTGCCCTCATTTAACAGCCAATAACCAAACCTCTATTCCTGTGCAAATAAAGAGGGGCTGCAGCCCTCACTGTGCAGGCCTATTCAAGCTGGCATTTCCATGCCTTTGCCCAGAGAAACCCTCAGAAGGCAGGAATGTCAGGAATGAGGCTCACTCAAGTCTGAACAGACAACCCCAGCGCAGCCCGGCGGGGCTGCTCCCTCTTTTTCGTGTTCCCTTGCAGATCTGAAGCCGTGCCAACCCTCGAAAACAGAAGGAGAATGTGGAACTGGAGCCATGGTATTTGTGGGGAAGAAAAAAAAAAAAAAAAAAGCCTATTTGTGTTTGGGATTCTGTTCCTACGAAAGAAAACATTTCTGGCAAGGACAACATGGGTGGTTTTTCAGTTTTATCAAGGAGTTGCTGATAAGGCTGAAGTTCATTTTCCTTTGTGCTGGACATTTAGTCCAGCTATAATCCTCCTTTTTTTTTTTAATTTGTTTGGCAGCTTCAGTAATTTCAGCCAGAAATACTTTCAACATTAAGAATGATCTGCTTTTGAAACCTTATGTTTCATGCAGAGTCCAACAGAAATTCAGCTTTTAGACTGAAATAAAACCCCTCCCCAGCAATAGGGTTGGGTTTGGCCTACAGGGGATAAGCCAAGCTTAGGCTTCAATATTGCTATCTTAATAAAGAACAGAATTCCATCATTAAAAGTTGACGAATCTTTAATTTTTGGGTGGTTTAGCACTGCTTGAAGGTGCTGGATCGGGGAGAGCTGTTGGGCTGGAAGATCCAAAGGCACCAGGAGGTTCAGCTCCACATCCTCAGGCCAGGAGAGCTCAGTAACAAGCAAGATTTTCCTATTTACACACCAGCAAGCAGCCACCAGGAATTAGGATTTGGAGCCTTTTGGAGCCTAGTCAACTGAAAGAACAACAGATGAACAGCAGCATTCTCACTCCCAAACCCTTGGGCTCACTAATTATCAGCTGCACAGAAAACACATCAAACACTGGCTGCTCCAAGGAGCTGATTCGGTGCTGATGGGTTTCCTCCTTCCAAAAAAACCCCAAAACCTGGGATGGCTGAGGTGGATTTTCAGTGCAGGTCATCTCCAAGCACAGAGGTCACAACATTCACAGCATTTTGTGTGGTCACACCTCCAAGGGAAAGCTTTGGGAGGGGACTTGGCATTCCCAGTTATCAATTCTAACTAATGCCCTTGCAAAAGGAGTAAGAAAACCCTGCTAAGACGGGCAATTAAAAGGAGAAAATCACAGAACTCAACACAGCCAAGCTGCAAGAGAACTGGGAGGCAAAGACAGCAATTGGACTTTTCCTCTGCAATCCCTACTGCCAGGGAATTTGGGGAATTAGCAACTTTAACTCCTCTGAGTCTCAGCTCTCTCCTGAAAGGTTTCAGCACGAAACTTCCCAATTAATTTCTGTTTCTATATGGACACTGAGTACATTGTACACAGTCAAAATCACAGCAAAACCAACTTGACTTCAAGCTCCAAGGCCCTTCTGGATTTAATTACTTGCTAATCCCCAGCAGTTGTAAGTATTTCTGGCCCTGTTGAGAATTATTTTATTGGAGCAGCCACGGTTCAAGCAATAAAAAAAGCCCCTAAAATGCATTTTAGGGAGACACAGGCATGCACACCTAATTAATGGTATTTCTAAGCCACAGCTGCTGTTGTCCTAGCAAGAAATAAAAATATCAAAGGAGCCAAAAAACTTGACCAATGCAGATTAGATGGTCGATAAAGGCAACTAATACAGATTTTTTTTCTTCACAGTGGCCCTGAAAGATGAAGCTTTAACCTGGAGAAACTTTTGCTATTCCACCTCACCCAACAAGCACACAGCTCCCAAACAGCTCGGGACTGCCACATGTTAGCACAGGGTGCAGTAATTTACGGCGTAGTGAGACTGCAACCAGACATTCCTGCTTTGAAAGAGGGCTGGTAGTCCCAAACCCCATTGAAATTCAACTTGGCAAGTGCTTCCCTTAATGCTGTGGCTAATTTAAATCCTTCTAATGACTTGCAGAACTAGACAGCACCAGCAAACATTTGGATAATGAACCTTCCCGCTCCGTTCCGCTCTTACTTGTCCCATATTCCTATGGGCAAATCCAAGATGCAACAACAACTCCCCAAGGAATTTACAGCCAGCTTTCAAATTTGCTATCAGTTGCATGACATCTGAAAGTTCTCTAGTAAAAAACACATTATTATTATTATTGGTATGGAAAAAATTATAAACCAAAACCGTGGCAGCAGGGCCTGTTCTCACCCTAACACAACTATTTTAATCAATGCCCACAGCTTTTCTGATTTTCCCAGTGAGCAAAAAAGAGCTGGAAGTGGCAGGAGTTCCTTCCAAAGGGTTCGCTGCAAAACCCAATTACCAATTTTAATTCAAGGGACTAATTGGCAAGGCTGTTAAACGCTCCCAGTTAAAAAAAGAGTTAAAGATGAACACAAAATACTGATTGAGTCATCGTGAAAGTGCAATAAACTCGATTAACCAGCATCCTTCTCCCCTCCCAGGAGATATTCAAGCACCACAAACTGCAGCCATCACCTCCCCCGTGTTGCAATGATCTTCCATCAGAACCTGGCAGTTAATCAACCACATTTTTAAGTTAATTAGATCTATCCCTGCTTTAAAAATGCCATTCAGCCATCTCTTCTAACTCAGCAGAGGACCAGGACAAAGACTTGTAAAAATTAAATTACCAAGACTTTCAGATAAGGCTAAAACCCTCTCTTATCTTCTGCTGTCTCTTATCTGCTGATGTGATTTTGCACTGGGTTAATGGGCTCGGGGAGAGTCGGTTTTTGCAGTGGGTGAGAGGGGATGTTCATGGAGACAAAATTCCTCATCCAGAGTCCCACAGCCGGAGGATCCACTCAGGAACACTTTGGAACACCAAGCACTGGATCTTCCCAGTATTTCCTCTTCAGTTTGGGACGTCAGACAAATCACCCACTCCATCTCAAGCTCCTGACTCAACCACATTTTCTCTGAGTTCCAGGGCAGAGGACAAAGGCTGGCAGGTGTTTTTTCTTCCACTGCTTTTGTCTTTTGAAGTGCCAGGGAATATTTCATTCCATGGGTGTCCCCAGCCTTTGACATACAGATTCCAAACCTTCCCACGTCCAGCCTGCGAGTGTGCTGTATTTTAATAAATATAACATTTTCCAAAATAACTATTAATTTTTAATAAGCCCTTGCTGCACAGTTCCAGCCAGCTTAGTAATCAGCATGAAAGCTCCAACCAGACACACTCCAGAAATCTGCAAGTCTCACTTGGCATGAGATGAAGAAAAAAACTCAGCTCAGAGCAAAGCTGATACTGGTTGTGGGCAGAGGCTGCCTTTTCCCAGTAATCGTGTTGCAAGAATTTGGAATCATTTCCTCAACAGCAAGAGGGAAGCCAACCCGCCGCCTAAACTCCTCTTTTAAACAAGGATTAACATTTTCATTCCTGGTAAAAGAACTGCTGTCACATTGAGGAGAAACTGCCGGGTCCAAATCCAGCACTAACGAGCCATCTACACAGGCTGCCTGAGGAAGAGAGGAATTGTGTGTTCTGCCAAGTTCCTCCAGGTTTTTTTTCCCGATCAGCTCAGCAGATGATGTTGATCCACACCTCTGGTAATGGTTCCTGGTGTCACTCCCCCCTGGACATCCTCAGTTCTCCACAGGCAGAGCCACGCTGGCTCCCCACGCTCCTCTCCAGCACTGAGGCAGCAATTTTGGGGTGCACCCTCACCCCCCTGGTTGTAAGCGCAGCCCAATTATCCAAATTATCAACGAGAGCCGGATCTGGAGGAGCTCCTGTCTCAACATGCGAGCTGAGCCAGCCAAGCACCAAACCCCTCAACCTCTGAGGCGCCTGAGCCGGTTTCTGGCACGGTCACTGAAGGTAAAACTGGAAGAATGAAGAGGACCTTCAGCCCTGATGGGGGAAAGGATGGTTCCCTCCGCATCCGAGAGACTCACAGATAAATTCTAAAGGCTTTGCCTAAAAGCCGTTCCTGGCCTTAAAGACTCTCTAAAACACCGGGAAGAAAAGTACTATGTTTTGTGGAAAAACCAAGCAGGCATTAATGAAGCCACAGAGAGCTCCAAAGCGAGCTGAAATAGCTCACCATTAGCACATAAACACCTTTTCCTTCTCCTACAAGGCGAAGCGGGGTGTGCAGGCGGCAGAGGAGCCGAGGTACCCCCGGAGCTCCTCAGAAAGCTCCTTCCAGCCAGGCAGGTGAGAACGCATTCCCCTGCAATGCTGACAAATCGCTCCCCGGAGCCGTGCCCACACCCTCAGCCAAGTAGATCCTTCAAGGATAGCTGAGATTTTTGTCCAAAAGCCGCCAGAAGCAGCCGCATGCGGAGCCCCGCCAGGACTGCGGAGCCGCCGCTCCTGCGGACGGATCCCCCCCGAATTCCCGGGACGCGAACGGGAGCGCTCACCCGAGGTGTCCCAGAGGCTGAGCTCGATGCGCTGCGTGTCGATCTCGAAGCTGGCCGTGTAGTTCTCGAACACGGTGGGGACGTAGCTCTGCCGGGAGACAGCGCACGGTCAGCCCGCGCCCAGCGCCGCCGCCCGGCCCCGGCCCCGCTGCCGACCCCGGCCCAGCCCCTCTCACCTCGGGGAAGCAGTCCTTGGCAAAGACGTGCAGCAGCGCGGTCTTCCCGCACTGGCTGTCCCCCACCACCACGATCTTGCACTTCACGTTCTGGTTGGGATCCATCACCGCCTTGCTCGATAACTTCTGGCTCGCTCTTCTTTCCTTCATTGATCTCCCCTTAGTCCCTCCGGCCGGCCACAACAGAAGAGAAAAAAAAAAAAAAACAACAACCCACCGACCAAAAACCAAAGCACACCCGGGTTCCTCGCGAAAAGGCAAAGAACAGTTTGAAGAACACAATGAAGGCGCAGCGGTGGAGGAGGCGCTGCCACCCTCCCTCCCGCCGGTCCCGCGCTCTCTGCTTTGTCCCCCCGCCGCCCGCCCCTCTTTATAGCCTCGCTACCGCCAATCACCGCCCGCCGCCGCGCGGGCCACGCCCCCTCGCCGCGCGCCGCCGGGGCAGTGCGCCCCCTAGGGGAGCCGGGGGAACGGGGAGGGGGGGCAGTGAGGGGGGGCCCGGCGCCCTCAGAGCGATGGGGGCGATAAAGGAGGGGGCCGTGGTGTTTATTGATAAAATTTATCTGTGAATGTCAGCGGTGTGAAAGGGAACCGCGGGACCCGGGCCTGTGCGGCCTCCAGAGGTGGTCCGGGGTCCCTGAGGGGGTGCCCAGTGCCTCAGGCTGGGATGAGGGATGCTGGGGAGAGCCGAGGAGAGCGGGGGGCTCAGGGGAATGAGGAGGGATGAGGAGAGATAAGGAAGGATTAGAGATGAGATGAGAAGGAAGGGCTGAACAAGGATGAGGAGATCTGAGCATGAATGAGGAGAGATGAGAAGGGAGGGATGCTTTCCCCCTGATGGTGGGCAAAGGGGCTTTTCCCTCAAAACACGGTCACAAGGAGTGTGCCGGGATCTCACAAAAACACAGATTCACAGAAACACAGAAAACATGGAATACTCTGAGTGGGAAGGTACCAGAAGGATCATTGATCCAACTCCTGGACCTGCAGACACCCCCCAACAATCCCACCCTGTGCATCCCGGGAGCGGTGTCCAAACGCTCCTGAAGTTCTTGGGAACGTGCCCATTCCCTGGGGAGCCTGGGCAGTGCCCAGCACCCTGTGGGGGAAGAACCTTTCCCTGATCTCCAGCCCTAAACATGCCCGGACACAGCTCCAGCCGTTCCCTGCGTCCTGTCCCTGTCACAGAGAGCAGAGATCGGTGCCTCCCCACCACCAACATCCTCCTGTTTTTTCGTTTCCTGGACACAGCCCCAAGCCAAGCTGGCTGAGGTTCAGCAGAGGATTGAGCATCGTTCCTGAAAGGAGAGCCCTGAACAAGGGATGGTTTGTGAGCTGCTTGTAGCTCTCATCTCCGTCAAGTGCTCCTCTCTTTTCCCGTATGGCAGCCGGATCCCTGGAAAAGGGGCTGCCAGCAGGCAGGAGGGCTGGAGCAGATCCTGCCTCCCCTCCTGGCTCCAACCTCACGTTCTGGCTTTGCCTGGAGCAGCCGGACACAGGGGTGGCCTTCCTGAAGGTGCAGCCTTGGCCTTATCTCTTGAGTCACCCGGGTCATGAACCCACTCCGCGTCAGTTCAGGGCTGAAACGTGAGCAATTCATCAAGTTTTAAAACAACATCCTGAAAAAAGGATGTTGCCTCGTGCCTGTTTGACCACGGGGAGATGCTGCCCTGACTCACACAACAGAATCTCAAATATGACATTTCAAAATATGCTGATATTCGTGGGGTTTGTTCTGATGTGTCACATCTTTTGCTGGTCAAGTTACTCATTTCTAATAAATTTTCCAAAGAATTGGTTTCTGTTTGGAAACAATGTGCAAAACTAAATTTTCTGCGTGTGCCTTATTTGTAAGGCCTTGGAGCAGACAGTTTCCATCTTTTTTTTTTTGTTTTTAAATTTAAAGCTGCTCCTTTGCAGTCTCCATCTATCCCTGCTGTCCACCAGCCCTTTGGAAAAATGGTGGAGTTGGAGGAATAAACAGTGAAGAAAATAAATGGTCACAGGAAGTTGAGTTTCTCCCTTTTGTTCAATATTGGAACAGCAGATAAATCTGGAAAAATAAAGTTGTGTGAATGCTCTCAGGTGTTCTCCAAAGGGCAGAAAATCCTGGTTTGTCTGCCTTTCCCTCCACTCCACACCGGAACACGTGGCAGCCTCACGGCAGGCGGGATCGAGCTCTGGAGTTTCAGCTCTGGCTCTTTGGGAGTTCAACACACTAACCAAGGGATATCTTGGATCTAAGGAGAGAAGACAGGGTTGAAAGAGCTCTTTATTCACTCTGAAAGTGAACATCTGCTCCTGAAGGATCCATCGGGCACCTCCGGACAGACGGACACAAGATGGACCAAAGCCGGCACCGATGCCGCCCATTCCATGGTGCTTTGGCTTCCTCAGAGGAGGAATTGTTCTCCCCCGGGGTCCTGGAGGAGACTTCTCCCTCACAGACCTCCCACGGAAAATCCGCCCGCATCCAGCTATGCTCGGAATGTGGAAACTGTAACGCACAAGGAGCCCTTACTCATGGTGAGCACAGAGCTTCCATCAGCAGCTCCCGCTGATATCATCCTCGCATGATTTGTTTGCTCCTCTCCAGAGGCTGCCAGCATCACCCAGCCCATCCCCGGGGATTTCGGGGTGCTTTGGGCACTTGGGACAATCCTTGGAAAATGCCGGCTTGTTGGCATTCCTTGGGGAAGCTGTTGCAGATCTGTTAATCCCCAAAAACCTATTATTCATGTCAAACTCTTAAGTTTAATGCCTTTTCCCATGTCTTGATCACTACGGGGATAACGCAGTGGGGGTTGATGTTTCCATCAGGATTTTTCACACGCGGTCTGGATATTTTGATTTACAGGGCCGAGTTTCGTGCTTTGCTTCATTCAAATTCCCCATTTTTCTCCAGATCTGATTGTAGCCCTTCACAGTTTCTCCTCTTTCCATCCCAGAAATCATGATGTGTACATTAATAACACATACACAACCTAGCACTGGCACGGTAATGACTCCTGATCCCATCTAAGATTCCGTGGGAATATCAAAATACTTTTTTCTCCCCTCACAAATAATCTGCCTGAGCACTTTCTATGACTGTAATAAAGCAGCTGAGAACAAGTGCTTTTAGTTTCAGAATAACTGCTCGATGATTTAAATCTAAAATTGCCCTCCAGATTTCTCTCCCTGCAATGCCAACTACTAAAGCATCCACGGAAAATATTGAATAATATACATAAAACATGGATTTTACACATCCCACCCCTCCTCCTCGCTGCTGGTGTGTAGCTAAACGCACATTAAAAGAACATTATTAAGGTTTAAGGTCAAGCATTTGTGGATTAGGAAATGCGCGTTTCCTGCGTGTCGGAAGCACACGCTCCCTCGGGAATACGTGGGGATGGTCATCAATTCCACGATCACGTCTGATTTTTTTTTTTCGTTTGTTTGTTTTGTTTTGTTTTGTTTTGTTTTGTTCCAGAACCCATTGAGCCCTCGGAGCGATTTTGTCACCTCAAGGAGCAGCACCTATTGAGGAACATCTGCACCTCTGCCGGGTGTAATCCCTACCTCGTTTAGGGCAGACCCATTTGTTATCTCTTCCGCGGGGCTTATCAATGTCATATTCGACTTCTGAACAGATGAAAAGAGATTATTTCTCGCCTCTGCCTTGTGAGATGCCACGAGCTGAGCCGCCTGTTTGACAGGAGAGAAGCAGGAGGTCACAAGTACCCGCTAATTCCCGCTAAGGAACCGCCTCGGATCATTCCCAATCCTTTAACGTTATGCAGATGTTGGAAAAGGAGCTCCTGCTACTTTCCTGTTAAGATTTCAAATCCCAAACCACACTGCCTGCGTAGGGAATTCTCACTTCGGGAAAAATCGGGTTCAAGGAGCCCGGCTGCCACACGTGGCTCAGAACCTGCCAAGGGACAGAGCTGTGGCTGCCAAACCCAAACCCCAAAGTCCTTCTGCTCCAAGGAGGGTTTAAAATTGATGGTGGCAGGGTGAGAACGAGCCTCTCCCGTTTGGTGATGTCGGTGGAATGATATGCAGGAACAACGGCATGAAAATCAATGCTAATTAGCTGTGAAGTGAAAACAAAATGAAGCTTGACACTCTTATAATCTCTATTTTGGCATTTAGAAATCCGGCTGTGACTCCAGTGCTGGGAGAGAGCTGCATAAATCCATAAAATCAGCTCGAGACACCAGTGAGTCTCCCTCACCTGACTGACAGGTCCTTGGGTGCTAAGCCTTGGATGGGAAATAAAGCTCAGCTATTCCAAGTTTCAGGAGCTGAGGGCAAAGCTCTACCAAAGCTAAAACGCTTTAAAAAGCCCTTAATGAAGGCAGGATATTAAGCCAGAGGCCGAGGTGGTTGGAAATCCTGGCTGTGGTGTTATTACTCACATGCAGGATGGAATCCCATCTCTCCTGCCAGCCCTGGGAACTGTCCTGCAGGGCCTGCAGCTCCTGGACTGCATCCAGAGGCTGTCCCAAGGCATTTATCCACACGGGGGATGGCAGCTGTGGTGTTCTGTCCCCTTTTCACAGGGATAAAGGGTGGAGAAATGATTTTTCCAGGAGTCCACGGCAGCACCAGTGAAGTGAGGACATGTGAGGGGTGATCACTCCCTTCCCGTCACCCAGCCAAGGAGGCTCTGCAAAAGCCACAAAAGTTATGTGGATTATTCAGATATACCTGAATTCTGCCTCTGGAAAAGCTTCACGTTTTGGGAATAGGAAAATATGTTTGAAGAGCCAGAGAAATATTCTGGGGCCACTTAGAATCACAGAATCCCAGAATGGTTTGGGTGGGGAGGGACCTTAAAGCTGATCCCATCCCACCCCTGCCATGGGCAGGGACACCTTCCACTATCCCTGGGTGCTCCAAGCCCCAATGTCCAACCTGGCCTTGGATATTGCAGGGATGGGACAAGGGGATTCTTGTGAGGGTCAAGTTCAGACAGGTGGTTCCTTATTGCTCTTTGACCTCATCCCACCAGCTGGGGAATCACCTCAGACCAAACCTTCCCTGCAGCAGAATGATTCCTTTGGGATAAATGCATCTGAACTAGGAAAACTCCTGGATAAACACAGCGCCAGCACCCCATGCAGCTCTGGCTCTGCTGTTCCATATTTATGATTTGTTAGCGCTCGCAGGAAGAACAAATTGCACGTCGGGGGTGCTCTGCCATCCATGAAATCACATGGAGCTCAAGGACATTCCCTGCCTTGGGATGGCGGGGCAGGAACAGCCTCCAGCGAGCAGCGACACGCGTGAGGAGCCAGAGCTCTGCATTCCCAACCCACAGCTGTAACTCTGGGATTTTGCCTGAATTCCTGCTGCTGTTGTGCATTCCTGGCTCATGCAAAATCAGCACAAACATCTCAGGAAGGACTTGTACCCACAGGGATCAAAGTCCTTAATCTGGATGATAATACAGGATTGGATTTCAACAACAAGGAAGAATTGTTTTGAGGGGGTTTTTTTCCAAAGCCCCATTGGAATTTGAAGGAATGCCAGAGTTGCATTACATTGATCAGACTCTGAACTCTGAACCAGGTCTGAAGATCCATAGAAATTTCTGGAGAAAATCCCATTGAATTTCTTGTGCTCTGGCTCGGAGTGAAATGATTTCTAGATGTTGTTGGAGAATATCCTGCAGACAAAAAGATTTCCTTTCCGGTTTCTGGAGGTTAATTATGGAAATTCCTTACAGAGGATCAGCAGTGCCAGTTGCTGGGGAGACAGGAAAAGTATTTGTTAGGGAATTCTAGCCTGGAGCTGCATAAAAATTTTCTGACAGGATGGTTTTCCATCAGAAATATTGATATGCTGAAGGCTGCTTGTTTTGCAGAACTTCTTGAGTTTCAGTGGAATTTGGTATTAGAAGCTTGCTGAGATGAAATTCTCTGCTAAGATTGCACTATTCTGATTTAACCTTTTGTTTTTTTAAATGAGATATTAATTTCCAAGGTTTATTTATAATGTAGTTTCTGGAAATGTACAGGAAATGAGGGCACTTGGAACATTTTTAGTCAAAGGATGGAGTTCATTTCACAAGGAATTTTGAAATCCTTTTGCTTGAATCCCGTTTTGGGCTGGAAAAAACGAGTGAAATTGTGTAATCCCCAATCCTCACCCAGCTCTGGGGGCCAAAGGCAGACTCTGGGAACAGCTTCCCGGGAAAAATGCAGTGGATTAGGTCAGTACTGCATGTCCTCACCCATTCCTCTGAACGCTGCACTTCCCTGAAGGCAAAGCAGCTCGCAATTATTGCTGAAGAGCACAGAACTCAGTGAATAAAAGATGTCATTTTTTGGCTGCAGCACCACCAAGGTGGATTCGTTATCTCGAGGAAGTTCAGAGCGTTTCTCCTCCCCCACCCCTTCATTCCACCCCAAGCCTCAAACATGCGGTGACCGAAAGCTTTCCTGGCTGCACACACATTTTTGTAATTCCTGCCCATGTGAATAACAGCAGCACAGACCCCTGGAAACATTGCAGGAATTTTTTTGGGAGCCATTTGAAACTCTTCACACGCTTGGGCGTTGATTTTTATTGTTTTCGGTCCCTCAGGCACAACATTTCCCACTGTAAAGTTGTGGGGACGAGTTCGGAGCTGGATTTCATTGTTTGGGAGGTTGGGAGCTTTAGCTTGGAGGGTGCCAGGTTGGGATTAATCCAGCTCTGAGGTGCAGAAAAACCTCAGGAATTTCAGGGGGAAAACGCAGGATGGCCATGGGCATCCACGAGGGTAAAGCACCAAGCAGAGATGAGCAGAGAAATGAGGATTGGACAGAGCTCCTGTAAAGCAAATACAGAGAGGAAAAATCCTCTGGGAGAATTGTTTTACTGGGATTTGGGAGATGCAAGATCCACGGCAATGGGGCAGCTGAAAAACAAGAACAGCAAATGTTCCACTTTAAGAAACTCCCAATTGCTGCAAAAGCAAAAGCTGCTCCAGCAAGTCCTCGCTCCCAGATTCCCAGATTTCTAATTAACTCAAATTGTGGAGGCAGCTCCTGCACGGCCCTGATGAGGGATTGGCTTCAGGAGGAGCCGCTCTCCGGAGCTCTCGGAGGGAGGCTGCACAAAAATGAGATTTCAACCAAGCCCCGGGGTCAAACAGGACAGTTCTGGGTCACGGGGGCCCTGGCCTGGATTTTCACCAGCTCTGCCTGCAGCCAGCAAGATGAAATGCAGAGCTTTGCTCCCTTTCTCTGCTTCCTTTGGGATGCTGCTGTGGCGTGTGGAAAAATGAGACATTTCCAGGAGCTGGAGCTCAGAAAGCACCAGCATGGATGGATGGACGGACGGATGGTGGTGGTGGTGAACAGTCTGGGGGTTCCACACCACGGTGAGGGTCTCTCCCACTTCAGCAGCTCCTAAAGCAGATTTCCCTGGAAAAGTGTGAACATCCCTGGATCACACAGAGCTTGGACTCCCTGCTGAGCCAGGCTAATTAGCCACGTGTTGGTTGCAGCAGGTCTCACACCCTTTCCACTCCGAGATTTCCACAGGCAGGGAAAGTTCCTGGCTCTAATTAAATGACTCAGAAGGGCCTAACTGGTCTTCTAACACATTCTAGCTCTGGTTTTGTTGTCAGGTGTTTCCGAAGGAATGATTCAAGGCTGGAAATCTCTTCTTCCTACCCCGCTGCTTACTGAATTAAGGAATTAAGGAATTATTGGAAGGCTGCAGAAAACAAGGGCTTCACTTTATTCCCAGCTCGGTGTGATGTGTGTTGTTGGAAAGGTGGGAGGGAACCTGCAGGAAGTTGCTGCTCCATCCCTTCACCTCCAAACCCCACAAAGCAGCCAGATCCAGGATTTCTGGGCTTTCAGGAACAGCCTGGCAGCAGGAGCGAGCATAAATCCCTCCAAAACTCTCATTGGATGCATTAAAAATTAATTACTTAACTCAGTTATTTCATCTGGAAGACAAGACAGAGCCATGAGAAGCTGTCCTCAGATAAAACCCTGACATCAGCTCGCACGGGGCGGGCTGGGAGCCTCCGGGAGCCTGGAGCTGAGCTGCCCAAATTTTTACATATCCCGTGCTCAGCACATCCAGGTGAGCGGCTGCTGGCCGGGAGTTCACGCACAGCTTGGATTTCAGCTGGAACATGTATTTGCAAAGTCCGAGGAGAGCCTTGTTTTTTCACCATAAAAGGTTGGGAGCGAAATTCCAGAGCTGAATTAACACGTCCTGCTGCTCTTCGACGTGGGAAAAGAATGCTGCGTCCTCCCACGCCGCTGCTTCCCATCCCAGGGCTTCTTCCCTCTTCCCGACTTGTCCCTGCAAGTCAGACCTTTACTGCCATGAGCCAACAATTAATTAGAAGGATATAATTACCTCTCATCCAGAGAGATACCTGCAGAAGCCAGGTCTGGCTCTCTCCGTGCTTACATGGCTTTCCTCCCGCTGTATTTTCCAAATTAATTGGAGTCGTCCAGTGTTTTCATTGTTCTGGGGGGAAATTTGGCACAGGAACCTCTTCTGACCTCCTGCCTGACAAGTAATGATGGGAAGAGAGGATTATCCAGCAGCCAAATGTGTTCCTGAGGGGGTTTGAGGGGTTATTCCTGGTGGGAATGGGATGCCAGTGTAGGTCACTGTCCCTGCTCAGGGTCACGGCACTGCTCCACGTTTTCATCCCTGTGAAAATCAGCAGGGGATGGATGATGAATCTTTTCCAATAAAAGGAGTTTGGAATTGAGCTTTGGAATTTTGTTACATGGGGAATGAGAAGGATGGTCCTGCAGGTTTTCCCCTGTGGAAATGAGGATGACAGAGAGGGCTGACCATAAGTAAACGCTAATTTTAAATACTAAAATAGGTACATTTTCATCTTTCTGGAAACTTCTGGTCCAAGCAGAGAAGAGCCTTGCTCTGTTCCTGGTTCTCCTGCCAGTTTTCCAGCGGGCTGTGGGACAAGCCAGTTCATGTCTCCGTGCCTTTCCTTATCTGAGGCTCGCAGTAACTCCCAGGCTCGAAAGGGCACTGGGAGGGCGAATTCACCACCACCACCTCCCAGAGATCTCTGCTGCCTCCTGGGAGCCTGGGATCGGCTGGAAAATGTCCTTCCTGCTGGATCCTGGGGTGCTACTGGCAGGAGGTGATGCTTTCCCATCCCTGCTGCCTGGCACATTCCATGTTTGTTCCCAGCAGACTCCAGACCCAAGCGAGCTGATCCCAGCACCGGATCTCTTTAGCAGGGAACGTCCAGGAAGCAAATCCTGGGCCAGAGGATTGTGGTGCAAACTTAGGATATGCCAGGAAAACCGGGAGCATGCTTCAGTGCTTTTCCAGAAGGAATGGCAGCTGGGAAAGGGCGAGATCCCGCTGGAGGGTGGGAGCAGGGAGCACAGGCAGCCCCTGGAGCGGGTGAGGAGGGTGGTGGCATCACACCCTGGCATCCCTTCCCAGTGCCAGTTTAGCCACACCTGGAGCTGTGGTTGCTCCAGACAAGCCGGCTCACATCCCTGACTTCGCCAAAGCCGCCGGGAATCCAGCCTGGAGAATTCCCCGTTTCCTCGATGGAGGATTTCCCGGCTGTGTGAATTTGGGGGATTCAGCGCCATGGAGAGCGAGGAGCTGCACCTTATTGGGGTGGCAGCTCCTTGACTGGCACCAGGATGTCCCCCAGGCGTGGCAGTGCCACCAGCACCGCCGGGGCAGAGCCCCAAAGGGCAGCACCACATCCACGGCACCAGCTCCTGATGGAGACACCTCTTGGCATTCAACAGCTGCAGTTATTGGAAAACCAGGAGAATTTTGTGGAGTTAAAGCCTCCCTGTGCCTGGAGCAGCTGTGACAGGTCTGCACAGGACAATAACGGCCCTGGGGAGATGGTGGAGCTGCCCCCATGCTGCAGCTCAGGGCACTCGAGCTTAGCAGGGCCACAGGTGGAGAAATCAGCCTGGAAACTGTTCCAAGTATTCCCAAAACCACCAGGTTGCTTCATCTCTGGGGTTCCAGCAGTGTGGGGCTGGCTGGATCCATGGGAGCATTCCTGGACTGCCCATCCCTTCCCAGGGCACAGCATTCCCTCCGGGAGCTGCTGATGGAGCCAGGTTAGTGTTGGCTCCTCTGGATCCATTCACAGGAGAATAGCAGATCCCGGCTTCAGTCCGATGCCAAAAATGGAGGAATATGTGTGGAGACCTTTCCACTTAAAGTTCCCTGACGCCTCAATCTTACTCAGCCTTGGAAAACCATCGCGAATTTTCCACAGGGGTGAGAGAGGTGATCGCCAGGGATGTGGAACCAAAGCTGAACAACTCCCATCGTCTCAGCCTGGTGGGTATAGCACAGTCCAGGCATTTCATCCTCAGGATCCCGATACACCACATCCCCCATGCTGCTCACAGGGGGTATAAACCCCGGGCTTTGGGGATGAGCATGGCTAAAAGGGGTTTTTCCCATGGAAAAGCCCAGCTTTCAGTCAGCTGTGACAAGCAGCGGGCAGAGGGACATCCCCCTGTGCCTGTGCCAGCAGGACACCAGACCTCGTGTACAAAACTATTTATTGAAGAGACTCCCCCAAGTGCAGCAAGGAAAGTGGCCTGGGCTGAGAGCCAGGCGCTGCCGGGGGGATCCCTATCCCTCCTCTTCCTTCCTCTGCAGCAGGTGGGAATCCCCTCCCAGCCCCGGAGTCCTTGGAATCGTCACATTCCCGGCAGCGCTGCCGTGGGCACCTCGGGAGCTTTGTACCGAGTCACCCTTGAGCAAGGCAGGGAGATAAGGACAGCACTGGCAGCCCTCCAGCCTGCACAGATGCGGGGTTATTCTGAACTCCACAAATGATTTATGTGCTCCAGGAAGGATCCCAACACCTTTTCCTCCTCCTCCTCTCAAAATCCTTTTCAAAATCCCCATTTCTCCACGTTCTCCCTGTGGTGTCAATACCTTCGCTATGGGCACCCCAAAAAAAACACGGAAAGGCCAAAGCAAATATTTTGTTGAGAACTAAGCAGAGCCAAAGCTCCGGGGGGGGGGGGGGGGGNNNGGTGGGGGGGGAGTTTGGAAGAAGAGGTTTTGTTTTATCAGCAAACCAAACACCCTGGTCAGGAGCAAATTTTCCCTCTTGGAACAGCCTCCTGAAAATGAGGCCAATGCAGTTTTCATTTGCAACACTAATTTGATGAACTCCAGCGGGTTAATGATGTAGCTGGATTTAATTAAAGCAGTTGTTAGTCAGGCTGAGCCCCTCCTCCTTAGGAAGGGCCTGGTGCTTTGGAAGCACTGCTGGCATTCAGCACTGGAGCCCAGCCTCTGGCCAGAATCATGGAATCGTGACCATGGGCAAGACATGGGGTACAGCCTCAAATCCCCCTTTCAGCCCCAAATCCCTGTTACAGCCCCAAAACCCTGTTTCAGCCCCAAATGCCTATTACAGCCTCAGATCCCCATTACAGCCCCAAATCCCTATTACAGCCCCAAATCCCTGCCACAGTCCCAAATCCCTGTTTCAGCCCCAAATGCCTATTACAGCCTCAGATCCCCATTACAGCCCCAAATCCCTATTACAGCCCCAAATCCCTGCCACAGTCCCAAATCCCTGTTTCAGCCCCAAATGCCTGTTGCAGCCCCAAATCCCCCTTTCAGCCCCAAAACCCCGTTTCAGCCCCAAATCCCCCTTTCAGCAACAAATCCCCCCTTTCAGCCCCAAATGCCTGCTACAGCCCCAAATCCCTATTTCAACCCCAAATGCCCCTTTCAGCCCCATGTCTGAAGCAGGGCCCTGATTGCCCACAGGGTTTCCACGTGGTTCCATCAAGTTTGCTTTGGGACACCAGAGGTTCCACATTCAGGTGAGACCCAGGGGGGACACAGCCCCATTCCTACGATTTCTCCTCATCTCTTCCCAAAATTCACCACCACCAAAAAGCACCGTGAGAGTTTTGGGAGTGTTCAAGTGCTTAAAGCCCAGAGAAGCCATCCCAGCTGTAGCCCTGACTTCTCTCCAGCCTTAAAACAAACCAGAAGTGGCAGTGGCCGCTGTTTTCCATGGAAAGCGTTTCCTGCAGGAAGATCCCGACGTGCCGTGAGTCACCGCGGGGTTCCCTGGCACCGCTGTCCCCGTGCTGACACCACACTCCTCGTGTCTGGCCTGCCTGGCACCTCCTGCACCACTCTGAGCTAAGGGACTTCCAGCTCCGCCAGGGAATGCTGAGTGATGGGAAATCAAAGCAGAGCAGCAAATATCCCTCTGCCAAATGTGGGAATGAAGGCTCTGCCTTTATTCTGCACCCTAAAAACCCTCAGCTGCCTGCTCAGACTCACTCTGGCCTCTCCATTGACGTTGGACTTGATCTTGGAGGTCTGTTCCAACCTTAGTTCCTTAATTCCTTAATTATTTTGCCATCCCCAACTCCTGCAAATGGAGGGGATGCTCTGGCTCCTGGTGATCAATTTTCCAGCCCAATCCTGCATCCCTGCTTGTGGATCAAGGCCTTTTGCCCAACAGTTGTTTCCTTGCTTGGAAAATCCACAGAATGTGTTTGATTTCTCTACGTTAATTAAAGCAGGAAAGGAATAATAATCTCCTAAAAATCAGTGTGATATCCCTGCAAGTTCCCCAGCTCACATCACAATTGCTGCAATGCTAATTCCCAGTGGGAATTAGCCAGGAAACCTTGGGGAATGAGTAGCCTTCCCTGTCCAGGCCACAGGGATCCTTCCTCAAGGACATTGGCAAGAGCAGGGCTTTAATTCCCATCCCTAAATTTCCTGTCATTAAGTTAATAACCCCATTGTTATAGGTGCATCTTCTTTTTTGGAGGACAATACCCAGAGCTTTGAACCTGGGGGAAGACTAAAATCCATTTTAGCCAGGGATGAAGTCTTGGCCCTTGTGGGACAAACACCATGGGAGATCAGGACAGGTGACAGAGAAAAGGGATGAGTTAAGCACAGGCAAGTTTTTTTAGGAATAAAAGGGTTTTTGAAGGGGTTCAACACAAATGTCTTTGATAATTTAGATTTACAAGAGCGTGGAGTGACAGGACAAGGGGGAATGCCTTAGGACTGGAGGAGAGTGGATTGTGTTCAGGAAAAAATTGTTCCCTGCGAGGATGGTGAGGCCTTGGAACAGGCTGTGGCTGCCCCTGGATCCCTGGCAGTGCCCAAGGCCAGGCTGGACGGGGCTTGGAGCACCCTGGCACAGTGGGAGGTGTCCCTGCCAAGTCAGGGGGTAAAATAGGATGGGCTTGAAGATTCCAACCCAAACCAGTCTGGGGTCCACGACTGACACCCACCCTGAGTGAGACCATTCCCTGTTGGGCTCAGCAGCCCCTGACAGAGCACAGCCAACGTCCCCCACCCCTGGTGACGCCCTGGCTGCTCCCAGCGTGGCTCCAAGCATCCCAGTCCCCTGTCCTGACAGGATTTTCCCTTCCAGCCCTTTGCCTGCACATGGAAGGTTTCCCTTGTCACAGCCCAAGTCTGCATTACACATTCATGCACTGAAAGCACAGACAGGCTTGTAATTAAATTCCGGAATATTTTAAGCACTTGTAGTGATTTGAAGGTCTCGTAACTCAGCTCAGCATATGTTGCTCTCGTAGTAAGCTCGAGTTCTGCCAGCTGCCTGCGTGGGCTCTCCCTACACTTCCCATTCTCCCATCAATGAGCCTCAACCAGGAGCAGGAATCATTCCCCAACTGCAGCAAAGTGTGGCCCCTTCTCTGCCCAGGAGCAAAATCCCGATGTTTTCCCAGCTAAGGAGACTCTCAGAAAGGTGGGAAGGCTCCAAAGCTGGAGCAGTTTTGGTTTAATCAGAGCCTGGCTGGGGGCTGGTGGGAATTCTCCATCTCCCAGGCTAGCAAGGAGCCTTTGCTATGGTTACACGAGCCAGGGAGAGAAAACCAAAGGTGGGGGATACTTAAGTGTTATTTTTTCTTTTTTAAGCCCAGGCAGTTGCCAAAGGCAATCTCCAAAGCCGTGGCAGGAATGTCAACGGGCAGGAAATGCTCGTGACTGTGAGTACCTGACCCCAACACGTGCCTCACCTTCCTCCTCCTTTTTTTTTCCTGGAAAGAATCCCATCCTCGCCTACCAGCTGGAAAACGTTGCTGCTTCCTCCTGTGTGCTGCGAGTCTGCAAAGCTCAGCTTCAGTAAAGCTCAGCTTCAGTAAAGCTCAGCTTCATCCCGGCTGCCCCTCAGGGGTTATCCATGGATGGGAGCTCTTGGGGCCAGGGAGGATCCTGTGGGATCGGGAGTCCTTGGAGTGGACACTCCAATCCTTGCTGGTGGAGGTTGCACAGCATCCAGGGGCAGAGAGGTTGTTCCTCACCACAATTCCCAACCCATCCGTCCTGGAGAGATGATGGTGTGTGAGGGTTACAGTTGGGAATAATCCCACTCAATAATATAATCAATAATCAATTAAAAAAATGAAGTGTCTACCCAGGTGGTGCCCCCCTCATCCTATTGTCCTCCCACAGCCTCTCCCACAGGGACACGGAGCAATTCCCTGGTGTTGAAGCCAGGGGCGAGTGCTTTAAATAAATCACCCAAATCAGGGACACTCCCGGTGTCATCCCAAAAAACCAGAGCTGGGAACCCGCCTGGAGCCAGCCAGAGCAGCCACACCCTCCCAGCCAAGCACCCCTCAGACTTGAGGGCTGTTGTGACATCCCGAATCTTTTGTTCGTTCTCTCGCACTTGGGAAAATTTCCTGTTCTGCTGCTCCTGGGTGGCAGCAGGGCCGGCCCCGAGGGGAGGTGGCGGTGTCCCGTTCCCGTTCCCATTCCCGTTCCCGGGGGTGTCACGGGATGGGCAGCGCGGCCCCGAGCGCTCCCGACGCCCTCGGCGTGAAATCTTCCCAGACTTTGTCAGGAAACTCTTCGTAGCCGCTTTTTCTTGGAACAGCTCATTAAGACCGAGCGGAAATCTGCAGGCTCCGGGCCAGGTTTCGTAATGCTCCGGGAGCGACGAGGGGACGGGAGGTTTGCATGGAAAAACCTCAAGATGCCAGCAAAAATGATAAACTTTGAGCTCCCCGGGTGTGCAAACATCGCCTTTGCTCTGCTCTGCACGCAGCAAAAATGGTCTGGAGAAAGCACACGGACACAGTTTGTCCCAAAATAACTTTTCTAGTGGAATATCCACCACGTGGGATTGTTGGCTGTGTGGAAACCGCTGCTCTGGAGGGCCGGGGAAGGCTCTGGAAACACAAAACGTTGGATATGTTCAGCCCTCCCCACGCCAGCCCCTGCGGCTCCGCGCTCCCACACATCTCAGCTTTCCTCAGGAGCACGGCTGGGTGCTAAAAAGAGGGAAAGAGGGAAAAAACCCAGCCAAAATCTTAGCACATTTCAGGGAATAAAGTGCAAAAACCCTTTTCTCTGTCAGTCAGATCCCATTCATGCTCTGGGGTAAATCCACGGGGGTCAAGGTGGGAGAGGAGGAAAACCTGGAGCTCCTGGGGACTGCCCGTGCCCAAAGCACGAAGGAAGAGCTGCCAAAATCCATGGAACGAGGAGAACCCAGCGTGTCCAGACCCCACCCACCCTTCCAAAAGCTGCTCTTTTTCCTCGCCTCACCTTTCTATTCAAATTCAGCGGTGCTAAACCAATATTTATTCAGTTTTTTCCTGGTCAGGAGCCACTCCCTGCATGCTGATATTTAAAATACGTGTCTGGTTACCCGGAGGGGTTGTAGCCGCGTGTCTGAGGAGGAGAAAAGCTGCGGGGATATTTTTAGCCCGTGTTTGTCTGCAGAGCCGCATTCGGTTCACGCCCGCCTGGGGACTCGATCCGTTTGGGTGAGATGTGCAGCACGAGGAGCTGAATGTTACCAGCCCGTGCCACGCGTTCCTAAACGGAACCATCCAAGCACTAAAATATCCCAGTCTGGAGTGAAAATCCTTGAAACCAGAGCTGAGACTGGGCGGAGGAAGTGGAGCGGGTGGGAGGGTGAATGTCCCTCCTGTCACCCTGTGCCTGCTCCGAGCTCCCAGGACTTCTCCAGGACAAAGCAGCTGGGAGGAATGTTCCACATCCAGATTTTATTTATCCATATGGATGTGTGTGCTTCCAACCTGGAGCAGCCGGGGCGTTCTCCTCAGCCCCTGCCTGTTCTCACTTACCAGAGGAGCAATTCCTGCTTTGGGGACACCCGGGAGGGGTCATCACCTCTCTCCTGCCTGCTGGGGGGACAGAATTGGGGTGATTTGGCTCCTGAATCCCCAAACCCACCACATTCCCTGCACTCCCCGGTACCCATCACTGCCCCGGGCTTCCTCACCGTCACATTTTTGGGGAGGTGGAAAATGGTTTGATTGATTTCTTTTCTCCCTTTCAGGACTGTGGAAGTTCACCCCGTGCTGCTCCATGAGTCACCAGTTGCTTTCAGTCGATTTGGAGCTGAAATTCATTTTAACCTGCATTTCCTGAGCACAGAACACGAACTGAGTGCTCAGCCCTGAGTCCCCTCTTTAAATAACAAGAGGTGGAGAAGGAAAATGCCTTTCCAGGCCTCTGCCCTTCCCTCTCCCTGCAGCCTGGGGTGTTTTTTGCAGCCACCGCCAGATTATTCATGCCTTTGGTATCTTCACCACCTCGGCTTTAGGATGAACTCGTAAAACATAAATATTTTGTGCTCCAGAGGGACTTTTTAAAATGTTTTCAGGGTGTTTAGCAAGCAGTTCATGTGACCCAAGATGTGGGTTTCTCCCCAGGAAAGGGATGTGCAGGGAATGGGGACAGGGATGGGGTCCCTGCACTGCTCCCCCACCACTGGAGCAACCCCTGCATCAATAATTGATGGTTTTGCCTTTTTGTTAAGGTGCTGAATGCCTCTTTTCTTGTGTAAATAGTTTTAATAGCCACAAAATTTAATGAGAAGCCATGAAAGTGTAAACAGAGAACATTCAGGGGACAGCTCTGGCAGGAACAGGAGCTGCCAGGTCCCTTGGCCAGGACAGCCCCACATGAGGAGAAGGAAAACATCTGGGAGGAAAATAGGGGCAGAAAACGAGAATGGGTGACTTAAGGCAGGGCGTGTTCGTGAAATGTAAGGGAGGAAATGCTGACAGAGCTGTTTCTGCATTGGAAACTCAGTTTATGATGAGCTCAGTGTTGCACAAAATGGACATTTGTATCCATATATATGTTGTGGGATGACAAATATTCCAAGGATTGCCAGGAAAGGTGGGGCACAGTGGGTTAGTGCTCCTGAGGGGGCTCAAGCTCCCTTGGGATGGGGAGGGAGTTTTGGTGGGGATAAAGGAGGTGGGAATCACACTCAAGGCTCGTTCAGGCTGCAGCAAACAGGAATTCAAACATGGAAAACCTGCACTTGGAGCCTCCCATTCCCGGCCAAGTTCTCTGCCGGTGACAGATGTGCAAAAACATTTCAACAACGTGCTCCAAACCACCTCCAAATGTTTTCCAGGCTGGAGCAGAGCTGCCCAGGCTGCCACAAGTGCCACAGGGCCGGGGAGCTGCCCTGGCTCTGGGCACGCTGCCCAGCAAATTCCTGTGCTGTCCCAGCAAATTCCTGCTGGGAAGAGGATGCGGCGAAATGGAACAGAGAGGCATCACCCCTGCAGCTGAGGGAATGCAGCATTTTGTTATATTTTGTTTTATTTGAGTCATTTCTGTGGCTGCTGAGCCTCCCTGTGGCCGGCCACCCACTGGGGATAAGGCCCCCTTCGGTCGTTTATCCCGTGGATCCTCAGGAATCCGGGAATGGGGCACAGCCTGCTGTTCCTGGCAGCCTCTGCTGTGCTCCTGGTGCCAGGGACACCTGGATGCAAATTATGGAGCTGTGGAAAAACATTTCTGCTCCTGCCTCCACAGCATTGCCCTCCCAGAGCAGCTGCCGTGGCTAAAGGTGAGGTTGGGATTGCTCCAAACTCCAGCTGGCTCCATCCTGGATCTCCCTTCCAACTGCAGCAGCAGCAAATTCCCTGTTTTTGCAGCTCCATGAGCCCCCAGTCACTGCCAGGAAGGGATGTGGGGTCCCCCCAGTGCTGCCACTGCAGGGGTGATGCTTTGGATCCTGCTCTCTCTGCCATCCTGTTTCGCTTGTCCCAGATTATCCCAAACTCATTCCCACACAAATTCCAGTGAGATGTGGAGTTCAGGAAGGGAGCCCAGGGTGGGGTGGCCCTGATGAAGGTGAAAGTGCCAGCACTGTTCACCTCACTGAGTCTTTTTTTGGGTAGGGATGAAAAATTGAAAAATCTACCCCCCCCTTCCAACCTCTGTGCATCTCCACTTCCCTGACCCGGAATTCCACTTTTTAAAATAACTCTGTTCTGCAGGAGCAGTGTCCTAAAATACACACCTGACCTACTTTATCCAGTTCCCTTCCCAAAATGTCATCCTGCAGCTCCAGGAGCGGGGTCTGTGGAGCAGGACACGGCCGGGGCTCAATCTGCTCCTGCTGCAACCTGCTGGGAAGGTGAGGCCATCGTTTCCTTTTCCCTAAGGATCAGCGCAGGAATTGGAGCTTGGCAGGAAATCCAGCACTTGGAGTTGCTTTGGGGATGCACACGGAGGATTCAGGACTTGTCCAAACCACAGAGGAATGCAAACTCTGCGTGTTGATCCCTTGGGAATGGCCTGCCGTGAAATTCCTGGGCTTTCTGCCTCCCAGCCAGGAGTCATCACCCAGAACTGGGAATGCCACATGGAAAAGGCTCTGGAAAGGGGGACAACAGCTCCCAAGCCAAGGTTTCAGTGCCAGGCATGTGGCTTGGGACATCTGACCAGTGTCACCTCCCAGGACACCCCTGAAGGCCACAGGGATCAGGTGCTGCTCATGATCCATCAGAAATCCAGAGCTCCTTCCCTGAGTCCCAGCCAGCAGCACCTCCCTGGATTCAGAATCAGAGCCATGGACATCAGGACAATGTTTACATCCCATTTTTCCTTCCATTTGACTCCCTTTTCAGAGGTGAAAACCCTCATTCCCGAGGATTTTCAGGACATCTGACCAGTGTCACCTCCCAGGACACCCCTGAAGGCCACAGGGATCAGGTGCTGCTCACGATCCATCAGAAATCCAGAGCTCCTTCTCCGTGTCCCAGCCAGCAGCACCACCCTGGATGCAGCAGCAAAACCACCTCAGGACAACGTTTACATCCCGTTTTTCCTTCTGTGGGACTCCCATTCCAGAGGTGAACCCCTCATTCCCGAGGGTTTTAAGGCCCTGCTGAGGTTTATGAAGCATTTTCCCCCAAGCTGCAGGGAGGAAATGCAGAGCTGTGGGGAGGAGAAAAGACATCCAATCTCCAAGGATTGATGAGCACATCCAGGAAAATGACGGCTTTATCCAGGTCACCTTCTTAATCCGCACCCAGGAAGGAAATTAATGAAGTTCCCAGAGTTATTCCCACTAATTGATGACCTATTAATGGCAATAAAGCTTTAAGAAAGCACAAATGTATTGTGTGGAAGGGCAGAAGTGGGTGGCTCTTCGTGGTTTCTCTTGGTGATTTGGGAGGGGAGAATTACAGGGAATTTGATCCCTGCTCCGCATTTTAGTGGGGAATGGCATTAAAATTAATACTGGCACTTACAAATGGTGATTGGGTAATTAAAGGCTGATTAATCCAACTTTATTGAAGAAAATGGATGAGGGAAGGAGCTGGTAAATGGGAAGGTGAATGGGAAACGATGTGAAATGGGGCAAAGGTGAAACAAAGGATAATTGGGCCTGACTTTGGAAGATAACGGGATTTTTGACAACCAGAGGAGCCAATTCCTTCATGATCCACGTGGAAAAGAACATTTGATATTTTCCTTAATGACCATAAAATGAGATAAAAAAGCGTGTGGAGGGGCTGTTTGCTGATGAAATTTCCTGATAAAATCTGCTGGTGGCACAAATTTAGGGGGCAATAACCCAAACGTGGACAATTTGGAATCTTAAGGATTGAAACAAAGCACTCGGGATCTCAGAGTGAAGATTTGAGCTGCATGAGGAGAGTGAATCAGTTCCAAATGATGGAGGGGGAGAGTTCTGCCTGGTCGTGGGGATGAACAGATCCCAGGAGTTTCACAAGGATCTCATTAACCTGAGGTGTTGGACACAGCTCTGATCCAGGAAAAATGGGCTGTCCCAGTGCAGGAGAGATTCCAGGAACTTGGTGCATTTAATCCACCAAAATCTCAGCAAAGAAACGCCTGAGAAAACCTGGCTGCGGTGCCTGAAGGTGTTTCAGGGCCGGGTGTGGGGCAGAGGCGAATTCCCCGCAGTGGGAACTGGAGGAGCCCTTCAGGATCTGCACCAGAGCCATCCCACGGCGAGGTTCCAGAGGCCACGGCGCTGTCTGGGAGACCAAGGAGCCACCTCTGCTCGGGCCGGGCTGACTCCGGGCGGAGCAGCAGAGCTTTCATGTGGGGAGGCCCCGATAAACCCGGGATCCTTCGAGTCGGACCAGAAAAACCTGAGGCGCTGCCACCCAGCCTGCAGCTGATCTGATCCCGCTGGGAGAACTGAGGCAGCGGCAGGAGGAGGAGGAGGGACAGGAGGCCGGGAGGATGCCCAGGATTTCTTTGTTCCCACGGGCAGCCGGGTGCAGATGAGATCAACACCAAGGAACTGGAATTATTCTTGTCTCTGAGTCTCCTGGGACAATTCCCTCCTTCTCCTGCAGCAGCCCAAGAGCTGAGTTTTAGCTGCTGTGGATGTCAGTAACTGGATGATTTTGGAGAGTGGGGAAAAATTGAGGAATGTCTTGGTGATAAAGAGTGATTCCAGGAGGGAAAATTCCCGTGTTTTGTTGGAGTTCCACCCTTTAATCCATCCTCTGGTGTTAAACCACCGCCCAGGGTGCTGAGAGCTGCAAAACTGGTGGGAAAAGGCTGTGGAAAAGGGGCTTTTCCAACCCAAATCACGGTTCCATGATTCCTGATTCCTCCGGAGTGCTCAGGTGTCCAAGAATTTTTTGGGCTCTGTTTTAGTTGTGGACAGAAACAGGGACACAAGGAAAATCAGATCCCTGGATCCCTGTCCTGGTATCCCAAAAACACAGCAAATCCCACTGCTGGCTTTTCCCAGCTCCCTGACCTGCAGCTGCACTTGGCTCCATCAGCACGAACGGGAAAAACCTTTCAAAACTCAGCCTGTTCTCCTGATAATATCAGAAAAATTGCACCCAAGCCCATTAATATCCATTTCTCCGGGCAAGAATCCAAAAGCTGCCTCCAGGAGGAGTGGAGGGAGCAATTACCCCATTCCCAATTATTCCTGATCCAGGGGGGCTCTGCTTTCCCCACATTTATGGGATAAGAGCACAATCCCCCCACCCCTGCGCCAGGAGAAATCCCTGAGCTCAGCTCTAAATCTTTGGGAAGGGAATTTTCCAAGCTGTCACCGTTCCTCCCCTGGCTGGGAAAAATGGCTTTAAGTTGGTTTTCCTTGGTATTTTAATGAGTTCTCCAAGAGGGAAAAAAAATAAAATAAAGGAAAACCAGGAAAAAGTGAGGGTGATGTAATCAGGCCCCATGTCTGGGTTTATTATCTCAAATATCAGCAGCTTGTTCAGCTGGGACAGTTTTATTTTATCTATAAATAGAGAGGTGAAAGCAACACAAATATAAACACAGATATATAAACACAGATATATAAATCTATATAAAAATATAGACGTGGGGGCAGCACTGCCCTTGGCCACAGCGTTAAATATTTCCCCACGAGAAATGGGAATAAAAGGAGTGTAAAAAGCCATATTTTTGTGGTAAAACCTGTGAGAAATGGGAATAAAAGGAGTGTAAAAAGCCATATTTTTGTGGTAAAACCTGTGAGAAATGGGAATAAAAGGAGTGTAAAACCATATTTTGGTGGTAAAACATTCTCCAGCCAGAGAGTTTGGGTTCTTTTTTGGGAATTAATACAATTTTCCCAGCACAGCTCCAGGTGTGGGGGAAAAGAGGGATGTGGGTGATTCAAGGTTTGGCTGTGGGGTTTTGCTGCTGAGGATCCCTGCCCTGCTCGTGGAATTTGGGTGAGAAGTGGGGAAAAAAGGCCATAAATTTGTATATTCCTGGGGCTGGAGCCAAATCCCACTTGGGGATGTGTTGGGTGGAGCAAAGGGAGGGTTTAAGGTGCTTCTTCTGGGATTCTGCGATAATAAAGCAAAATTAACACATCCCCAATTAATTTTCCTTTATTATCTCAGAACTGGGGGTGCTTGTGCAGCAGGAAGGGGAACCCCAAATGTTGTCTAAGGGCACAAGTGGTGGGGATCAGTTCTGGTATTGATCAGAATTTCTGGCATTGATCAGAATTTCTGGCACTGATCACCCCCCAAAGGTCAGCAGCCTTTTAAACCAAACCCTTTCCTTTTATTCTCCAGTGGGCATCCAGCTGAAATCAACAGGAAAGCTTGGACTGATTTAAATGGGATTTTGATCGAGTCCTAAAGTGCTTCCTGGTGGAAAAAAAACCCAAAAAAACCCCAAAAAACCCAAACCAATATTTCTGCCCAGAAGGAAACACCAGCACCAAGAGGAGCCTCCAACAGCACCATCAGAGCCATCCCTGGCTCCCAGTGCAATAAAATATTCCCTGTGGGAAAACCACGGCCCTCTCCTGTTCCCTGGGATAAATGGATCTGGGAAGTGCTGGATTTAGGTTAATGGTGACACTTCCATTGTAACCTTTCAATTAAAAAATACTTTTTTTTTTTTGTGTTTCAAGCTTGAAAGACCAAAAATGTCCAAGTGCATTCTGTGAGAAAATGATTATGGCCTCTAATATATGATAATATAAATAAAGATTAACTATTAAATCTCTCTTCTCATTAATATTATTGTCCAAACCGGTGTTTTCTGGGAATTTCAGCCACGAGAATTCCCCCTGTAAAAGAGGAGAACCTTGAAGGTTTTCCTCAGTTTCCTTGAGAGGACTGAGAAGGTACTTAGAGCTTTATCTACAAGTTTAATATAATTTAATAACATAAAGTAATAGGGAATTTATCAAATTCCAGCATTCAAATGTTCATAGTTCAGTGTTTAAAGCTCTGTAAAATTCAGAGCAGTACCCAGAGAGGGAAGGACAGGGATGAGGACGAGGAATGTGCCATGGGATGGAGGGACAGTGTCCTGTGTGCTGCTCTTCCAGGCTGGGGGGAGTGAGGAGGACAAGAGGGAGGAGAAGGCAGGGAAGAGGAAATAAAGGAAATAAGGAAAAGGGAAAAAAGGAAATAAATCAACTTAAAAAAAAAAAAAAGAGGTGAGGGAAAAGCAAAATACAGAGAGAGCTGCAGTGAGTGTTGTCTAAAAGCTGAATTTTCCATTCATTTGTGCTGGGTTTGCCTCCTGGGCAGATCTGAGGGGAGAAGTGTTCCTTTCCCAGCTTTTCCGAGCACAAGGCACATCCTTGGAGAGCAAATCCAGGGAGACAAGGTGAGGCAGGGCAGCGAAGTGCTCTGGGAGGTGCTGAGGAGCTCTTGCAGCTGTTTCTTTGCAAAAAAGAATGAAATTGGTGTTTAAAACTCGAGTCCTTGTGGCCACACTCAGGCTGGAGTGTCCATGCTCAAATCCAAGCAGCTCATTTGGATCTCCTGGGG
Source organism: Orthonyx spaldingii (assembly GCA_013397795.1). NCBI lineage: Eukaryota > Metazoa > Chordata > Aves > Passeriformes > Orthonychidae > Orthonyx > Orthonyx spaldingii. The sequence goes on from VZTJ01001257.1 coordinate 475,309, forward strand.
TTTGCCAAGATTTTGGGAGCAGCTTGGAGAGGGCTGGAAGCTGGGAAAGGGCTGTGCCAGGGCATCTCTGTCCTGCCCTGGTGCCAATTTGTGCCCAGAACCCTCTCGGACCAGAGCAAGGAGATGGGAAAATGTGGCTCCAACCTGACCCTTCCCTTGGATCCCAGCCAGGGAGAGGCAAACAAGCTCCTCCATCCCATCCCATCCCATCCCATCCCAAACTTCAGCCTCTTGGACAGTGACCTCCTCAATCTGGATTGCATAAAAAATTCTGTGGAAAAACAATTTAAACTCTTCCAGGGAGAGCTGCTTCGTTAACATGGTAAGAATCAAACTGAGGGAATGAGCTTTAACCTTGGGATAAAACTTTGGAAGTGTTGGTGCCCTGATAAATCCTAAAATTCCTATAAAACAAACCCCAGAGGCAGCCTAAGGCTGTTGATAAAACAGAGCTTAGTGGTGCTGAGGGGAGAAGGGAAAAACCCTGCATTAATTCCAGTTGCTCTTTAATTATCCACAACAAATCCTAAATCCCAGGTTCTTTCAGCTTCTGTCCCCTCCTGGATTGAGGGATGAACAGGACAAATTATTGGATCCAGAACATTTTTAGGAGTTCTGTAGTTTTTTGAGGCCTTTTGGGATAAATTCTCCTCCCCAAAGCCAGAATGGGAGCGTTGAGGTTTTCCCAGCTTGAGGGTCAATGTCCCATTCCAACCATGCTGTAGGATGGTGATCCAGAAATAAGTTACCAAATCCTGGTAAATCCACGTTTCTGCCAGATCCTGAATTATTTGGGATCAGGTTTGCATGGAAAAAAGCCATTGAAGTGTTTGGGGAGCACTTTGAGTCACTGTGGGATCTGCTCTTGGCTGGAGAGATCCAAATTTGGGATTCCCTGGGGAATTGTATCCACACCAAGGAACCAAATCCATCTAAACCAAAGGAATGAAAGCTGTTGGGGAAAAACAGATGGAATTTGGTGTCTGTGGGGATTTTGTGGTGGTGGAGGGCAGTGGGAGACTGGTGGAAGGGAATTTTGGAGTCAATGAAAAGCCAGGAATGGTTGGTAGGAAGCGATCCCAGGCGTGAATTCCAGGAACTGGAGCCTCAGGTGCTCCCAACACAGAGATTTGACTTTTCTGTGCCATTCCTGCCCACCCAAAACCATTGATGGGAAGCTCCTGGAAAAGCAGGGCATGGAGCAGCCTGGGATTAAAGCTGGGCGATCCCAAGACCTTGGTGAGGCATCGGATGTGGGATCAGATCCCTACACGGATTTTGGATCCAACCACTTCACGGGGCTGATCTCCCTCTCCACCCACAGGTGACTCTCAGGGATCTGTTTGGGTTTCCAACCCAACTTTCCCGAGCCAAATCCAGCGGGATTCCCACAGCTCCAGGCTGCTCCTGAGCATCGCCCAGCGCTGACCGAATCCAGAGCCTTGGGATTATGGATTTGCACCCAAATTCTCCCACAAGCCCAACCCAAAAGCCATTTCCAAAGTCCACAGAGGCCACTGGAATATTTTCTGGGATGCTGTATTTCTCTGCACCACATTTCATCTCCACATCCCACAGAATTCCTTAATTTTTCCCATTTTTCCAGAACCATCCCTGTGTTTGTTTGCTTTTGGCTCTGCCTCTAATCACTCCCGTTGCCAATGAGTGACTCCTAGATGCTAATTAGCATCCAGTCCCATCCATGGATATTTTTCCATGCATCCCTAAACCCCACAGGTCGTTTCACACATTCCATGGGAGGATATCCCCGGGAAGCAGATGCGGGGTGTGTGGTGTGAGATGCCAGCCTGAATTCCATGTGAGAACAGGTCAGGAATGATTTATATCCCCCTCCATTCCTAAACGACCTTGTTGATGGCATCCATTCATTTTCCAGCGCTGAATTGCGGGAGACAAAACATTCCAGGCGAATCCAATGGGATGCGCTTCACGTGCTGAGCTAAACACGTGTTAAAAACCCAACTCTGAGACAATTTTCCAATTAATAAACTCAGTGGATGAATGAATAAATTTAGTGGGAATGTGGCAGGAAAACGCTGCCGTGGCACAGAGCAGATGTGGGATGCTCAGGGAGAATTCCTGCAATTTCTGCTCCGCTGCAGGACCAATTTCCAGGAGGATTTAGTGGATCCCAGCCCTCGGGGAGGAATCAGAGCCGCTCTTCCCAGAGTTTATCTTGGCTGCACAATGTTTGTGAGGGACTTGGGGTTGGATTTCCAGCGGGCGAGCGGCAGTGCTGGCACCGGGGTATTTATGGGGTGCAGCTGCCCCTCCCTCCCACAGAACCTTCACAAGTCTCCCACCATCGGATTTCCTCCTGGTTTTCCAAGGTCAGCTCAGAATCCAATGGCAGGGAAGGATTTTTGAGGATGGTTTGGGGGTTTTGTTGTGAAAACATTGAAGTTTAACCTTTGCTTTCTGCATGGCTCATGCTCTCAGCGGGGGATTGGGCCAATAATTCTCATGGAATCACAGAATTGAGTGGGAAGTGACCCAAAGGATCATCGAGTCCTGCACAGGACAACCCCAAAATCCCACCATGTGCCTGAGGGCGTTGTCCAAACGCTCCAAGGATATTCCTGGACTTTAGGGAGGTGGTGGGAGATCCAGAGCTGCTGCAGACGGCACCGACCTCTCATCCCACTCCGTTTCCTTCCCCTTGTCACTCAGCACTCCCAACATCCACGTTTCTCCCCGTGATCCGCATCCAAAGCTCTTCCTGATATTTAAAGCAGCTTTCTCTCTACCTCCTCCTTGCTAATTCCCCATCTAATTTTAAACCTCATCCATAATGGGAGCTTTTCTCTGCTTCCTCCCATGTGTCACCAGATTTTTTTCCTCCCCGTTTTTTCCGTTTGCCACCGGCTCCTATTTACATCTGTGTTTGGAAGAGACAAGAAGCAAAACTTATGGCCAACCCCAAACTATTCCATAGAATCTGGAGATGCTTCCCAGTGTGGAGAGTTGCCCAGGAAAGCAGCTTTAAATAAAATCCCAAAAAAGCAGGAGATGCATCCAACTGCTGCTCAAATCCATGAGCTGGGTGTTTTGGCAGGGCTGAAAGAGCTGACAGTCAGCAAGTCAGGAAAGGCATTAATTCCAGCTATTTAATTAGAAAAATATTTTAAAAATGAGTATATTCAAAGATTAAATTCCATATTCAAGTATTTTTTTAATGCTCTCAAACAGAAGGGCCCGGATTGTGAACGCTGTGATAAAATAGCGTTCCTGAAGTTTAGGAAAATGAAGGAAAATGTTACACAACAGCATCTTCCGATGTCGCAATGGGATCCCCACCCAAGGCTGGGGGAAGTGGGCACCCAGCCAACCCTGTGGGCTGCATTCCCTGCCCAGCCGGCTCCTTCTCCAGCAAATAAACGGAGCTCGCTCGGCTTTGACCTTAACTCACTTTTTAATTTATTTTTTTTTTAATAGGAAGTCGTCGGAATGGTCCAAATGGCAGGTCAGCGAAACATCCCCCAGCTGGAGGCTGCCCTGACAGAATTATGGATTGCAGATGTTGCCTGGGAGCTGTTGGGATTCTGAGCGGGGCCAGGAGTCCCTGGGGTGGCTGTGGAGCTGCTTCCCGAGCCTTTGGGAAGAGGGGTTTGTGTTCCACTCAAAATGAACTTTTAACCATTTGGGGTTTGCTCTGTGTGTGAAGACAAGAGACAGAAAGCAGGGAAAGATGAAGCAGAAGATCCAGATCTCGATTCCTTTCTTCTCAGGAGGAATTCCTTCATGGAAAGGGCTGTCAGGCATTGGAGCTGCCCAGAAAGTTTTGAATCCCCATCCCTGGAGGCGTCCAAGGAATGCCTGGATGTGGCACTGGGGACAAGGCGGGCATCGGGCACTGCTCGGACTGGATGACCCTGGAGGGCTTTTCCACGCTCAGCAATCCTGGGATTTTCCATGCACACATGGGAGTCCTACAGACACGTGGCTTCAGGGCTTGGGCGTCCCCCCAGCAGCGGTGGCACCTCAGAACTTGGTGTCAACAGACGTCGTTGGCCATCAGGGGCTGGAGAAAGCCAAAGGCTGAACATTATTGAATTTATTGGGATTATTATAATTAACAACATTCCAGGTGTAAGGACAAAATGGGCAATGCAAAATACTGACTTTGGGTGAAATAATCCTGAGATCAGACAACTGAAAGTACAGAGATCCTTAAATCAGCTCCAGGAAACTGCTGGAGGTCCAGCCTTTGAGCCAAGCCTAGTTAAACTCAGCTCTGTGGCTTTTCCATGACACGTTTATGCTCTGGAGAGTAGAGGTGCTGTTATCTCCATGGCCTTGGCCATAATTCTGTAGGGAAAATGTTATATTTGAGGTTATACTTTTTCTTTCTTTTTTTTTTACTTCTCTTTCTCCTCCTCCTCCTTCTTCTTCTTCATCTTCTTTATTACTACTACTACTATTATTACTTTTATTATTTTTTTTCATGTAAAATGCCATTTATTTTTCTGCCCATTTTATCCCCAGAAGCCAACTTTGACTCCTGGAGATGAATTTGTTGTTGAGAAAGGCTCCAAGCACCTCCATGGACAAATCCCCCTGGATGCCTTCGCTTCTCCTACATCTTTTGATGACTCCCCTGGATTTTTATTGCACCAGTTTTACCTGATTTAATTTGTAGAATATGAGGATTCATTAATAATTTTTGGCAGATCTTTGGAGCTGGTGAACAGGATGAACACAGAGACCTCAGCCTGAAGATGGGAAGGTCCAGAGGGGCTGAAGATCCTCCTGCAGGGCCATTGTGGAGCTGAATTCCCTGGATCTGTTCAGCCTGGCAGGAGCCCAGGATAGGTGGGAATGACTCTGGATATTTTTCCTGGCTGTTTTCCATGCACATTTGTCAGTCTGTGAGGACTTTGGGACCATCCTCTGCCTCGTGTGTCCCTGGGATGGGGATGTGGAGCCAGGATGGGTGCGTGGTCTGAGGGACTGATTCTCCCAGGAATCCTTTTTTCCAGCCTGTCCAGGAGCTCCACAGCACTGAACTCCTTTTATTTCCCTCCCCAGACCTCACATCACTTCCCCCTGGCCAAGCAGCCAAGAGAAGACCCAAAGTTTACATTTTTCAAGAGAGCACTAAAATCAACAATTTCCTGTGCTCTTCTTACCCAGAGACCCCGGCCAGGGAGTCTGGAAGATTTAGGGATAAGAACTCCTGTCCGTTCTGCCTGCGTGGGCTGGGATCAGGGATAATGAGGTGTTCACACTTGAACAAAGCTGGGGGAAGGTGTCAGATCCCGCTCCCACAGCTGGGATGGAGTGAGGGTGTGAGGGAACATTAAAGGCTGTGAAAGGAAAACAATAACAAACAGAAAAGGGGAGAAAAACCGCGTTGTAAAGAAAAAGGGGAATAAACAATAAAGGGGTGGGTGGGTGTGCAGGACCCATGTGATGCTGAGCTCAAAGGCTCAGGGTTGTGTTCAGGGAATGCTGATGATTGTCCCAAATAATCCCCCTTCCAAGGGGATTTTTATGAGCTGTGCACTCCAGGGAGGGGTTTCCCTCGTTTTGTTTTGGAACCAAAACCCCCCAAACCAGGCAGCTCCAAGGTGTGTGAATGAGGAACGCAAAAATTACCTTTCTGGGATTCATTTTTTCTGGAGATGTGGAGACGCTGCTCTGGGCACCCTGTGCCAGGGCCTCAGCTCCCTCCCAGGGAACAATTCCTTCCCAATCTCCCATCCATCCCTGCTCTCTGGCAGTGGGAAGCCATTCCCTGTGTCCTGTCCCTCCAGCCCTTGTCCCCAGTCCCTCTCCAGCTCTCCTGGAGCCCCTTCAGGCCCTGGCAGGGGCTCTGAGCTCTCCCTGGAGCCTTCTCCTCTCCAGGTGAGCACCCCCAGCTCTCCCAGCCTGGCTCCAGAGGGGCTCCAGCCCTGGAGCAGCTCCATGGCCTCCTCTGGGCTCTCTCCAGCAGCTCCAGGTCCCTCCTGTGCTGGAATCCCCAAGCTGGAGCAGCTCTGCAGGTGGGGTCTCACCTGAGCGGGGCAGAGAAGCAGAATTCCCCCTTTCCTCCTGCCCACACTGGGATCAGCCCAGGATTCAGGGAGTTCTGGGTGCCAGAGGACACGGCTGGGACACGTCCAGGTCCTGAGACAGAACCCTTGGAATAATGGAGGGAATGAGCAGGAATTCCCCCACCCGGACCCCAGCTCCTGGTGCAGGGCAGAGCCAGGACAGCCCTGGGGAGTGGCAGAGCTTGGGAAGAGCAGGGAAGGTGCAGCAGCACTGGGGAGTGCAGCCTGGAGCAAAGAAAACATTTATTAAGAAATATTATAACTGTAAATGACCCAGACACAGAGAAGGGATTTTTTTTTTTTT
>VZTJ01001257.1:481699-533015 GCA_013397795.1 Orthonyx spaldingii
TTTTTTTTCTTCTTGTTTTCTTTTAAGTTCTCTCCAGTTGGCCCAGAGACCCCTGGCAGCAGCTGGAAACCAAAGAGGTTTGGAGCCTGAGAGGCACATGAGCCCCAGACACGATTGCTCAAACATTTCTCAAAGATTAGCTTTGTCAAAGCAAGCACAGGGAGGATAAATCACGTGGCTGGAGCTCAGCTCCGTCCAGGCTGCTCCAGAGAAAGGCAGACTCCGAAGGGGTGAGGAGATGGCAACGAGCTGGAGCTGCAAGATCACACAGGAGAGCTTCCCACGGAGATGAGGAATAAAACCCAGGCAGGCACTTGCCCCATCCAAAAAAATCCCTGGCTTGAGGCGTCACAGAGATGAGCCAGATGTTCCTCTGGTTCAAAAGGACATTAAACCACTATTTTTACCCTAAAAAACAGAGAGCAGCTGAGGGGAGCCATCCATTTTGTCAGTGCTGTTTGCAGAACCCAGGGGTTAAAGTTAAGAGAAAAAAACCCCCGAGCCTGACGGTGATCCTGAGTCCATCTGACTGTGCTGTTGGCTCCTCTCATTTATTTTTAAATCCTGAGCTTGGAGCAGGGGAAAGGTGCTCAGAGCTGCTGTTTGTGCCCAGAGCCTGCTGGAGGTTCAGGGCCCCGTGTCCTGCTGCAGGCCCTGCTCCGGAGGGCCAGGGCTGGGTTTGGCACATCCTGAGGGATCCATGAGGGATTCCCTGCTCCATTCCAGGCTGGTTGAGCATTACAAATGATCCCAGAATATCCTGAGCTGGAAAAGACCCCCAAGGATCATCAATCCAACCCCTGGCCCTGCACAGACTCCCCAACAATCCCACCCTGGGCATCCCTGGGAGCGGTGCCCCAACGCTCCTGGAGCTCTGGCAGCCTCGGGAATGTGACCATTCCATGGGGAGCCTGTTCAGAGCCTCTGAGGGAAGAACCTTTTCCTGACACCCAACCCAAACCTCCCTGGCACAGTTTGTAAACTTCTCCTTAAAAGAAGAACCATCACAAACTGGTTTGGATCAGCCAAGGAAAGCCCCCATGGCCAAGGGTGAAGGATCCACCCCAAGCATCCACCTTTCCCAGCACATTCCAAGCCCTCTGTTGTTGTTTTTGATGCACTTCAGTCTAATTAAGCACAGTTTAAATATAGCACAGCTCTTCCTTTGCTCCTCCAGCCCCAGCCTGGGAGGTTTTTCACAGGGCCACATGTAAGAAGGATCTGCTTTGCCTCACTTTTATTTATAGCTGCTGTTTGCAACTGCCTGACTCCCGGTCCCCAGCAGAACCAGGAATCACCCTCAGGAAAGGGAAGAAAACACAGGGAGAGTGGCTTTAACCCAGTTGTTTCCCCAGCCAGCAGAGTCAGAGGCAGAGGATGGATCCTGGAAAGGACACAGCACAATCTGGGACACCAAGCACTTACTGCCAGCTCATTTTCTGCCCACACCTCGTCAGAGGTAAAAATCCTTCTGATTGCTCTAATTTTCCTCATTTTTCTTTTTAATTTTTTCCTATTTTTTCTGATTTTCCCAAGTCAGGAGCACGGATACAGATAAATGGGCCCATGAGGTTTGACCAGGGGTAAAGCAACTCTGGGTTTTGTGCAAATGACTTTGAAAAGGTCTTGGGCCACCTTCCATGCACATCTTTATTTAAAGCCAGTTTCTACGAGCTGCTACCTTGGAAGGAAAGATCAGCGGTCCCAGGTGCAAAGGGGAGATAAAACAAAATTATCTTTTACTCTGAAATGATCATTATTTTGGGGTTGACATGAAAGGAAAGAATTGACTTGCCCAAATTCTGGATCTTTAGGAATCTTGTGATGAGGGTGTTCACGGGGGGATTCAAGACATTCATTTATTGCTGTTTTATTGATCTGCTCAATAAAAACCCCACGAATTATTTGCTTTCATCCTACAGCTGTGGCCAGATGTGATGCAAAGAGGAAGAGGAAGAAGCTCTTCCTCCCCTAGTCAGGTGTTTGATTCTATATCCTATGGGACATCCAGGGATTTTTTTTTCCCTCACTGTCATCCAAAATCATCCCCTGAACAGCCCCATGTCTTTGATCCTATGGAATGACCCCAAAAAACCCCAGATTCCTACTGGGACTTAATTTTCTGGGTGACTGTATAAATAACTGGGTTATTTCACCTCATGTCCCAGCTTAGCTAGAGAGAATTCCAGCAGAAAGTGAAGCTAAATAGGTTAAGGATGCAGCTTTTCCTGGGATGGGATGTTGGGAAAAGCTGTCTCATGGGAAGCAGGGCAGCACAGGATTTGAGTAGGAAAATACAAATTAAGCATTGAAGGATTCTTGGTGTTGTCCCATGCAGGTGGAACAGTTGGACTCGATCCTTGTGGGATCCAATTCCAGTTCAGGATATTCCAGGATTTTGTGATTCAGCAAGTACCTGAACAGCAAAATACAGAAGATAAAAATCATTAATCTGCTCTGAGGACTTTCCACTTAGAAACTGAGTGATTATCCCACCTTCTGGAAGTGTGGGGCAGCCTTTCCTTGGGAAACATGGGATTATCACTGCACGGATCCTGTATCCCAGCACTCAGAGGCAGCTCAGCCAAAAAATCCTTTCTGATGTTTAAGATGCTACAAAAATCAATGTTTCTCCTTGTGTTCAGCCAAAACCCTGGCAGAAGTAACTCAAAGGCAACATCTGTCATTTTAAAGAGAGAATTATTTAGGCCCCAGAGCTGGCCTGGATAGGCAGAGCCCAGCTCTGTATTTGGGACAGGCGTTTGTTCGAGGCCGGGCTGGGATTCGGAGCTGGCCCCCGGGAGAAGCTCCAGTTAATTCCGAAGGCTCCTCCCGGCCCTGCTCACACGTCATTCCCACGTTGGCTCTGCACAGATCTTTTCATCGAGGATGAAAAGAGAGCCAAGAGCTCTATATTTACAGAGATGTTAGAAATGAGCGGTTTCAGAGCAGCTGCTGCAGAGACCTACATTCCTCCAGGCTGGACATGGAGAAGAGGAGAGCCTGGATGCACGGGCAGGATTCATGGAATAACCTCCTGGGAGCCAGCCTCACACCATTCCTGAAATCCAGCAGAGCAATCCCCTGGGGAAACAGCACCGAACCCCACCAAAGCCACCCTGGCCCTGCCCTGGCCCAGCCTGAGGCCGTTCCCTCTCCTCCTGTCCCTGTGCCCTGGGATAAGATCCTGAATCCCTCCCCCCGGCTGCCCCCTCCTGTCAGGGACTTGTGCAGAGCCACAAGGGCCCCCTGAGCTCCTTTTCTCCAGCCTGAGCCCCTTCCCAGCTCCCTCAGGAATTCTCCAGCCCCTTCCCTGCCCTGGACTCCCCCAGCCCCTCAGGGTCTCCCTTGCCGTGAGGGGAAAATCAAAAAGTGGGAGAAAACGTGAGGGGAAAAAAAAAGTGAGGGAAGTGTGAGGAGGGCTCTGCTGTAGAGTTTTTCCCCTCTGGATCCTCCTTTTCTCCAGGCTGAGCCCCTTTCCCAGCTCCCTCAGCTGCTCCTGGGGCTCCAGACCCTTCCCAGACTCATTCCCAAAGTCATCCATGAATTTACTGAGGGTGCCTTGATCCCCCGCACAGATCACTGATAAAACACCAAACAGAACTGTCCCTGGGGTGTTTCCATGTGGGAAAATCCTGTGCAGAGCTGCTCTTTACAAGGTGCTTTATTCCTTCTGGGAATTAAATCCGAGTTGTTTCAGTTGCTCTTATCTGTCCTGCTTGGTGCTTGGCAAATCCCAGCCCAGTCCTGTGGCTTTAACAGGCAAAAACCAAAAGATGCTTTAATGATGGTCCAGCCCAGTGTGAGGCAGGAAGCAACAGGAATTGTTATTATTTGTGTACAGAAGGTTCTGAGTGTTGGAAAATAGTTGGAGGTACCCAAATGCGAGGAATTCATGACTGGGATTTGCCTCTCTGGCTGGCAGAACCTCTCCCAGAATATTCCAGCCTTGCTGTGTAAGGGCTGTGATTCACCCAGGAGGAAATGATGGATTTCAGGCCACCCTGCTCATTTCCCTTGATCCTTTTTGGATCATTTGGACAAACCATTATTCCCTATTCTTTGTTCTGGCCTGGATGAGAAGAAAAACAGGTGATTGAATCATTTCCCTTTATCTCCAAGTTATCCTAGCAAAAACTCGCCCAACTGTCTTGGGAATGACTTCGTGCATCCAGTTATTGTGCTCAGGGAGGCTGTGGGTGGCTATTTCAGTACATCCAGGGCTTTTTTCCCCCCTCTAATTCTCCTTTTCAAACATTTTACAAGCGCTCCAGAGTGGGGAGGTTCCCAGCCTCCCACTGGTTTTGCAAGAGCCCAGCCAGAGCCAGAGGGTTTCTGTTTGCAGGGACTCCAACAATATTTGATTTGAAGGCGTATGAGGCTGCCTCGTTTTGCAGGAGATGAGAAAAGCTGGCAGAGAAAAGGGGAATAATGGGAAAGGTGGGAAGAGCTCGCTGGTGTTGGGCAGGAAGGCAAAGGTGTTCCAGAGCTGTCAGAAAATCACTGCCTGACCCTTCTCTTCAACCCCAGGTGGGAGGGAAATGTCACCCGGGGCATCAGGAGAGGGAAAGTTCTTTTTTGATGATTCTTGCCTTCCTTTCCCGTGTATTTCTGAAGGGTTGGAGCACTTTCCCTGCAAAGCAGCTCATGGCATCTCTCGGTGAACCCCAGTGACACCCATGATGGGCATTGTTTGTGGCTGTGATGGGGAGAAAACTGGGAAAACGAGGGACTGGGATTTCCCCCTGGAGCAGCCGCTTGCTCTCTTCTTAGTTCAACTTAAAATCTCCTTTTTGGGGATTGCCAACCCCCTTATTTTTCCTTCCTTTCTCCATAATTTGCTCCACACTCCTCCCAGCTGATTTGTGCCACCCCATGTTCCAAACCCTTCTGCCAAGGCACTTCCCAAGCTTTGCAATTGTATCCCTCATTTTCATGAATCCTTCCTTTGTCCCTTTTCAAACAGTTCCTCTGTGCATCCCTTTCCTGTCACCTGAAGCTCTCCCACCCCGCTCCAGTGAAAATCCCATTAGGATTCCTGCCTTCCTTGCTAGGCTTTAAGCTCAGAGTTTAAATTATTTTTCCACAATAATGGCCTAATCCTTTCTCTTATCAGCACGGCAGATTAATTTTCCCAAGCATGGTTGGTACCTTGTCTTCCCCTTAATTATACAGAGACAAATTTTGCTCCCGGATGAGCGCGGGCTTGGAATTAACAGCAGGAAAAACCCCCAAGTAAAGCCCTGCCTTGGAGAGCATCTTCCTCCTATCCCAGCTGGCTCAGCCAAGGCAAACACAGAGCATATTGTGTGTCAACTCTAAATATACTCATCCCTCCAGCTGGGATTTAGGGACACTTCCCAAACATTCTCTATTAGCAACGGGATGTGTCAGCTGGAGCGAGTCGCTGTCAAAGCCTCCCTTCAGCCGAGGGCCAACCTGCTTGGCCAGGGGTGCTTCCAAGGCAGGAGGAGCAGAAATAACTGCCCAAATAATTAGAGGAGCACAAGAGCCACCGCATTTCAGTGGCGCAGTTGGATTAGGAGCTTGCAGCATCCTCACAGTTTAATTATGAGCTGAAAGTGTTGTTTGTTCCAGTTTTCCTCACACTTTTCCCATGAATTTACCTTAATTGCTCTTATTTTCATTAACAGCTCACTGATCATTCTCCTCCAGCCCCAGCCCCAAGGGATGGGACCAGCAGGGATAAACTTTGAAGCCCCAGGAGTTTGAAACACTCTGGAAAAGCAAACCCCTTGTATTTCCCTGGCATATATCCCAGCACATGAAAGCATAAACACGGAACTCTCACTTCAGGAATTCTTTTAAATCCTCGTTCACCTGAAAGCCCAGACCAGTCCCTCCAGACTTGTTCTATTTTACCCAGCCTAGAACAGGAATTCCATTCAATTTTTAAATCCTGCCTTTGGATGAGACCAGAAACAGTTCTGAGGCCTCTGGTACATATTTACAGTGTCCTCCTGGGGAAAGACTGAGCGACCCCAAGGCTCCGCAGGCCAAACTCCCTCCTGCTTTATCCCGCTGCGCAGAGTGGTCCCAGCTCAGGCACTTGCCTTGGAAAGCCCCTGGCTTAACTTTGTGCTCCCTGTGGGATCTGATTTGGATCAGAGGGATGATTCCATGTCCTGGAAGAGTGAGGATGGGATCCTCATCCTGCTGGGATGAGATCTGGATTCCCTGGGTGATCAGTGACCACTCTGTGTTGAGCCAATCAGGCTCATCCTACAAATACCCCCACTAATTAACACCTCAATTAACACCCTCCTTATTCTTAATGAGCACTCAAGCTGCAATAAATCCCTTTATCTCCTCTTTTTTCCCACTTAAAATGACCCTGTGGATGTGGATCACGGCCCAGTACACACAGAGCAGCACAAACCCACAGCCAGCAATGTGGAGAAATTAATATCCTAATCTCATAAAGATTTTTAAATATTAACTTAAGCTGCTGAGGATGGATTATGGACTCAGAAACCAATCACCATTTTCCCTAAATAACTGTTAAAATAGAAGAAATATGTCTGGTGTGGGGAGGAATCGATGTTCCATTGCTAAAAGGCTTGACTGCCGTGGGAATATTTCTTGACTCCTCGTTAAGTTATTTCACAACATCCCAATTTATTGTCCTGTCCAGCCACCACAGAAATTCTTAAAATTAAGAAGAGAATGAGAAAAAATAAAAATAGGCATTTATCAGCCTCCCTGCAGGAAAGGACAACACCAAGGAAACGCAAAATATGGGATAACAGAGGGCTGCAACACAGAGCAAATTCCAAATCTGTCTGTGCATTCCACAGGGAATAAATATGCAGTTATCCCAGTCGGGATGGGCACAGAAAGTCTGCTATGGCCTGGTCTGGCTGCTTCACATTTTATCTCCAGAGAGAGAATCTCCAGCCCTTGGAGCATCTCCATGGCCTCCTCTGGACTCGCTCCAGCAGCTTCTCTGGGCACCCTGTGCCAGGGCCTCCCCACCCTCCCAGCCAGGAATTCCCAATTCCCAGTCTCCCACCCATCCCTGCCCTCTGGCAGTGGAAGCCATTCCCTGTGTCCTGTCCCTCCAGCCCTTGGCCCCAGTCCCTCTCCAGCTCTCCTGGAGCCCCTTTAGGCCCTGCAAGGGGCTCTGAGCTCTCCCTGGATCCTTCTCCTCTCCAGGTGAACATTCCCAGCTCTCCCAGCCTGGCTCCAGAGGGGCTCCAGTCCTCGGAGCAGCTCCATGGCCTCCTCTGGACTCTCTCAGCAGCTCCAGGTCCTTTCTGTGCTGGGCCCCAGGGCTGGGGCAGCTCTGCAGGTGTGGTCTCACCTGAGTGTGGCAGAGGGGCAGAATTCCCCCTTTCCCGCTGTCCAAGCTGTGGGATCATCCCAGGGCTTGGGGGGTTCTGGGTCCCACATGCTCGGGGCGTATCCAGGTTTTCCCCAATCTACATCCCCAGGTCCTTCTCCCGGGGGCTGCTCTCCATCCCTTCCCCACCCAGCCTGGATTGTGCTGGCATTCCCTGATCCCTGTGCAGGACCTTGCACTCGGCCTTGTTGAACCTCAGGAGCTTCACTTGGATCCACCTCTCCACATCCCTCTGGATTTCAGGAGCTGCCCCTCCACCTCCCTACAGGAGATTCCAACCAGCTCTATCCACCCACCAAATTTCTTTTTATTATTCTCTTTTATCACCCAGAAATGCGTTTAAAGCTGAATAAAACATTCCAAATTAAATATTTTCTCTGCCAACAGGAGAAGTGGTGACGTGACTCGGTCCCCACAGCAGAGCAGGACAAAACCCATTAGTCCTTGATTGCTGTGCAGGTAATAAAAGAGTTTTATAGGGAAAGGTCTGTGCAGGGCAAAGCCAAATTATTGCTGAGCAGCCTCAGAGCCCTGCGAGGTTCTCTCTGAAAACAAACCATTAACATATGCACAGTTAGGCTGCCTCAATTGTTATGCCACAAGCAAAATGCAATCCCGTCTTGGAATATCTAAACAGCCTTTTAATTCCAGCGAGCCGGCGGGAGGAAAAATGTGTTAGCATTAAAGGGATGTGTTTTTTTTAATCACATCTAAAAATAACATTTATGTAACCACCTACCCTGACATTTCACATCAGCAAGTGGCCAGAACCGCCTCGCTCAGCTGTATTAAAATATGCAAACACCACGGGGTTTTAGCAGATTTGGTTTCCTGAAAAAGAATCGCAGAACTCCCAACTTTGGAGGCAAGAGGGAAGTCAGAGTGGTTTCTACTCTGGTTAAAATAACCCCTGTGCAGTGTGTTCTTCAGCAGGTCAGTGACAGCCAGTGCCTGCATAATTCAGTCATGGAATCATGGAATGGTTTGGGTTGGAATGGACCTTTGTTAAAAGGTGTTTCTTGTTAGGATCTGCAGAGTGCCCCGAGAAGCTGTGGCTGCCCCTGGATCCCTGGAAGTGCCCAAGGCCAGGCTGGATGCAGCTTGGAGCACCCTGGGACAGTGGAAGGAGGTGGAATGAGATGATCTCTCTGGGTGTGCACGGGTGAAAAAAGAAAACCATGGATTTGTGGATTTGTGAGGAAGACGTTGGAGCAGGGGGTGAATGAAGACCAGATTCCATTCCGGCTCTGTAGGACAATGCAGCTGCTTTTGACTTCTTGTTCCAGCCCCAACTCTTCTGCTCCAGCTGAGAAAGTGCAGGATGTTCTCCGGGAACATCTCTGAGACGCAGGAAAGCTGAAATGGGAATTCGGTGGTGTTTGACAAATACCCAGAAACCCAGTTCCCATAAAAGAATTTGTGAAAACTTTCCTGTGTAAAATGAGGCTTTGGACTCCAAAAGGAGGGTTAGATAGGACGTTGGGAAGGAATTCCTGGCTGGGAGGATGGGGAGGCCCTGGAATGGATTTCCCAGAGAAGCTGTGGCTGTCCCTGGATCCTTGGAAGTGTCCAAGGCCAGGGTGGAGCACCCTGGGACAGTGGAAGGTGTCCCTGCCATGGCAGGGGTGGGATGGGATGACCTTTAAGGTCCCTTCCAACCCAACCCATTCCATGACTCCGTGATTTATCCCAGGATAAGGGGCAGCACAAGGCAGTGCTTTGCTTGAAGCCCCTCCTGGTGCAACGCCACTGCCCCCAAGGAGCACTTCCGAGCTCTTCCCATCCTCTGCTGACTTCCTACAAATCATTTGTTACCGAGATTGATATTGCAGTTATGTAAACATCCATTATTTATCTGCTCTGGCCCTTCAAACTGGATGAGCGCTCCTGGATTTCCATTATTCTGTGTCTAAATTAATCACGGAGCATAAAATCAGTCACCATTTATGCGATATGAAAAGAGATGTAAAAATAGCACTTGTGGTGTGGAGATTTCGTGCCGTGTTCCCTGGGTAGGAACTATTCAGGCATCCTGCTTTTTCCTGCAGGCCTGTGAAATATTGATGGGCTTTTTTTAAAAGGAAAAAAAAACTCTCTGAAAATTATCTGTCTCCTCCAGAGAAAGTTGTTCCCTGATCCAGTCATTGACTCCCTCACCACGGGGAGCACAGCAGAATCCCATCCATGTGCAGCTTCCCATCCATGTGCAGCTTCCCAGCCTCTGGCAAACCCGTGTCCTGCACCCCACAGCAGGTTGGGATTGGGATCTCTTCCTGGGCACAGCCAGGAGCCTCTGACACCTTTCTGGCAATGTTTGCACAGACACGACAACAGAATCCCAAAGGGCAACAGGGAAGTGTGACTGGGGAGCTCCAGGAGGGATCTGAAAGCCTCCTCCAGGAAGGGATGGAGGTGGCTCATCCCTGCTGGATTTGAACAGGAATTATCACTTCTCCAAACCCAAATGGTCCCTGCCACCCCCATGCAGGGAATGGAGCTGGTTGGGGGCTGGAATTCAGCTCCAGGCACTTCATGGAATCCCAGAAGGGTTTGGGTTGGAAGGGAACTTAAAGCTTATCTCGTTCCAGCTCTTCTGCCATGGGCAGGGACACCTCACTCTATCCCAGGGTGCTCCAGCCTGGCTTTGGACACTTCCAGGGATCCAGGGGCAGCCACAGCTCCTCTGGGAATTCCAGCCCAATCCCTCCCCACCCTCCCAGCCAGGAATTCCCAATTCCCAATCTCCCATCCATCCCTGCCCTCTGGCACTGGGAAGCCATTCCCTGTGTCCTGTCCCTCCAGCCCTTGTCCCCAGTCCCTCTCCAGCTCTCCTGGAGCCCCTTCAGGCCCTGGAAGGGGCTCTGAGGTCTCTCCAGAGCCTTCTGTTCTCCAGGCATCATTCACAATTCCATGTAGTGCTCTGGTGCAGCATCAGGATTTGGGAGACACCAGGGGAAGAAGGCAGGGAGGGGTAAGAAAATGAGATCTTCGAAACAACTTTTCACTGCATTGGTTTTCCAACACTTTGGGGATCCATCCCTTCAGTTAACCGTGTGTGATCATCAGAATTAACAAAGAGACCACTAAGAAGCTCAAATTAGCAATATCATGGAAATAATTGGGCACAAAAGGCTTCTTTTAGGCATCAAAACCTCTGCTGAGTGACCAGATCCTCAATGACATTTTTTTTTTTAATTGGTGACGCTCCTCAAGCTTCAGCAGCAGCTTCACAGCCTGGTTTGAGCCTGGATCCCACCAGAAGCCAAAGCCACCCTCACACCCTTGTAAGTGAAGGAACAGCCACTCCTGTGGGAATATCCTGGCAAAATCCTGCAATATCCCAGCTCAATCCACTCCAGCTAATAATAACTGGCCTTGCTTCCCCTCCAGCGAGCGTGGCTGGAAGGAGGAACTTCCCCAGGCTTTAAATAACCTCCTGGATTCCCCCCTCCGGACCTGTGCTCCAGCTGGGAGCAGCTTTCCTGTTTGTTTGTTTGTTCCTTTTTCCTTGCCATGATTGCAGAGAGGAAGGAACCTGGCTCTCACCTCCCTGAAGACCTCGGGCTTGGAGAGCAATTACTCAGCACTGCAGGCTCTGGTGGAGAATTAAAAGTCAGGGCACTTTTCCTGGGGGTTTTTATTCTGGGCTTGCACGGGGTCACAGCTGATGATAAGCACATGTTCAAATCCACGCTTCCAAAGCAGTTCACAGTCCAAACGTGGCTGTGAAAATCCAAGGAGAGCATTTTTAACCCTCTCTTTTCTCCTGATTTTAGGGAGCAAAAAGCCTTTGGAGCCAAATTCCAACGAGACAGAGGGAGGGTGGTGGTGGCACCTCTGCGTCAGGGGTTGTGCTTTTGGGTTTTTAACAAAAACTGCCCCGAGCTGCCTCTCTCCTGGAGGTGTTGGTGCCTTCCCCACCCCAGTCGGGGCTCTGGGGGATTCAATGTGTTCCTCAGCTGCTTCTGAAAAGCAGCTCTGACACAGGCTTGGCACGGGCTGGAACTGCAGAGGCTGGAGCCTCCAGCTGGAAGGATGGCTTGGAGAAATTTCCAGCCACCAATTATCCACCAGTTATCCCAGGACCTGCCTGGGGCAGGATCCCACCTGTCCTCATCCCACCTTGCCCGAGGTCAGATGAGGTTTTCCCATCCACCACGCACCAGGATCTTCCTGGGGGTGGAATTCCTGGCTCTGTAGGGCTGGAAATGAGCTGTTGGAGCAGGGCTGGCAGGGAGCTGGGGCAGCTCCTGCCTCTGCTGACCCCGGGATGCTGCACTTCCAGCACTGATGGATGGCCCTGCTTGACGGAGCCCTGGCCTGAGCTCGGCCAGATGTGAGATTAATTTATTGCACCTGTCCAAACAGAAAATATTCCTATTTTCCTGGTGCTCCAGCTTGATGGAGAGGCCTGGGTGTGCCACGCTCAGGTGACCTTGGCCCAGCCTGGTGGGTCTGTCCCCCCTGGGGATGAGGGGACACCGAGCATTGCTCGCAATCCGGAGATGAAACGCAGCAGAAAATGCAGGTCCGTGGAGCAGGAGGCTGAGCTGGGCTGTGCAGGGGGAAGGAATCCAAGCTCTGCTTCAGCTGAACGAGGAGCAGCAGCAGAACAGTTTGTGTTTTAATTAATAAGGAAATAATTTGGCGTGGAGCTTCTTAATGCGGCTGATTCCTCACTGCGGCATCAAATCCTGCAGTGGGAGAGCAGCAGGGAAAGCTTCCAGCAGCACAGCACAGGGCAGGAGGGAGCTGCAGCCACCAAAAAGTGCTGGGCCAAAGCTGAGACTTCAGATTCCCAGCGAGTTCAGTGGGATTTTTTGCCTGATTAAAGCTTGAACCGCAGTCCAGGAATTTCTGTCTCCGCCGCAATCCAGCCAGGCTTTGCGCAGGAGCTTGGGAGCAATCTGTTTCCCTGGATGGAGGCTTTTCTTGGAGAGAATTCAAGTTTATTCCATTAGAAAGGGGTTTAGTCTTCCCTTTTTATGGTGGTGGGAAAGAAAAACCACTGGGTTGCCCCTGAGTTGGGACAGCTCAGATCTCATTTGGGTTTAACCTCTCCTGCAGGGAAAAGTTGCTAAAGGACTTTAGACTTGACAAAGAGCTTTAAAAATTGTTGTTCCTTGTAATGAGGGCCAAAGGATCTCTGCAAAGGGAAACAGGATCATAATTAGGTGGGCACCTTCCTTTTGCCAGGTCAAGAAATTGGATAGTTCAGCTGGAATTTCAAAGGGAGGAGCAATTGCAGGAAGACGAACTTCTGACCCTGTAATTGCAAAGCAGAGCTCAGCAGAAGGTGGGTGGCATCCTGCCCAAAATGACATGAGAAAAATAAGACTTAAAAGGGCTAAAAGCCACACAACATGGTCTGAAATAGCTCAGTCCTGAGGAATTACAAAAAAAGCAAGCAAGAATTTCATCTGGGGAGATAGGGAGAATCATAAGGAAAAGTGAAAACCACCCACAAATAGAAGGAGAATAAAATCTTCATGATTCCTGAGGGGATTTATCCTGGGATGCTGCAGGCAGTGCCACATCCACGTGTTTTTGGAGCAGTTTCAGGAATGGAGACTCCTTGTGCCAAAGCCCAGCCACCCTTCCAGTGAAGAAAATTTTCCTGACTTCAAGGAAAATGAGGGAATGAGGGGAAAATGACAATAGACACAATGTCCTGAAGTTGTCTGCTGGCTGCTTTGGGTGTTTTGCTGGATGGTGGGGACAGGGCTGGTTCTTTTTGTGGGCTTGGGCGATGTTGTGCAGACACCTCCAAGCTCCCCTCATCCCTGGGGACATCCCACCCTGTCCCCACCAGCTGCTTTTCCAGCAGGAAAACCAAAAGCTGGAAGGCAAAAAACTGTCTCAGCCCCCAGAGTGAAGGCCCTGCCTTTGTCCCCAGCTCTCCTTGCACAAAGCTCACTTTATTTTATTTTCTTCTCAGCATTCAGGTCTCTGCCTAAAGAAAACACAGAAAAACCCCACATTCAGAGACATTTTTTTCCCTGTGCTTTGTTTATCAGCAAGATTAAGATTCCTGGCTCTGGAAGAAAGGAATATCTCCATTTATTTGTTTCGGGGCATGTGGAGTGCATTTGTTTCCTAGGATGCAAATTCATTGTTCCTGCTCTGAATGAAAGCCCCGGTGCCAAGAGCTGCTGTCGGATTGGGATCTCTTGGCATCATTTTTGCTGTAACTCCACACACAGAGCGGGGATTTGAGTCCTCCCAATATCCTGCCACTGGAAAAGCTTTCCCAGTTGAATTCTTTAACTTTCTTTCAGATGATTTCCCTCTCCCTGAAGTCCCGCCATGCCACAGGGTGGGATTTTGGGATGTGGGTCACGCCACCAGCCCTGGGGTGCTGCACCAGCTGCCTGCACCACCCAAACGGGCGAAATTGGGCGTTCAAACGCGATTGGCTGCGCTTCCTGATTCCAGTTGCTATTTATTTCCCTCCCTCTTGATTTTTTAAATTGGGATTTACACACACACACACACACACACATTCCAAACTGCAGCTGCAGCTCCAAGTGCCACCTGGAAAAGCTGCTGTGTGCGGGGGACAGCGTGAAATTCCAGCTTTTCTCCAGGGGTGAAGCCCACCGCCCCGAGCTCCCTGTTTGTCCCCAGCCTGGCTCAGGGGCTGCCACCTCCCATTAGCTGCAGCAGGGGATGGCACGTTGTGACACGGCTGGGCCTGACATGCCGTGTCACCTCGGGAGAT
This sequence comes from Orthonyx spaldingii, assembly GCA_013397795.1. Classification (NCBI taxonomy): domain Eukaryota; kingdom Metazoa; phylum Chordata; class Aves; order Passeriformes; family Orthonychidae; genus Orthonyx; species Orthonyx spaldingii. The sequence continues at coordinate 495,784 of VZTJ01001257.1, forward strand.
AATGACTCGGAAATTCGCGCTAATAATTGTTTTGACTGTTCCCCTGGAATGAGTGGGTTTGGTTTGGGTTTTGGTGGTTTTTTGTTGTTTTGTTGGGTTTTTTTGTGGGTTTTTTTGTTTTTTGGTTTTTGGTTTTTTTTCCCCAGCAGAATGTCTTGCACTCAAAGTGATTTTATTAGGGAATTGTTGTTATTTTTTTACATAGGAAAAATAGCAGTTGTGCCAGCTGGAGGTTGGGAGTTGGGATTGACATCCCTGAAGCCCCTTGGGATGGTTTTCCAGGGAAGATTTCACAGATTCCAGCTCCTTGTAACCAAATCCTGCTGCCCCAGACACCATCACCTTCCTCATGACCACAACTCTGATGCCTTCACCACTGACTAAAGGAATTTTATCATAAATATCCATGGGAGGATCCATGTCCAGAGAGGGACAACGGAGCTGGGGAAGGGTCTGCAGCACTTGGAGAGGCTGAGGGAGCTGGGAAAGGGACTCAGCCTAAGGAAAAGGAGGATTCAGAATGGAAAAGCTCTGCAGCAGAGCCTTCCCCACACTTCACTCACTTTCTTTTCCCCTCATGTTTTCCCCCACTTTTTGATTTTCCCCTCACAGCAAGGGAGACCCTGAGGGGCTGGAGGAGTCCAGGGCAGGGAGCGGAGCTGGGATGGGGCTGGAGAATTCCTGAGGGAGCTGGAAAGGGGCTCAGCCTGGAGCAAAGGAGGCTCAGGGGGCCCTTGTGGCTCTGCACAAGTCCCTGACAGGAGGGGGCAGCCGGGGGGGTCGGGCTCTGCTCCCAGGGCACAGGGACAGGAGGAGAGGGAACGGCCTCAGGCTGGGCCAGGGCAGGGGCAGGGGGGATATTGGGAAAACTCCTTCCTGGAAAGGTTGTCCAGCCGTGGCACTACTGCTGGAGTCCCAAATACATCGAGCAAGAAAATGCCGGTTTTGTAGTCAAAATATTTGAACGTGTTTTCTGCAGTTCCCTCAACCTGGGCTGAGCATTTGGGGCTGAGCACCCGCCCTGTCCTCCTGCAGGTCTGCTCCTGGGGGATTGAAAGGATTTTCCAGCCATCCAGACCACCTCATGTGGGCAGTGCCCATCCCAAAACCCTGCAAATCTGGGATCACATCCCAGTTTGGCCAGGCTTTCCCAGAAGGAAAGGATCCTTCCCCAGGCCTGCAAAAATTCCCTTCCTTACAGAATCACAGAATCCTTTAGGATGAAAAAGACCTTTAAGATTTGAGTTTGAGGAAGGTGAAGAAAAAAAAAACCAAACAGAAAAAAGATAGAATCACTTAGAAAAAGCTACAGGAAAAGCAGGCCTGAAAGTTAAAAGTTTTGGTTTTCCTCCCTAGGAAAATCCAGCAGGACTTTCTGGTCACACTCACCCTCACAGAGCTGCAACAGCACCTAAATATCTGGAAGCTTCCCTTCTGCAGGGGACAACACTCCAGAGCTTCATGGTGGGGTTTTCCTTGGAAAATCAATCCTCTCCTCCCAAAAAACCCCAGTTTATGTTAAAGAAATAAATTAACTTAGCAGCATTGAAACCCATCTCATATTTGACTTGTGAATTTAGTTCTGTACAGACTCTTTTATTATTAAGTAGAGTACAAAGCCTTAATTAAATAAACTTTAGCTCTCGCTGCAGTTTTTTATCAGGGAAACCCAAACAATCCCTTCTGACATCACTTAACTTGTCCCCCTTTCTTTCCCTTTTCCTTGTCACAATATTCATCCCAACTGGCACATTCTCCCTGAGTATTTAGATTTTTGCAGACATTTTTACAATCTATTTGCATTTTTGTGGAAAAACTCTCCCATCTGTTTATTTCCCTCTTGCAACTGGCTGGGATGACTGGAATTGGAGAGATCAGGGAAGAGCCAGCGGCACCGGGAAAGATCCCGGCGTGGCTTTCCCTGGGCTCAGTCCTGGTGCTTTCCCCTCAGAGATATTTTCTTATCTGCTTGGAGATCCTGCCCTTGAGAATAAATCATCCAGAACATCCCTATTCCGCAGGTTTCAGCTGTTAAAATTTGGAAAATTCCTTGCAAAACTCCAAACAAAACCCTCGCTGACAAAGGCGCTGTCGGAATCTGAGCTGCAGACACAGCCCGAGGTGAACAGCAACTTCTGCAGGAATATTGTGAATATTTTCATATCATATGGGCTGCTCTGACAAGCAGAGAGACCCTTTTCCCTTTTAAATGAAATAATGAATAAAATAAGAGAAACAGGGCTGCAGGAGGATGGGTTTAGATGGGATATTGGGAAGGAATCCTGGTTGGGAAGGTGGGGAGGCCCTGGCACAGGGTGGCCAGAGAAGCTGCCCCTGGATCCCTGGAAATCCCTGGTCCAAGGCCAGGTTGGAGCACCGTGGGATAGTGGAAGGTGTCCCTGCCCATGGTATGGGATGAACTGGATGAGCTTTAGGATCCTTTCCCAAACCAGTTTGGGATTCTCTGGTCCAGCATCCCAGTCCCTGCCTGTGACTGGTTCAGGCTCTGTGCCCATTGGTGGTTCCTCAAAGATAAATTCCTTGAGGTTATTCCCACCTTTTTTCTGTAATCTCTTTAGTGCCAAGTAGGGGGAATTCAGCCCCCACAGTACAACTGCTGTCACTTTAACGCATAAATTCCAGACCATTTAAAATCCACGTGGATGTGGCACTTGGGGACGTGGCTTAGTGGTGGTGTTGGCAGTGCTGTGGGGGAAGCTGAATGTGATAATCTTGGAGGTCTTTTCCAACCTAAAATTCCCCAGTTCTAAATTCCTTCTCTGGGCAGCTCCCTGGGCGAATGAAGCATTGCTGGAAGTGCTGGGTGCTGCCAGTGTTTCACAGCCAGCCCTTGGAACTCACTTGGGAGGGTGGATCTGTATCATCGTGCTCAGAACGGGGAAATTCTACAGTAATTAATGCTAATAATAGAAAAAATAAATAGTGTGAGGTTTTCAAAGAGAAGATGCTGGACATGGGGTCCCAGTTATCTTTTCACATGATTATTCCTATATCCATGGGTTCTTCCCTGCCATTTGATCCCCCCTCCAGAGCAGCAGCATGCCCTGAGTGGGAGATGCCATTGGCATTTCCCAGTTTTGTTTTTCAGGCATTCACAGGGGCTTCAGCCACCGTTTTCCACCTCTGTCTCATGGAGAGCCAGGCAGAATTCCCCCAGAAATACCTCAGCCCTCACCAACTTTCACCCAGCCTGGGTTCCATCTTAAACATGGGATTTTGATTCTCCATGAGATTTTGAGCACCCCCATTCCAGGGGGTCGTGCTGGAAAAGGCCCCTCATGGCTCAGGAGGCTCCTGGGATCACTCTGGGAAGTGCCAGGCTCTGTCCCCAGTGCCACCCTGAGCTGTGCTCACACCTGTGCCTCAGAGGGGACAGCTCTGCAGCCTGTGTCCCCTCTGCACGGGCTGTCCCATGCCCAGGAAGCTCCTGGAATCGGTGGGAATTGATCCAGCCCTCAGTGATGCTGTTTCCATAGATCCAGGCTTTGCTCGGAGCTGCACACGGAGCTTTGGTGCTTCCCACTGCCCACATCCCAAACCTGCCGGGCAGGGGCTCATCCCACATGGATGCAGAGCATGCTCTGCTCTCAATCTGGAGCCACAGGTGATATTTGGTGAGAAAACTGGAGTTTAGAAGCACAAGAGCTGTTGGATTTTCCCCTTTTTTCATGGATAGAGCTGCACAGCTCCGACAGCCATATCCTGCTGCTCCCGGTTTGGCTCCCAGATCTTCTCCTACGTGCTGGAACAACCTGAAGGGGCCTCAAACCCTTCTTCCCTTCCACTTGTGACCATTTTCATGGTGACAGCCAGCAGATGATAAAGGGCACGGCTGCACTTGGAAAAGGCAGCGCTGCTCCCACCGGGAATCCTTCAGTCCCTGGGTTTGTCTCCAGAAGAACCCGGATGCCTGGGAGCTGTTTGGAAAAGAGAACCCAAACCTCATCCTATCAAACCAGGGGTGTAATTGGCAGGAAAGGACCCGTTTTGGCTTATCCCTCATTTCCCATGGATGTGGGGAAATCCACACACATCCCATTTACAGCATCAAGGAAATTTCTCCTGGCTCAATCCATGCTGGACATATGGAATCCATTTTCCCTCACACCTGGCCACATATATTTGTTATGAAAGGTTCATGACTCCACGGGCTGTGTGACCTATTCCCAGGATGATTGGAGTTAAATGTGTTTCCTGCACTCCCAAATTCCATATAAACCGAACAAACCAATCCATAGATCCCCAGTGTAATATCCTGAGCCTACAAACACACGCAGGCAATAAGTCAGGGAGGAGGGAAAAATCCTATTGCTGCTTCCCATTAGTGAGCAGCTGCAAGGGGAGGGGAAGGAGGGAAAGAAAAACCCTGGAAATTCAGGAACAACAGGAATTTTGTCATGCTCAAAACCTAAAACCAGTTTCAAGACCTAGTGGGGAAACTTCTGACCTTGGAGCTGATGCTCCATGTGGAAAAGGAGAGGGTTTTGGAGCCTCAGGGAATGGGGATGATGCTCCATGCATTGGGATGGTCAGGCATCATTTCATTGCACTTGTAGCAAATAAAGGAAGCTTCTAAAATACATGGAGAGGCAATTTTTCCATGGGCAGGTGGTGATAGGACAAGGGGGAATGGTTTTAAACTGAAAGAGGAGATTTAGATTAGAAACTGGGAAGGAATTCCTGGCTGGAAGGGTGGGGAGACCCTGGTACAGGTTCCCAGGGAAGCTGTGGCTGCCCCTGGATCCCTGGAAGTGTCCAAGGCCAGGCTGGAGCACCCTGGGATAGTGGAGGGTGTTGGGGGTGAAACCAGATGAGTTTTAAGGTCCTCTCCAACCCAAACCAGTCTGGAATTCCACAATTCCATGATTCCATGACTGTCACAGCAGGGCCACAGGTTCAGAGGGTCGGGAAGGGCTGTTGGATGCCCTGGATGATTCCTCCCTCCCCCTGCATCCTCCAGCAGGGCACAGCCACACGCTGCAACCCCATGGCCCTGACCTTTCCAGGGAAGCCAAGTCAGCTCCTCTTAGGATCAGCAGCTGCCATTTGTGGCCGTGCTCTCTACATCCCATAAACGCAGCACCCTGCTTTCCATCCCAGCCCACCACCCCTTCTCCTGCTCTGCTCATCCCGACTCACACAGGACAAAAATCAACCCCAATAAAAGAGGAAAAGGTCACTTTAGGGAAGGAGAACAGACCAGGGATCAACCCCACACTTCCAAACCCACCTCTCCTTTCCCTGGGGAGAATTTTCCCTCAAGGAACCGCAGCAAGAGGTTGTGCAACGACTCCGTGCTGATGCAGCAGCCCAAAATCCCAACTGAACCCCTTCCAAAAGAGTTGGGTTGGATGTCATTATTTCCTGTTGGTAGACAGAAGGAGAGTGGGAAAAACTCCAGTTTTGGGAGCCAAGCGCTGCCGAGGAGAGCGATTAGCAGATGGCATGGAAATCAGCTCATTATTATTAATTTTCCAGGCCTTTCCCAGTTCCTGAATTGCCCTTTGGAAGCTGCAAAGCAGCGTGTGCATATGGACAAAAGGAGGCTGCTTTTGGCACGGCAGCTAATTAAGAGCTGTGCCACCCACTCCCTGAATGGGAGCCCTTCCCACCTGCCCCATCCCGGATTTGGGATGAGCGGCGCCGGGATAATGCGGCTCAATAGGAACCCCCACGCCTGGTGCTTGTTAATGTGCTGATGTTTTGTTTGAAGGAGTTAATGCTGCAAAAGGCCTTTTTTTTCTGTTTCTATGGGGGTTTTTGTGGAGGTGGTTGGACAGACTGTTTAACAGCACTGAATATATCTATTTATTGGAAAAATAATTTAGGGAAAAACATGCTTCAGCACACCAAAACCTCTCCTCCATCCTCTTTCAAACTGGATTTTTTCGCCTAGATTGTCACACGTCCTTTTATTTCTTTCCAGGACATCACTGCCCTGTGGAGCTGAGAGAAGAATTTGGGCTGGTAGCCCAAAATTAGCTCAAAAAAGAAAGGAGCTCAGAGTCTGAATTTATAGTGACTGCACGGCCTCGAGTGGAGCTGCAGTGGGACTTTTCTCCCAGCTCCTTTGTATAAAAGCTGCTGCAAATAATAATGATAATGACGATAATGACGATGATGATGATAATGATAATAATAATAATAATAATAAATAATCACAAAATGGTTTGGCTTGGAAAGGACCTTAAAGATCACCCAGTTCCAACCCTTTGCCATGGGTAGGGAGACCTTCCACTATCCCAGGTTGCTCCAAGCCCCATCATCATCACCACTATAATTTCCCACGCTAATATAAAATATTATCATTATAAATTATTCAGTATTAATTACAAATTTATAGATTTTAAAGGGACATCAAAAGGTTGGTTAGGACCACGTAAAACCATCCCTTTGGAGCCTTTTTCCATCCTCCCCAGGAGCTTTAAGCACTAAGCCAACCCCACGTGAAAACGAAGCCCCGCAGCCCCTCTCAGGCCTGATGGCTGCCAATTAAACCCAGCTCGGAGGAGATCCCAGCCTCGGCTGCTTTCCAGCGGCAGGAAAGTGGGAATTGTCATCCTCATCCAGAGTGGCAGCGCCGCGAGCCAGGGGAGGCTGGAAGTGACACTGCCGCCGTGTCATCGCCGGCGACAGCGCTAATTGCCCACGCGTGGCACGGCTCCTAATTGATTTCCTCCTCATTAATGTCGCGATGCCGCTGCGGGGCTGGATCCGCTGCAGATCTGGGTGTGGAATACGGGGAGATGGGTATGGAAAAGTAGGGAAATGAGAGAGGGAATGTTAATTAGGGAGCGCATGTTAATGTGGTGTGAGAGCACAACATGTTGGGTTCAATCAGGGGATACCCCTTGAATCACTGAAGATTTGGGGTGGAAGGGACTTTAAATCCCATCCCATTCCACCCCAGCCATGGGCAGGGACACCTTCCACTGTCCCAGGGTGCTCCAACCTGGCCTTGGGCACTTCCAGGGATGGCACAGCCACAGGTCCTCTGGGAAATCCATTCCAGGGCCTGCCCACCCTCACGGCCCCAACTTCCTTCCCAACAGCAAATTGAAATCTCGTCTCAGTTTCAAACCATTCCCCTCTGTTCCTGCCACCCTCTGCCTGTGTAAAAGTTCCTTCTCCAGCTCTTCCCGCTGCAAAAGCCTGGCAAGGAAATGTCAGGTAACCCAGGAAACCTGTGTCAGGGCCTCCCACCCTCCAGCTGGGAATTCCTTCCCAATATCCCATCTAATCCTACCCTCCGTCTGTGCGAAGCCATTCCCCCTTATCCTGTCACCACCTCTTGTCCAAAATCCCTCTCCAGCTTTCAATATTCTCCCGATTTTCCCGATTTTCCAATATTTTCTATATTTGTTTGGAATTGGGAGAGTGCATGAAATCCTTAGGAAAAGCCACCGTGACGTTTCCCTGGGCACGAGGGGCTGAGCGCTTCCATGTCATTCTCCAGACGGAAATCCTCGGAGCAGCTACAATGCGCTTTGTAATTAGAGTTAATTAACACTTCTGCAAATTGGTCTTTATTTAAGACCAGCTGCCGAGGCAAAAAAAAAAAAAGTCTATCAGCCCATAAAATATTAATTAGCACAAGTGTCTCGTCTGCTGCCACTGGGCTGTGTGAGGATGGGAGCTGGGCAAAGGGAGCTTTGTTTCCCTGGATAAAGAGTTTGGGAGCAGGAATTTAAAATAAATAAATGCCAGATTTCCTCACCAAGGAAACACGTCCCAGGTACAGTGACAAAGCCTGGTCCCCTGAAAACACAACCCAGTAGCCTGGAAATACATTTGGAAGTGCAAGGGAGAGGATGTTGGGAGGAATAAAAATTAAAATTTCATTCCCACATCAGCTGTGAGGGAGCCCAATGGTTTAATAATGGAATCATGGAATGGTTTGGGATGGAAGGGACATTAAAGCTCAAAATTCCACCTCTGCCCTGCCACTATCCCAGATTGCTCCAAACCTCATCCAAGCTAGCCTTGGACACTTCCAGGGATGTGATGATGTCAAAAACTCTTCCAAATTCATCTCCTCTTTCCTTCCAGCACCTCCTTCCTCTGGGATTTTCCTTACTTCCTTCTCTCTGTTATTTTGTCTCTATAAATCCACCTGAGAGCTTCATGACAAATATTCTTTAAAACAAGGAATTTTTCCCCAAACTTTCCTGCTTGTGGGATTTTGTGCCGAGGCCACAGCGGGGCCGGTTCCTGCATGGCTCCGCTCTGCTCTGACTGAATTAGGTCAGGGCCTTCTCCAGGCTATAACCATCTTAAAATTACGTGACAGAAACAAATAGGAAATATTTAAAGTTAAGCCTCTGCAAGTACTTTTATTCAACATAAAGATGGGATCACTCGGAGTTTATATCTGCTTGCTAAAAATTCCTGTAAGGAGCTTGGTGAGGGATAAGAAAATCGGGAAAAAATGTCCTTTTTCTCTGTTTCTGTGGAGTCTGGATTGGTGCTAGCTCTCAGAAAAACCAGCCTGGAGTTTGCAGGGAAAAAAAATACAACTCCAGAAACAAATAGCTGCAGGGAAGGCAAACTGAAACGTAAAAATATCCCCAATTTCAATGGAATTTTTCAAACAGGCTTTACAGCGAATTCCCTTGAAAATGTGTCAACTCTGCAACTGCATGGAGGCTATTAACCATTCCTGCGGGATCCAGTGAAGAGTTCCAGCAAGGAAACAATTTCTTTGCAAAAGGAAAAATAATGTTTCATTCCAGTTTAAAGTCTGGATGTTGCTTGTGTTGTATTTTTATTTTGTTTTCCAGCATAAATTCAGGAAAGGTTTTAGAGGATTAAAACTGCGCTAAGCTGCAACAGATTCCAGAGCAACACCAAGGTGGGGTTTTGTTTTGGGGTTTTTTTATCTTTCGTGATAGCTTGACAAAGAATGAGCCCTTTTTTTTTTTATTTTGCCCTTAATAAATTACCACAAAATATGAAATAAATATGAAATATTAAATATGAAAGGTGAGGTATGAGAGGAGCAGTTGTTTGCTGTGGTGTCACCCCACAGGTCAGCCCACGCTGGGCTCTGTTTTCCAGCATGAGATACTCAGTCTTGACCTTTGTGTCCCCTGCTCCCAATTTTCCATCCCGTCACAAATCCATTTTCCATGGAATATTTGGTTTCAGCAGCTCACGGTGCTGCTCAGTGGAAGACAGGACTGGAGACACCTCCAGGCCCCTGAGGGAAGTTGGATGCATCCATGGTCAATCCAAAATGTTGGAATTACCCACCCTGAGGGTGATCCTTCCTCACCTGGAGGAAGGAAATGAGGCACAAGGAGTTTGGGATGTGCATTGATACATTCCTGCTAAAATTCTGTGGATATCAGGAAAAGGTTCTTCCCCCAGAGCATGGTGGGCACTGAATTCCCTCAGGAAATGGTCATGTTCCCAAGGCTGCTGGAGCTCCAGGAGCGTTTGGACAACATTCCCAGGGACAGGGTGGGATTGTTGGGGTATTCTGGGCATGGCCAAGAGCTGGATCTGTGGTCTTGGTGTCCCCTTCCCTTGGGAATGTGTGTGGAGTGGGAAATGTGGTGTCTCATGGACTGGGAAACCTCCTGTGATCCGCAGGGGCCGGAGCAACCGCAACGCACGTGGAGCGCTTTGGGGAGCCTCTGGAGGAGCCTGATCCCAGCAGGAAAAGCTCCGAGTGCTGCCAGGACACGGCTGTGCCATCCCGGGGAGTGCCACAGGGCTGGTGCTCACCTGGGCAGGTGACAGGATGGGAGGTGACAGCTCCGGGAGGGTCGTGCCGGGTGAGGCAGAGCGGGAGGCGCCGCCACATCCCCGGGAAGGTGTCGGGAGCGGCGGGGACGCCGCTCGTGTTTCCACAAGCCCCAGCACAATGTCACAACTGCTCCCACACGAGTTAATGTGATGGGAAAAGTGCACTGCAGACACGGGGAAAACACTGGGCAAACTGGGAACTCCACGAGCTGCGTTTTCAGAGGGTGAAATCCAAGCCTGAGCCGTGGCAGGGCCCTGTGGAGACAGGAACGACGTGGATCCCATTCCCCTTTGTGTGGCTGGGGGGTTGGCTCTATAATCCCGAGGAAATAAAAGGCTCCCGAAGATTTAAAGAGGCTTTGGCTCAGCCTTTGAATGCCTTTTCATTTTCCCCTATTCATGGATCAAATAGAGCTCCCTGCTCTGAATAATTGCATTTTACCTGCTGAAAACACGGTCTGGAAACCTCAGAGTGCTTTATTCCTCCTGATGGCACATCAAGCATAAACATTAAGTTTGCTAAAAACAGGGGAAAAATAAGACTCATTTTTTTCCTCCATATAATTTACAAGGGGAAGCATTAACTCATAAATCATAGGCACAAATTCAGCGAGGATTGAAACACTACACTCAGCAGCAGGCAAATTACAGCCACACCACTCCATCACCCAGGGCTCCTTCCAAGGGCATTATTGGAAATATGTTCCTCATAAGGAGAGTTAAGGGGGGAAAAAGCAAAAAAAAGCACTAAAGCCATGAGGAAGGAGAGCCTCAGCACCTCCAGCCAAGGCTGGTGAAGGAAAGCAGGGCTGGATTCAGCTCAGCCCATCCTGCCTGGTATCACCACCCTCACAGGGAGAGATTTATCCCAGAATCCCATCTCTCCCCGCCCTCTGGCACTGGAAGCCATTCCTTGTGTCCTGTCCCTCCAGCCCTTGTCCCCAGTCCCTCTCCAGCTCTCCTGGAGCCCCTTTAGGCCCTGCAAGGGGCTCTGAGCTCTTCCTGGAGCTTCTCCTCCTCTCCAGGTGAACATTCCGAGCTCTCCCAGCCTGGCTCCAGAGGGGCTCCAGCCTTGGAGCAGCTCCGTAGCCTCCTCTGGATTCTCTCCTTTGGATGTTGGACCCAGGGCTGGAAGCTCATGCTTACACCTGGGATTACACCTGGGATTTTCCTTCTGATCCAGCAGTCTGTGAGAGTGCCATCAAAACCTGGGTTTGAGGGGAAGAAAGAGGAAAACACCAAATTTAGCACCCCCAAAGCACCACTGGCACTACCTGGACATTCAGACCTCATCTCACAGAACCAGGTAGCTCCAGCTCTGCTTTGGCTCAGGAAAAGGGTCTCAGAAATAAGGATTTAGCAGCTGTTCTTTGTATCTGCTTCCTCTCCATTTTAATATTTCATTTTAGGTCCTCTCCCAGCAAGTGTTTAAAGCTGGCCTTTATCGTGCAGAGCATCTCTAAGATCTGCCTTATGCCCCAAGCCTCCAGCTCCTCTCTGCTCCAAAACTCCTCTTTTCAGGTAATTATGGTCACGAGATTTTTTTCCCTTTAAATCTTGCAGTGGGACTAATCCAGCAAAGAGGGAGCATCTCCTCAGCTGCAGAAACCCAGCGCAGTCGTGGCTCCAAGAGGGTGAAGGGGAACCTCAAAATAATTTCTGCCTGTTCAACACCCAGCTGTGCCCAACCCCAGCACCCAGAGCTGGGGGTGGGCAAAACTTGGCAGGTTTGGGGAATATTTTTACAGCCCAAGGGCTGGCAAATACCTGAGAGCTGGAGGTGTGAGACACTTGAGGTTTTGCCAAAAAATGAGTTGAGCAAACTGAGCAAAATGAGTTGTCTGTTCCTCATTTCCAGTTTTTTTTTTCATTTTCTGTGGTATTTCGGGTCTCCAGGGCAGGAGTTCCACTTCGTGCTGCAGGCTGAGGCTCTGCAGTGGGGAAGGAAGATATTTCTGGGTGTTTTCAGCCTCTGTTTGTGTTGCTAGGATGGGTGGCATTGCTGGGATGTGACACAGAGAGCCGGGCACCCCTCACCCAGCCTGGAGCAGGGAAGGGGCTCCTGCCACCCACGGCCCTGGCACAGCCTGGGGGTCACCCACAGCAACAAAAAACCTCATTAGAGCTGTGAAAAATTCCCAGGAGTGTCCCCACTGACAATGTTTTTATTTTGGCAGGCAGCAGACGTGGTCTGGGTTAGTTTTGGGGTGGAGAACCCTGCCTGCTGTAACCTTTGGGGATTTACAGCACGAGGAGATGGTGGGAACGATGGACAAATGAGTGAGAATGGAGTAACTGGAGCCGCTGGAGAGATGCTCATGGGCACCCCAAGCCTGGGATCAGAGGGGCAAAGCTTGCAATAAGTTCATCTTGGCCGAGCCGTCTCCATCTCCTGGAAATTCAGGAGCCACCATTCCCACTCCAGCAGCCACTGGGAATCCCAGGGCACGTTTATTAGACCCCAGGAAAAAGCTGCTCATCCCATTTCTACTGCAACAATTGATGAGAACAGGGATTAAACTGGCACCCAACAATAAAAACACCTCCTGAGGCAGCCTGAGCCCAGCAAGGCTGAGCTCATCTCGAGGATGGGCCAAAATTGTGTTATCACATTAAAGCTGGCCTTAGACAAGAGCTCAATTAGATCAGACTAAACAAAGCACATCTAAGGAGAATTTCTCCTCTGGGTTTTTCAGCACTGCCTGATGGTGGTTTAGACCCCAATCCTTCACACTCCTGCATGAGGTGAAACTTTGGGCGTTTGTCACAAGGATATCGTGGAATAATGGAATGGTTTAGGTTGGAAAAGCCCTGTAGGACTGGCAGGAGGAAGCAGCAGCATTTGTGGGGCAGGGGAGGGTCCTGTACTGGGGTTTTGTGGTCAGCAAACTTCCCCATATTGCAGGAAACACCAGTTCATGTTCCCCCTCTGCCCTCTGAACGTACCCTGGGTATTTTTAAATTATCTGAAAATCTGAACAGGCAGCAGAAATGTGTTGAGTTAGCAAGGGAGCTGGTGGAGAGCAGGGTTAGATAGCTGTAATGTTATCTTTCACTCCTCCTGCTGCTGCTTTTGAGGCAGGGAGATGAATCCTGGGATGGGATATGAGGGAAAAACCTTCCCAGGCCCCTCATCCTTGCAGGGTTCACCCCACACGAGCATTAGGTTGTCTGGAGTTTGAGCCTTGCACAAACTTTTTAATCCTCGTGTCTTTCTAGTGAAGCACAGACCTCTCCCAGCAGTAATTGCATGCATTTCCGGAATTTATCTCCATTGGATTGCCTTTGGCATCTAATCCCATAAAATTGCCTCTTTGGTGAAGGGATGTCGTATGTCTGGAGGCGCTGGAGGGGTTAATGTGATGTGTAACCAATGTAAGATATATTTAATGATCTCTGAAATTGCTTCTGTGAAGCATCCCCATAACTGCCACAACTCGATTTACTACAGATCCTGCAAATAACAAATGTAATTACTTGGGAATCAACATAATATTGGGTCAGACAGGCTGATATTCCCTCAGTTTGCTGGAAACTTAATATAAACCTGGAGCAAGTGTCTATCTCCAGTCATATTCCCCGGCTGTGCTCTCAGGACAACATCCAGCATGGATTTCTGGAAAAATGCTTATAAGCCAGAGTGCTGTAATATTAATTTTTGCCTGATTCTTTTGCCTTATTACGCCAGGACTTTGCACCTTTGCATCGCCAGGTGAAAGCTTTTCACTGTCAGTGCTGGTTTTGCTGTGTTCATCATGTTCAGCAGCACAGCCAGAGGCTGTTCTGTGTTTCCCAGTCCTTGACATTCCTTGCTGTGCCTCCTGAAGGACGAGCAGATGAGGGAGATAAAAACCACCGTGTGATGGGAATGCTGACGCCCACAGCATCCCCAGTGCTCCCTGCAAAGGTCCTGGTTTGATTCCTGTATAATTCCAGCAAGGTTTGGCTCACCAGTGCTCAGCATGGCCACAGATGGGTGATAAACCCTGATTTTCAGGGGGTGTCCCTTTCCCATTTCCCTGGACAATCCAAGGTTTGAAATCCTTCCCAACTCCAAGGCTGGCAGTGCTTGGTCACCTCCTGTGCCCGTGGTGGTGGCAGCCGGATCCTGGAGGGGAGAATCCTCTGAGCACTGGAAAGCTGGGTCTGTCTGTCAGAGGGATAATTGTTGGATAATGAGTGAGTCCCAGATCTTCCTGGGAAGATTCACCTTGCCAGGAGGCAGAGGATTTCTGCCAGCTGGGAGTTGCCACACGCAGGGCCCACGTCGGCCTCCCTTTGGAGGTCGTGCAGGAAAAACTCACTTTGGACATCCAGCAGGAGACAAGAGCTCCATTCCCTGGGTGCTGACCTACTCCAAAGGGAACTATGGAATCATTAATCTGGGAAAAGCCATCGAGTTTAACTATTCCAAGGTCACCACCATGTCCCCAGGCGCCACATCCACGCATTTGATAAGCATTTCCAGGGATTGCGATTCCACAGCCTGAGGACCCTTCCAGTGGTCAGTATACCAGGATTCCTTCTGAGATTTGAGCTTTTATGAGCACAGAGTCACAGCAGTGGCGATGAGCTCTCCTTTCCAAGCTCCAGGTGCTGGATTCTGGTTTTGGATACGATCCCTCCCCCTGGAGAGACGCCTCACCCCACAGGTGACACCGTGATCCCCCTGCTGCCAGCATCACCCCCATCAATCCCCTAAAGACACCCCCTTCCCAGGCAAACACCAGCACAGCTGATGCCTCCCATTTTTCAGGAACAAAGGTTTTATGCCTGAATGATAAAACTCCCAAAACCAAGGCCCGGGGCCCGGGGCCGTGCGGTGACAAGCGAGATAAAGCAGACAAAGGCACGGGGAGGCTCTCGTGTTGCAGTGCTAATAAATAAGGCTCTCCACAGTCTCTCCAGAGGAGAAACATTCCAGTTGGTTCAATAAAACAGGCTATAACAAGAGATTTATATGGAATAGATTGGATTTATTCATCGAGGATTGCGGGGACATTTTTTTCCTGCTCCGGGTCCTTCCCCGGCAGCAGCTGCTTATCACTGGTGCCTTTGTGCAGGGGACAGGGGTTTGGGGGCTCAGATCCTGCTCACAGAGTATTGATTGCAGCCACATCACAGGCAGCCAGATGTGTGTGGTTTTTCTGCCTCCAGTAGCTCCAAAATCTCCAAGCCAGGCTGTCTTCATGGGGGAAAAAAAAGAAGAATGGAAACCAGCAATTTTTGGCAGTTCTTCCACCCTGACCACCACTTCCTACACCAAAATATTCCTACAGTAGGCAAACAGATAGGTTTAAATGGCTCAGAGTATGATTTAGACTAAAGGTGGCTTAAAACATAATTTTAGGATTTTGCTATAAGGTGAATTTGGCCTTTTGGGGGCTTGTTTTGTCACAGAGTCCATGAGCAGCTCTTACACAAAGGCTGAGACACACATACAGGTAAGGCCATGGAGGTGTGTAATGCATACACCCAGCGGACTCTAATAAGGAGACAAATTAGCCTAAATTCATTAAGTTCTCATTAGAGACCTGGAAATCTAATTATTTTCTTCTCTTCTATAGCTGTTGAGCAAATGCTTTGCAAGTACCGTGGTCTTTGCAGCCCCAAATTCCTCTTTGTGAGAGAACTTCCCACTTGTTTCATTATTATCTCAAAAGAATCTGACCAGAACCCCAAACCCACACTCAGTGAATGCCTCACTGCCCATATCAAAGCATGGATAAGGTTAATCCACTCCATCCCAAGGCTTTTTCCACAATAATCCAGATGTCACACAAGGAGTTATGGGGGAAACCTGGCCTTGCTTGGGCTCTCCTCCTCTTTACCACCAGATTATACCCAGTGAAACCCTGACAGATTTGAGGCAACCAGAAGCTCATAAAGGAAAAGGGTCAGGAGGGCAAAGGGACAAGGTTTGGATGTCAAACAAGGACTCGGGGAAGGAGACACAGCCCCGGATCGCTCGGCAGAATGGGAGGATGCGGCGGCATCGTAATGTAAAATGCATTAAGCTGTCAAAATGAAGATCCTGTCTTCAATCACGCCGAGTCCCCCAGGCCCCCATGTTAAATATTACATCAAGACATTTCCTGTCTGGCATTTAGAAAAAAAAAAAAAAAAGCTGGGGGGAAGCAAAAAGGAGAAAGGAGAAGAAAGGTGCCTTCGGCCTTGCAGCGCGGGGGTGGTCCCGGTGTGAGCGTCGCCTCCTTGGTGACACAGAGACTTGGTCTGTGGAAAATTTTGCTCCTTTTCCCCCATAAGTGCAGTTGGTCAGTGAGAAGAATTCCCAGGAAGAGCTGTCGTTCTGTTCTGAGTGGGTTTTGGCTTTCCTGAGGCCTGCAGGCAGCCCTGGTTTCACCACAACCTCTCACCTTAACCGAGCCCGTTGTGGAACGTCCTTGTCCTTCCTCCCTCCCAGCCTGGCTACCTGGGGACGCTCAGAGAACTTCATCTGAATTAATTTCTGAAGTAGATTAGTTAAACTTCATTAAAGCCCAGTGTAGACAGCCTTTTTCAGAATTAAGGTGGCCTTAATTTAATTTCCTCAGGAGCTTAATTTACTTCAATCAGCTCCTGGTGCAGCTCACAGGGACAGCCCCAGGCAGCCTCGGTGACTGTCAGCATTGTCAGGACATTTGGGGACAGCCACCCTGCTCCTCCTGTATCAGCACTGCCATCCCATCCCAAAAAGAGGGTGTGGAATGACAGAAATCATCCCAAAAAGAGGATCAGGAATGACAGAATTCATCACCTGAGCCCAGCTGATGAGAGGAAGAACAACAAACCCCATTTTCAACCCTGAAAGGCTCCATGAATAACTGAACCACTGCTTCTTAAAATCTTTACAGCTTCCCTCATAAAAAACGCCAATAAATCCTGCCCTGGAAGCAATTTCAAAGCATGAATTCCTGTCTTTCCTCTTCTGCTTTGATGGTTGCCTGTAAATTCTCATGGCATCACCTCCAGCCTGGAAAAGAGAGCCCTGAATTTCAGCTCCGGTGTCCAGCTTGAATCCTGTGTGGAATTCTAGAATCCCAGAATGGTTTGGGGTGGAAGGGACCTTAAAGCCCATCCTGTTCCACCCCATGCCATGGGCAGGGACACCTTCCACTATCCCAGGTTGCTCCAAGCCCCAACATTTCCAGGGATGGGGCAGCCATAGCTTCTCTGGGCCACAAATGCCCTTTCCAGAAAGCTGTAAAACGTGTCACCTGTCACCCCCCTGGTCCTCAAGGCTGTAATTTCATTTAGCAACAAGAGCTGTAAGAAAAACAGACACTTCCCAAAAATCCTGACCATCACCAAGTCCTTCTCTCCTGACACAAGATTTGTAGGAAGTTGTAAAGCCCCTGATTAAGGTCTCCAGAAGCTCTGACGCCCCCAGGGATGCTGCTGTCCATGGAACAGCAATTCCAGGGAGCAGCAGAGATTGGGGGCTGCATTTTGAGCAGCTTTACCTCGTTGTCACTGGGTTTGTTTTTAATGAAAGCTGGAGCTGTGCAGATTAAAGAATAATGTCACAGAAGGGGCTGATCAAACAGAAAAGATCCATCAGATTAATTACCACGCTTAAAGGAGCTTGTCCATTTATTAGTAACAAAAGCCTTGGGCTTGCTACTGAGATTGTGATATCTCCCATTCTCCAATATTTCCATTTGATCTTGTAAAACCAATTCATGGGACTGAGGTAAAGTCAAACAGAATTTGCATGGAGCCTTTCCTGGCTGCCTGCTGGGAATTCTCACTGGATGCTCACTGGATACTCAGCCTGTGCTCACCATTCACCTTCACCCTCTGGAGCACTCGCTGCTTTTTATTGAAGTTTTCCAAGGCAGGCCTGGCTGCTTTCCAGTCCTCACCCAGACCTGCCTGAGCACAGCACGGCCTGTTTGAAAAGCTGCATCAATATTTATCACAACTTTGGAGGGTAAGGAATATTTTAATCTTAAAACACCTCCCTGGCTGGGGCGAGATTAAATAAATGCATAACTAAAAGATGTAGGCAGTGAACCTTTTACCCTGCACCAGCGACTTGGGAAAGGCACAGGGAGGCAGTTTTGGGGCTCCAGACTCTAAAGCTGTGATTCTAAATTAAAATCATCTGTCAGCTCACCCGAAGCCTTTGAATTCACACGTTGCAATTTCCTTTCTGACCGTAATAATGAGCACAGTGTTAATAAAGCAGCTTGAGCTTTGCTGTGTGATCTCCTAAAGCTTCCCAGACAACCAGAGGGGGTCACTGCTCTGTGTCCCCAGAGAATTTGGCATGATCCAGATGATTCCTCAGGGGAGCAGGGTGGTGGATTCCCATGGGATAACCTGGACCCTGCTCCAGGTCCCTGGATGGAGCCAGGCAGGGATTGGTCAAATCTCCCACATAAAAGGGACAAAAGAGTCTCAAGTTGTGGCCCAGAGAAGCTGTGGCTCTCCCTGGATTCCTGGAAGTGTCCAAGGCCAGGCTGGACACGGGTTGGAGCACCCTGGGATAGTGGAAGTTGTTCCTGCCCATGGCAGGAGGTGGAATGGAATAATCAAGGTCTCTTCCCACCCAAACCATTCTGGGATTCTGGAATTCTATCAAATGGCCCATCCCAGTTCGAGAAACAGAGTCATTAGAAACTCACAGAGCTCACAGGACCACAGGAGGATGGTTTCCTGAATTTTCTGTATAATTCCCATTCCCTCTGTGTGGTACCCTGGGAATGGTGTCTGCTCCACTCGCTTCCCAAGGAGCTGTGCTTGGAATCAATTCCCACCATCCAGGAGACGCTCTGGAACTCCACCCCTTTCATTAAACGTCCTTCAAGCCAATTATTCCTCATGGAAGATTCCAGCCCAAGGAAAACACGATTATTTTATTGGGAAGGAAGCATTTCCCCTTGAAGATGGTGCAAATGCAATTTAAAAGATCGGGAGGTTTCCCACATGCTCCGCCTGGGTGGGATTCCAGCAGGGACCAGTTGCAGGGCTTGGAATTGCTGTGGGTTTCATGCCTGGGTGAGAAGATCCGCAGGAGGCAGCGCATGGATGAGCATTTTGGGTGCTTTCCCTGCGGCTTGCAGACCTTGCCTGAACCCATCAGCCACGAATTCCGCTTCTCCTGCTTCCCAGCATCTCCCAAACACGGAGCCAGCGGCCTTTCCAACACACAGCAGTGCAAAAGAGACATCCTGAGCCCCTGGTCCCAGCGGATATCCCTAAATCTGAGCGTGGCTGGGGCTCCTGGCTGCACTAAATCAAAAACAGAGCTGTGTTTCTCAGGGCTGTTCACACTGATGCAAGCTCCCACGAAGCCAAGCTTCCCTATAATTTGCTAAATTTATCCCAAACACAATAGCATGTGTGTAAAGGGGGATCTAAGTATGGAAGCCACTGTTTTAATATAATTGGCCTTTTAGATTAAAAGGCTCTTGTAATAACCTTTTTCTAAGAAGCAGAAAAAGTCATAATTACAGAGCAGCCACACATGACAG
Source organism: Orthonyx spaldingii (assembly GCA_013397795.1). Taxonomy (NCBI): domain Eukaryota; kingdom Metazoa; phylum Chordata; class Aves; order Passeriformes; family Orthonychidae; genus Orthonyx; species Orthonyx spaldingii. The sequence continues at coordinate 515,034 of VZTJ01001257.1, forward strand.
ATAGATGTTCCAAACTGAGGGAATTAACTCTTCCCTGTGTTTCCAATGGAGAAATCCCTGCCAGGATCAGCCACCAACATGGCAAAAAACCCCCTCACTCACCTAAGCTCATTTTTAGTCACTTGGGAGTTCTTCCCTTTGCCTGGGAAATCAGTGTGGGTTTTTTCTGCTGGGTTAAGGAGAATCTGAACCTGGCTGTGTAAGGATTTGTTATTTATTATTATTTTACTGTCCTGCCTATTGCAATACATCCATTAAATGTGACAGGGATCACCCGGCTCTGAAGGTGGGACCAGTCCAGCCGAGCTCTAAGGGGCAGACGCAGCTGTTGCTTCCCGTGTTCCATGCCCTGCCCTGAATGCAGGAGGTTTAGGTTGGATACAGGGAGAATTTCTCCATGGAAAGAGTTGTCCACCCCTGGCACCGTGGTGGAGTCCCCATCGCTGGAGGGATTTAAAAGCCCTGTGGATGTGGCACTTGGGGACATGGTTAGAGATGGGATTGGCAGTGCTGGGGATGGTTGGATGGTCTGGGAGGGCTTTTCCAACCTTCACAGCTCTGTGATTCCACGTGCAAGGAATACAAGGAACGGCTGCCAAAGAATTGCTGCAAGGAGAAGAATCCCTCACTGGGATTAATTGGAAAACAAATACCATGAGCTCTCATCCTAATGCTGAACAGAGATGGAAATGTTTGAAAGCTCCAGGTGAGAAGTTGGTGATGCACAGAGGGTTCAGTGACCTCTGGTGACAGCGGTGTCACCCCGGAGCAGGGCAGCGTTGGCACCACAGAAGCAGCACCCTGCTCCCCTCAGGATGGCTGCAAGGCCCAGCATTCCCAGGCTGGAATGTTTCTGCTGCTTTGCCACCCCAATAAACACCCCAAAGGCAAATCCTGTGCCCTCCATCTTCCATCCCTCACGGAAACACCCGGGATGACTTTCCTGACTCGCCGGTCACAGACGCTGTGCCAGCTGCTGTCACTCCACGCTGGGCTTGGAGGTGTTTTTCCATCAGGGCCTGAAACTGTTTCTGGCTGGTTAGAGAGGGAATTTTAACAGGACTTGACTGGCTCACATCGAGGAATCACATCTCTCAAACATTTAACACTGAGCGTGTCCGCGGCAGACACCGCTCCCCCTTCTGCAGAAACAAATCAGAAAATTAATATTTCAAAATCTATCCATCACAGGATCATTTTCCTCTCCTTAGCAACACGAGAAAGGCATTTGTGACCACCATTTCCTCTACACTGCCTTTAATTTTTATATATTGGTTTCAGCATTAAAAAAAAAATGGGACCAGTAAATCAGCCCATTAATCATTCCAGTCCAGGAAAGCTCCAGTAAATCACCCAAGTTTTATATCTCTATTTTTTTGAACTTAGGCCCAAGAGCCCAGGGATTGAGGCCATGTGCTATTAATTTGCAAACAGGCAGTTCACATTTTTGCGTGGTGACCTCAGCCCTGCAGCCCCAGGTGCGGCGCGGGGAGAGCGAAATCCGCGGCTGCGGCACACGAGGAGATGATGTGTCAAAACAAATGTCAGGATTTGGGATTCATTTCAGGGGGCCCCAGCAGTGCCCAGGTCTGATTTATCCTCCCGTGATTCGCAGGAGGCTCGAGCAGGGGTGTTAATAATGAAATAATCCACAGGATTATTTATTGCTGGTAATTAAAGTGAGAAATCTCGTCACGCATCCGCAGCCGGCGTTCCCGGTGCCTCTGGTTTTCCCTGGAGGAGAGCTGGTGCCCTGCTGGGTGCTGGGGATGTCTCGGGGCAGCAGGCAGCACGGCCCAGGTGCCACGAAAGCAGGACTTGTCCCCCAGGCCGTGTCTGTCCCCCAGGCCGTGTCTGCCATCAGCGGCGTCCAGCTGAGCCCAGCGCTGCCCTTTGCGCCCCTCCTGCCCAGCGACCCGAGCAGAAAACCTGATGAGGGAGGGGATGTGGAGCCATTGCCAGGGAGGCAGCTCCAGCCCCTTCCCTGCTGACCTCTGAATTCCCTGGAATAACAAAGAGCTCACTCCCAGCGCTCCCTGCTTCGATTGCAGCCTGGTGTGCAGACGGGGATTGTGGGAACATCCGGAGCATCCTCAGGCCGGAGTGTTGGTCAGTGCAGAAAATTCCCCTTCCCGAACTTCCAGGAATGGCTGCAGCCCCGGGAATGCTGGGTCTCCATAAAATCCACATGGCTTTGGCTTCACTGGAAAACCTCAAAGGACTAGAACAAATCAACGGGTAGAGCTGAGAATTTTTTAATCCTAAAAGTTAGAAAAGTCCTGTGGGATCATTGAGTCTGATCATTAACCCAGCACTGCCGGATCCACCTCTAAGCCATGTCCCCGACTTCTCATGGCTGGGACACCCGTGCCACCCATGGCACAGGAGTTGCTCTGCCGAGATCACCAACTATTGCCTGCGAGGATTAGACATCCCGGATCCTGGATTCCTGCAGGTCTGGAGCAGGGAAAACCTGCAGTGCTGGTGGGTACTGGCAAGGCAGAGCTGTGGATGGGTGCCCAGCGCCCTTTGCAGGGATTTTTGGGGCCCCCTCCAAAGCCCTCCCAGCCCAAAGGCTCAGGGACTTGGAACAGATCTCAGGTCATTAAAATTTAGCCTCTGCTACAGATTTTCATTGTTTTCCCAGCACAAATTTGGTGCAAAACAAGAGAGATATGAACAACTGAGGATAAAAGAGAGATAAAGTGTCTGGGTTTATTTTAAAATTATTATTTTTTTTTATTTTTCCACGGTCTCCTTGTGCAACCACAAAGAGGCTTTCAAAGGTGCAGCTTGGGAGGTTCTGAAAGGGAACAACAAATTCTTTATCTCATACGTGCACGTGGCACTTTGTGGTGTCTGCGGGGTGGGGCTGGGGGCAGCAGATAAAGGTTCCCGTCACGGCCCCATCACCAGGCATCAACCCCTTTCCTCAGCAAAAACCAGAGACCTCAGCTCCTTCCCCCTCTGTGCACCTTCAGTGTGGGGTGAAGGATAAACCACGGCTGGAATTCAGGAGGAATCACAGAATCATTAAGGTTGGAAAAGATCTCCAAGGTCATCAAGTCCAACCTTGCTCACTAAACCATGTCCACAAGTGCCACATCTTGCTTTGTGACATTTCTAGGGGTGGTGGCTCCACCACTGCCCTGGGCAGCCTGATCTGGTGTTTAACCACTCTTTCTGTGAAGAAATTTTCCTTAATATCCAACCTGAACCTGGTAAGTGCTCCATGAGCTCAGCAAAGAGCCCCTCGATGCGGAAAAGCACCAAAACAAAGAAAAAAAACCCCTCTAAACGCACCTGGGCCTGCAGCTGGGCATGACAGCTTCATTTCAGCAATGGGAAGTAGGTTATCCAGGGATTCCACCCAATTATGAGGCAGGGATGGGAATGACTGGATGGGAAAAAAAAAAAAAAAGGAGATGCCTTAAAAACAAAGCACCGGGCATCGCTTCCCAGCCCAGGGAATGGGAGCCAGAGTGGTGGAAAGCAGCACGGTGTGGGTCACTGGGCATTGGGAAGCTGGGGAGGCAGCCAGGCAGCTGGACAGCCCAGCTGCAGCTCCTCCCTGCCTTCAAAATGCCTTTTGCTGCCTGGATTGTCAGGTGGATTCAGGGGAGGAGAGGAAAACGGGGTGAGGTTTGCTGGGCAGTGTTCCCAAGGCCTGGCGTGGAGTGGGGGTGGTTAAAGCAGGCAGGCCCTGGGAAAGTGAACAACGAGGGAAAATTGAGAAATCCATTCTTCCCACCCCAGGCCAAGGTGAAACATGGATTTATAGCTAAGACAGAACCAGCCAAGGAAGGTGATGGGTGTTGATTCCCCTGCCTGCTGGGTGAAGGTTTTTCCCCTGAGCCAAGCTCTGACATCACGACACTGGCCCTGCTGTGCACCCCCTTTGGAGGCTGAGACAACAAGCCCAGCACCCAAGGGTGCCCCAGCCCTCCCAGAGGAGTCCCCACTGCATCTCCTGGGGCACAGGAAAGCTCCAGCAGCAGGAGGAGAAACACGGATATGAAATCCTGCCCGGCAATTCCAGCAGCCGGCAAAGACCTGCCCCAGGCTGAGCTCCCCCTTGGTCTGCTCCGTGTCAGCTCTGACACCTCTGCCTGGATCCTCCGCTCGTGCTGAGCTGCCCAGGCACGGGAGGGAGGGATGGCATGGAAAATCCAGCCTCCCACCGAGCTGCAGGGGTGGAACACGGCACAAGGAGCACCCGAAGGTGTGGAAAGGGAGCTTGTGCTGGGGAGCTCACAGTTACTGCAGAGCTGGGGATGCAACAGCCAAGTGACAGCAATTCTGTGATTCTGTAATTAATTCTGCAATTCTGTGATTCTGCTCTGCCCACACATCCCTGTCCACGACAGAGGTAACTGGCATTAAAACCTGACATTTTCCTGCCAGGCTTTTGCAGCAGGAGGAGCTGGAGAAGGGATTTTTACACAGGCAGTGACAGGACAGGGGGGATGGTTTTAAACCGAAAGAGAGAAGATTTAGATGGGATACTGGGAGGAAATTCTTGGCTGTGAGGGTGGGGAGGCCCTGGCACAGGGTGCCCAGAGAAGCTGTGGCTGCCCCTGGATCCCTGGCAGTGCCCAAGGCCAGGCTGGATGGGGCTTGGAACACCCTGGGACAGTGGAAGGTGTCTGTGCCCATGGCAGGGGTGGCACTGGGTGGGCTTTAAGTTCCCTTCCAACCCAAACCAGTCTGGGACTCTGTGAAACAGGAATTCCCTGAAGGAGAAAGGAAGAAACCAACACCCTGCTGGCTGCCCCCTCCTGTCAGGGAGTTGTGCAGAGCCACAAGGTCCCCCCTGAGCCTTCTTTTCTGCAGGCTGAGCCCCTTTCCCAGCTCCCTCAGCCTCTCCTGGGGCTCCAGCCCCTTCCCATTAAAAATCTTGTGTTCATGATCCAGCCGTAGGGAAAAACCAGGTCCTGATGTCCAGGGTGGGCCTGGTTCCTGCAGTGACCATCACCTGCAAACATCTGGGTCTGACAGGGCTGGAGCAGGGTCCTTCCCATGCACTCCCTCCACCCTTCTCGGGGCTCAATCCATGGCTGCTCCATCCCTGGGAAGTTCCTTCTCCTCCAGGTTCAAAGTCAGGTCTCCAGGACCCGTCTGCTCCTCAAAGGATGAGTTTATAGGACTTGACAGAGTTGGCTTTTCCTGCTGCAAAGGAAGGAAGTTGCTTTAAGCTTTAAAAAAAACCAGAACCATCTGGCAGAGCACAGCTGTGGAAATTTTATACATCTAATTATTTATAGAGGTACCTGTGCAGGGACGAGATCGGTTCTCATAATTACATCAGGAAAACGCTCTTTTGATATAAAACCAACTCACAAAAATACGCTTGGGGGGCTTGGGCTGGGGGGAAAACATAGTTTTGTTTCCTTTTTGTAGCCTCAAAGCAGCAACAAGTTTGTTTTCTGCCGGTGGTCTGGGCTTAAAATGAGACCTTTGGCATCTGAAAGCCATTAAAGTGCACGGCCACAACAGCCCCGGCCATCAGAGAGACAAAACAGAGCCGAGCACAGCCGCGGATAACGATCCCACTCTTGTTTCTCCTTATATCAATAGCAGCGACATTCCAGGAACAAACAGCCCCCAGTGTCCCCGGGGATGCTCCCAGGGAAGCGGCTCCGGCCGGCCACCCCCAGGAGCTGATTTCCGATGGAAACGACACTCCCGGGTCCTGGGCTTTACCGATTTCCTCTATTTTCTTCCCGGAGCTCTTTAAATCCATGGGGAAGGCCTCGAGCGGAGCTGGTAGCGCTTTGGAGGCGCTGGAATTTCGGGATGGGGAGGGATGCTGAGCGCTGTGGAGAGCACGGGAGCGAGGGAGGAAACTTTCCCTGAGGCTTTGACGGAGAAAAAGTTGGGAATTTCTGCAGAAATCGCGGGTTGGGACGGCCCTGTCCCCTCAGCGTCCATTCCCAGGGAATGCTGGCACAGGGACTCACTCCGAGGTTCAAAGGATTGAACCAGGCAGAAGGAGAGACCTCGGGGAGGGGCTGCAAATTTAGTGAGAGCTTGATAAATGCTCCCACTCCCTTAATTATCCCGGGAGCTGGGATTTAGTGCCTGCCAGGGAAGCGTCTGTTGCTGGGTTTTGACAGTAAGTGCTTGTGCATCCCAAATTACCCATTAGAAATTAATAAAGGAAATGGGAGCTAAATGAAAATCATCCCTGTGCTGCACCTAAAGGGGCTCCAGGAGAGCTGCAGAGGGATTTTTGACAAGGCCTGGAGTGACAGGACACAGGGAATGGCTTCCCTTTGCCAGAGGGAAGGATTGGATGGGATATTGGGAAGGAATTCCTGGCTGGGAGGGTGGGGAGGCCCTGGGATGGATTTCCCAGAGCTGCTGGATCTGCCCCATCCCTGGAAGTGTCCAAGGCCGGGCTGGATGGGGCTTGGAGCAACCTGTAGTAGAAGATGTAGGGATGTCCCCGCCCGCAGTAGAAAGTGGAATTAGATGGGTTTTAAAGTCCCTTCCAACCCAAGGCAGTGTGGAATCCCACAATTTGCAGGTTATGGAAGTGCAGAGATGATGAACTCATCCGTCAGCTGAGCCCATGTAGGAGGAAATGTTCCCGTGTTTTATAGGGAAATGCCTCAGAAATGAAAACGTCATTTTTACCCCTTCTCCTTTCTCATTTTGCACAAAGCAAACTTACAGCCAAGCCTCCTTCCCAAAAATAAATGTTATCTGGGTTTTTAAATTAGAAATTAAAGTCTTGTCAGCCCGGGGAGACTGGGAAGGAAACTCAGATTATAATCCCACAGGAGATTGAAGGCTGGGAAGAGAAGGGGGCTTAGTCAAATGGTTTAAAAACACAGTGTTGGGTACTGACAAGCTCTTACAAACACGGGGCCAATGTGATGGCTCATAAAAATTCAGCTTTCTTCAGCTAATGCATTGCAGCCAGCAGCAGGGATGGATTAAATCCCAACCAGGATTTCGTCAAAATGAGGGAAAAACCAGAAAAGAGATTTCTACTTCCTTTCAATTTTTTGTCATTCTGTGGCACAGAAGAGAGCTCAGCCACTAAAAAACCCCACCTTTAATTATTAATATTATTAACAAATATTGTCCCAGTCCTGCCACGTGACGCAGTTTTCTCTTGATGCCTGTGGACCACAGCCTGCAGGCTTTCCTTTTTTCATACTCCCAGTCCCAAAAATGTCCTGAAATCCCAAATTACATGGGAAAATGGCCTCGTGTGAAGGTGTGTGAGCAGCAGATGGAGGTTTGGGCTCCGACACCGTGTCCTACCTGTCACCATTCCAACAGTTTAAAGGAATTAAATTCCTCCATCTGCTCGTGCAGCTTGTGCAGAGCCTGTGCTCTCCAGACTAACAGGAATTATTGTTTTTAATAAATGAATGAATGAAAAGTGGCTTTGGAAACCCGAGGCCAGAGCTGACTCGTGATCTCTGCTGACAAATTTCTGTCAGTATTTCCTGACAGACCCCGAGCCCTTGGATGTTTAAAGCATCAGTTTTTCTCAGAAAGCTGCTTTCAGGAAAAGTGGAATGCACTTGCTCACCTTCTCTCCTCCATTTCTGCCTTATCCCAATAACATCACTGTGGAATGCATGTGAGAGTAAAAGGGAAAAGCAAGAGGTGCTTGAGATTCAGGTGTGAAAATCCTTTGTGTCTGTAAACAGAGCAGGGCAGTTTGGGAGGGGGTGATTCCAGTGAATCTTCCCTGCTGCAGGATCACAGAATTCCAGAATGGTTTGGGTTGGAAGGGAATTTAAATCCCATCCATTCTATCCCCTGCCATAGGCAGAGACACCTCCCACTGTCCCAGAGTGCTCCGGCCTGGCCTTGGACACTTCCAGGGATCCAGGGGCAGCCACAGCTGCTCTGGGAATTCCATCCCAGCCCCTCCCCATCCTCACAGCCAGGAATTCCTTCCCAATATCCCACCTAAATCTCCCCTCCTTTAGCTCAAATCCATTCCCCCTTGTCCTACCACCAAAACCAACCCATATCAAAGTGCATCTTCCCTTTTTTTTTTGCATCAACAGCAGTTTTCCGCCTCATAACCCACGTTTCCCATGGCACTTCCATAAAAAACCAACTCTTCCATGAGGTTCCCACCTGCCCTCCGCAGTTCCAAAGCAGAAAAGGACAAACTGGATTCAAATATTCAAGATTTCCCTGGATTTATTGCTGTCAAACAGCAGCAGAATTTAGCATACATTACCAGCTTGGGCTTTAAATCAAAGCAGCATTTCTTAATCCATTATTTATAATGAATCAATTATTAATGGAGATAGCTTTTTCTCCCCTAATAAATGATTATAAACTCTGCTGTAACACGCTGTACCAATATGTACCATATAAATAATGGGATGTGGTTCAGGTTAGGAGAATTTTTCAGCAGCTCACTGAGACATTTTCTGGCACAGGGCTGGGAGCGTTGCATTTATTGCAACTTCAAGCAATCAAAGCTCCTCATTGCAGGTCCTTTATTTGCTGGGAGACAGATCCTTCAATAAATCACCTGGTAAAGATCTGTATTATTTACACAGCAATGGGAATAAATGTGGGGTTTGTATTACTGCAAAGAGGAAACATTTTACTTGAAGTTTCTCTGCTTTCTTTTCTCCAGTGCTGATTTTTTTTCCGTCTCATTTCTTGGTGTTTCTTCTGCTTTTTGGTTTTTCTCTGTGTCTTTAGATCCAGCACTGTGGGTCTGGCTTTGCTGTGGTTTCCCAACACAAGTCTGTGGCTGCTCCTGGCTGGGTGAGGGGGACTTTGCTGTGCCTCTGGTTTTGGGGTCCTCCCCAGAGCCCTGCAGGACCTGGGGGTCTCCTTGTGAGGAGAAAAAGAATCTCCAGACCCACAATTCAGGAGGATCAATAAATACCAAAGCTGCTGTGGGGAAACACAAAGTCTGGGGGCTCCTCTTAAAATCATGAAGTGGTTGGGTTGGAAGGGACATTGAGGTTTATCCAGTGCCCCCCCTGCCATGGGCAAGGACACTTCCGCTATCCCAGGGTGTTCCAAGCCCCAGGGTCCAACCTGGCCTTGGACGCTTCCAGGGATTCAGAGGCAGCCCCAGCTTCTCTGGGAAATTTATTCCAGGGCCTCCCTACCCTCAAAGTAAATCATAATGATCACAGACCATGGTAATCATAGAAAAATTCCCAAAAAACACACAACGATTCCCTGGTGGGGTCTGGATATAAGAACAGGGTGTCTGATATCCAGCACCTCAAATCCTGAATATATCAGGGATAAACTCTGTCTGCATCCCTCCCACAGCCCTCACTCAGCCCGGTGACTGCCTGATTCCATCGGAAAACTGCGTGGAATCCTCCCCAGCAGCTCTGTGGGATGGCAAATTTACCTCTCCAACATCCTCATTAATTTCCTGAATAAACACAAAGGCCCAGCCTCTCCCTGGCCTGGATCCACACATTCCCAGTGTGCCAGGAGCAGTTCCAAAGGCTCCCAGTCCCCGAGGTTTCCGTGCTGGTGGCGGATACCGCTGGGAGAGCCGCAATCAAAATCCAGCTTTTATCACCATATCAAAGCACTCGAGGAGATTCGTTTCCATTTTAATGCCTCTCTTCTCCTACTTTTAGTCATTTTGGGTTTAATAACATCATCTGCATTTAAAGGGCAAGTGAATTCCCTGCTTCAGCTCGCCTCCTGCATGGATCCAGAGTTGCCTGATGTGCCACAATGGATTCTGGGCCTGTATCCCAGAGAAACTGCGGCTGCCCGTGGATCCCTGGAAGTGCCTAAGGCCCGGCAGGATGGGGCTTGGAGCAGCCTGGGATGGTGCAAGGTGTCCCTGCCCATGGCAGGGGGTGGAACTGGATGAGTTTTAAGTTCCCTTCCATCCCAACCCATTCTGGGATGCAATGATCCATGTAAATCCTGGAGAGAGCTGTGATTCCAGGGTCTCTATGACAACGATGACAAGCCCGGGCTGGCTGTCACTGTGCTTCCCCCGTGCAGGATCCAGTGCTTCCCATCAGACAGGAATATTCCCCTCCACCACTTTATCAATCCATCCCTGCCCAGTGCAACCAGCAGTGACCCAGAGGTGGTAACTGGAAGCAAAACTTCCTCTTTTCCCAGGAATAATGACCTCATTCCTGGAGACCTGCACTCTGTGCTGTTCAGGTGGCAGTGATGGTGGCCCTGCTGTCCCCAGTGTGGCCTCCAGCTGGGCATCCCCAACCCTGTGATGGCCCTGCCTTCAGGAGTGCTCCGAGCCTTTCTTCCCTGGATTCATTCCCCACCCTGCTAAACCCTGGGATTGCTGTTGTTCCCACGGAACAGCCCCTGGTTCAAGGACCTGCCATGATGCCAAGGGACACCAGAGCATTCCAACTCCAAGAACGGCCTTCCATGCTTTTGGAAAAGCTGCATTCACCAATTTAATCCATAAAGATTTTGCCACATGCTCCTACTTTTCCTTGACCTCTGACAGGGGGTCAAACCCGACAATCCTTAAGGTCTTTCCAATCCCAACCATTCCATGGCATTTCTTTGTTTTCCACAGGAATGACAGAGCTGATTTTTCCATGGCAGGACCCCCGGGATCCCATAGGTGGAAGGGGCCATCCCCCAGCGGCGCTGGAAATCATTAAATTGGAGCGGTTTCGGAGCAGAGCCGCAGGGATGACGGAGGATCTCGGCCGATAATGAAAGACGCCGGGAACTCAATTTGTTTTCCTTAACGAACAGAAGGTTAAGAGAGGATCCGCTGGCAGCCTCTAATTACTTCTGGAATTTAAATGTGATAATGGAGGGCTCCCTGGCCAGGCAGATGAAAGTACACCCAACCCCGTGCCTGCGAGATTAAAATTCAGCCTTGAATTAAAAGCACCTTTTTAGCAGCGCAGGTTATTAAGCACTGAAACAACCGTTGAGAAATCTGATTTGAAGAGGGATTTTTTTTTTTTGCCCCCCCTTTCCAAACCTAAAGCTTTAATTCAAATAGTAAAGTCCCCAGGCATGTTTTACATGGGAGTTCAGGCCAGATAATCACCGTGGCTTTTTGCCAACCTTATCAAGTATTAATGTGCCATCACCCCGCTGCCCTCCTTTTATGCTCTGCTCATCAGCCAATAATTTTGTCAGTAAACACAGGGAGCTTCTCCAGCGTGGCATCACCAGAGGTGGTCAGCAATGAGGAGTCCAGGGCTGTGTCCGTAAAACACCCTGGATGTGGCAGGAACCTCCTGGGAGTGGCTGCTGAGTGTTGGCAGCAAATCCCTGAGGTGTTTTTCCACCTGGATATTGAAAGGAGATGCTGGACAGTGAAGGGTCGGTGGCCATGGGGACACCTTGGGGACAGGCTCAGCTGGAGCCAGGAGCAGGAGCTGGAGAACCACCAGGAGAAGGTGGCACCACCACACAAGGTGCCACCAAGGTAGAAGATACCACCTCAGTGGAAGGTGCCACCACCACAAAGTGTCACCAGGCTGGAAGGTGCTACTGGGAGAAGATGCCACCACCACTCAAGCTGCCATCACCACTCAAGCTGCCACCACCACTCAAGGTGCCATCACCACTCAAGGTGCTACCACAATGGAAGGTGCCATCACCATGGAAGGTGTCACCATGATGGAAGATGCCACCACCACCACTCAAGCTGCCACCTCTGTGGAAGGTGCCACCAACTTTCAACGTGCTCTCATGATGGAAGGTGCTCCCATGATGGAAAGTGCCACCACCACTCAAGCTGCCACCGCCCCACAAGCTGTCACTGTGACAGAAGGTGCTGCTGCCATGCAAGGTGCCACTGTGAGAAGATGGCACCACCACCACACAAGGTGCCACCACGATGGCAGATGTCACCACCATGTGTCGTTTTTAAGCCCAGCTGGAGATGAAACACCTCGGAGCCGCTTGCTCTTCCCCATTATCCTGGTGGAATGGGGAGGAGTATAGAAGTCAAATTTGTATGTTGAGATAAGAAGAGCTGAAGTGAAAGTTAATTGAATTGAAAATAAAGTTGGTAGCAATAGTAATAATAATAATTTTTCTTAAAAAAAAAAGCAATTTCTCACCATCCACTGACTGATTCCAAATCCCCCATCCAGACCAGCCCTTCTGGGCTGCTGTTTCTCCCCACCACACTGGTCCCATGGGGCTGTTTTAAAAATGCACACATGGAACATAAATCAAGAGCAATTTCCAGCCCTCTGGTTGTGGTTTGTGTCCCTCACACAGTGCAGCAGGTGGGATGGATGGTGGGATGCTCCAGGCTCTATTCCCAACTGGAATGTGCCCTTCACAGAGCTCTGGTGATTTGTCATCAGACAAGGACGTGGCTGAGGAACTGCTCTGCCTTTGGAGAAATTATATTCAAGGAATAATGGGTTCAAAGTGAAAGAGGGGAGATTTAGGTGGGATATTGAGAAGGAATTCCTGGCTGAGAGGGTGAGGAGGGGCTGGGATGGAATTCCCAGAGCAGCTGTGGCTGCCCCTGGATCCCTGGCAGTGCCCAAGGCCAGGCTGGACATTGGGGCTTGGAACACTCTGGGACAGTGGAGGTGTCCGTGCCCATGGCAGGGCTGGATTGGGATGGGATTTCAGATCCCTTCCAACCCAAACCAGTCTGGGACCCAGGACCTGCACTAAACAAGCCCTGCTGGCAGAAGGTGTCCCGTCAGTGACAGGAAAACACCAAATGGCTTTTCAGGGAGCTGCTGGGAACTGGGAATGAGGGCAGGGCCTTCAGATCTTGGTGCAGCCACAGGCAAGGCCAGGAAAAGGGTGAGGCAGCTTATGGAGGGCAACTCCTCCAAGTGCTGCTGCAGGAACAATCCTGGGGAAGTCTGGCTGTGAAGGGAAGGAGTGTTCATGTGGTGCCCACGGAAGCAGGAACCTGAGCGAGCGCCCTCAGCACATCCCGATCCCGCTCCTCCAGCCCTGCCTCCCTCTGCAGTTTCACAGCTGAGTTAGCTAAAAATACTCCTTTGTCCTGTACTTTCTAACTTCCTGCAGTTTCTCTGTAGACAAAAGTGGAGCTCGCTGCCAAAATCAGATACTCAAGGAGCTCTATTACTTATAAAATCAACTGCTGGCACGTGACAGCTGCAAACATCTGGAATCCATCGCCCGGGCTCCGTGTGGGACTTGTTCCTGCTCAAATATCAGCCTGGAGCTTGAGTTTCTGCAGCTTTCTCAATCCCAAAACAATTCCTGCAGAAAGTGGTTTGCAGATAATCAAAATTTCGAGGCAAAAAGAAACCAGAAAAAAATGGATGTTGTCAAAACAAGCAGCGAACAGAAGGATTTTTAAAAGCTTTAATGATTTTTTTTTTTTTAATTAAGGGAAGCATTTTCCTCCCTTTTTCCTCCAAGGGCAATGGGAAGTGTTTCTTATCTGTGATGTGAAGGGAAACGCTGCTCCCCAGAATTCCATGAGTTAATTTATTATTTTCAGTCAGCATTACAGGGAATAACTTGCTCCCACCCCACATTCCCAGGATGGATTAATCCTAAAAAATCCTGCTATAATTTTATTGTGGGTGTAGGATCCATCCAGAGGGATCGGAAAGGATTCTCTGCTTTGTGGAAAGGGTGGAAACAACTCTTTCCCCCTCACATCCAGCCCTCAGGTTACGGTGGGCAGCGCATTCCCTGCCACTCCTGCTGCACTATCCCAGCTCCTAAAACTCCTGGGATTGCTCCTGTGTAGTCAGAAAGAGCAGAACAACACAGTTATCAGTGTGCAATCTCCCTATTTAACTAGTTAAAATAAATATAATTAATTTTTATACAGGATCAACTCCGGTAGATGCAACCACGGCCTTCCCTTCTCCCTGAGTGCTCCAGGAGCACCCCAGGGCACAGCTCCGAGTGCTCAACCCCCTGCAGGGGGGGTCGAGAGCCAAACTGGGCTTTGGAGCCAGCTCTTCCTCTTCCCTGACTCTGGAATTTCACTTCATTTTCAGGCGCATCTCCTCCCAGCTGCCGGTGCGCAGCTGAGTCCCTGCGTGTGGAATATTCAGCAGGAAAACACGGGAAAGGCCAAGCAGCCTCGTGAGGGAGGCCTGGGAAAAGAGAGGAGGAAAACACCTGCACTCCCAGCCCTATCCCAATTAATATTTGAACATTTTCCACGGAGCTGGGACCCTCTTAGCAGAGAGCTTTGGAAAAACTCGGATGGTTTAATCCGGAGCTTCCCAAGCTCCCCGAGCAGGTTTGATGTGCACAAAGGCTCGGGCCCAGCTCATCCCCCTCCCCTGGCACAGCACTGAGCTCCTCCTCCTGAAAGGATTTTATTAATCAAACTCTGAGGTTTTATTAATCAAACTCTGAGGTTTTATTAAGAGGAGGATCAGTGTAGAGTCCTGTGCCCCTTCAGCTGGCAGGGGAAAGCTCAGGAGGACGCGGAATTCCCAGGAGGTTTGCAAAGGATGAGCAACTCCAAAATTTTAACTGTTTATTCCTAAAAATCTCAGGTTTTAGCCACGTGCCAATGGCACTGAAAACTACATGGGAATTCCAGGTTTCTTTTTTCCCAAGTCTTGCCCCTGTAGATGGCAAATATCTGAAGGCTGCAAATATCTGCTCTGCTGGCAAAACAAACATTCCTGAATTCAATGCCAGCAAGAAGAGCTACAACTCCAGGGCCTTTCCCTTCCTCCGTGTTCCCTGGGCAATTCTTGTCCCTGGAGCTCTGTCTATCCTCCTCATAAATTAACCAAGGAATGCTAAGAACCCCCAAATTATTGCCACAAGGTCCAGTCAGTCCGGGCCTGCTGTCCCAGGAGCAGCCTCACCTAAAATAGAACCCTGCAGCACCTCATGCAGATCTCGAAATCCTGAGCCCCAAACACAGCAATCCCAAAAATTCCTATTCCTGCAGCACAGAGGGATTAATAACTTTTGTGCAGTGGTTTGTTTAATTTTCTTTTTTGTCACATCACACAATTTGTCGCCCAGGGGAACTGCTCTGCTCCGGGTCTCATCTTCACGGGAGCAACACCCTCACGGCAATCCACGCTCCCAGCTGCCAAAACCTTGGGATTCGTTCCGGTTTCTGGCCCCAAAAGCTGCTTTGTGGTTGGCACATCCCTTCCCATGGAGTTTTACCCTTTTGGGAATTTAGGGCTCAGATGGAGGGAGGGCATCCAAAGTGCCACCAGCACTTTGGTGTCATGGCTTCTGGAGAATGGGAATTGGGAGCTAATCCACATCCAAGGGGTTTCATCCCAGAGGGAACTGGGAAAAACATGGTCAAGGCCTGGGCTGGACTCACAGAGATCTACTTAGGATTTAATCCCTATTAAAGGAATATAATTCCAGAAAGAACTGGGAAGAGCATGGCCAAGCCTCGGGTTGGACTCCCATGGACCTAATGAGGGCTTAATCCCCATTCCAAGTGCATCATCCCATAAAGAACTGGGAAAAGCATGGTCAGCCCTGGGTTGGACTCCAAGGGACCTAATTAGGATTTCATCCCTATTAAAGGGATATCATTCCGGAAGGAACTGGGAAAAACATGGTCAAGGCCTGACTTGGACTCCCAGAGACCTAACTAGGAATTAATCCACATTCAAGGGGTTCCATCCCATCAGGAACTGGGAAAAGCATGGTCAAGCTCTGGGTTGGACACCCAGAGATCCAATTAGGATCTAGTTCCCATTCAGGGAATATAATTTCAACAGGGAACAGCGTGGCCATCCCTGGACTGGACTCCCAGAGACGTACTTAGGATTTAATCCCCATTCAAGGAATATCATCCCAGAAAGAACGGGGAAAAGCATGGTCAACCCTGGGCTGGACTCCCAAGGACCTAATCCCCATTCCAGGTGCATCATCCCACAAAGAACTGGGAAGAGCCTGCTCTATTTGGGCTGTTCTCCCTGCCATCCACACCCTCCTGCCACACTCCGGAGGTGCAAGGCAGCCAAGGAGAGGACATTTTGCCTTTCCAAAGCCGTTCCCATTTCACACAAATCCCAGGTTTTGTGCCCAAACTGTGCTGCAGGGAGGGTCTCTGGTTGCTCAGCAACTGCTTTAGTGCTGATCAGAGCTTGGGGAGGTGGCAGCCGCCCGAAATTCCTGCTGGACACGGAATGAGGATGGGATTTGGAGAAAGATACGGAAGTGGAAGGGCAGGCACTGCTTCCCGAGAGCAGGGAGATCCAGTTTATGTGGGTTAATAAAAATCAGCTGGAATTTTGCGTGGGAAAGTGTCCTTTTGGCTGGAAAGTGACATTTTCCACTGCTCCAATCAGCTGTGGGAGGAAGGGAATCCGTGGCATGGGACAAGTGGCTGTCACAGGAGTGTTTGGCTCTGCCAGAGAAGGGATTCAGGAATTCAGGAATTCAGCCTCATTTTCACTGATTCACAGGAACACAGAATTTGGATTGGAAGGACCTTAAAGCCCATCCAGGCCCACCCCTGGCACCTTCCACTGTCCCAGGGTGCTCCCAGCCCCGTCCAGCCTGGCCTTGGGCACTGCCAGGGATCCAGGGGCAGCCACAGCTGCTCTGGGAATTCCAGCCCTCCCCACCCTCCCAGCCAGGAATTCCTTCTCAATATCCCACCTAAATCTCCCCTCTTTCACTTTGAACTCATTCCCTCTTGTATTTTCCATGTTAAATAAACCAAAAGGCTTTGGGTGCTGAAAGACCTCTCCAGAAGCTGTTGGTTTGTTTTCCCCTTTCCAACCTTTCTCCTGGAATCCAGGTCTCTCCCCTCCACGCTTCCCCCTCTGGATTCCTGCTCTCCAAGTGGCAATTAGGGTGATCATGGCACCGCTTTGCAGCTTACAGAATGTTCTCCTTAATTATTAACCACAATATTTACATCCCATCACAGCAGATTCCCTTTGAAGCCCTGGCTGAGCTTGGAATTCCCTCCCGCTGCCGCTGATCCCAATCCGACCTCCCGCTACTCCCATCTGTGGGAACATCACCTGTGCACACATCAGAGAGAAATCGTGGGTTTTTCCATCTTTTCTCAGCTTTCCAATCCAATTCTGGCCATTTTAGGGCTCCCACTCCTTGCTTTTCCACAGAAATCAAGCACAGACACTGTTGCTGTTGGATGTGCAAAAAAAAAATTACGGAAACGCTCCTGAAACCGCGGGGGTTTCCCTCAAAAATCACATTTTTGGAGGTCATGTCTCAAAGCACATTTGGAATATGTTTGGAATGGGGGTAAAAGTATTCCTTGAGTCTCCTGGAGGATGGAATTTCCCAGGAATTGGTGCTCTCAGGTCCCTGTGCTGATCCCTGTCCTCCAGTCTCATCCCATATTTCATCAGCTGAACTTCCCCAGTAGATCTGATATTTAAAATCCCAGAAATTCCTCATAAAACCAGATTCCCACACGGGCAGATAGTTCCTGATTATCCATCACACATTCCTCACTCAGCCCAGGATGGGTGGATCTGCTGGGTCTGGGCTATTCCCTGCCCAAAATTCCATCCTTCTAGTGTGGGTTTTCCCAGCCCTACCTGCTCCAAGCCTGTGGCAGGGAATGGGAAGTACCTGCTGGAAATTTAATTGGTTCATCCAAGCCTTTGGGGTATTTTATTAGTAATTAATTCAACCTGAGCCAGCGTAACTCTGGGTATTATCCCATGAAATGTGGTTATTTTTTATGGGATAATAAAATACGGGGATGGGGAAAATCTATTAATGTCCAAACACCCCTGCTCTCTGTGCAGGATATAATAATAAATGCATATATGTGCATATATTTATGTATATTTATAGATTTAATTTATATTTAACACCCATTTTCAGCACATTGGCTGGTTATTATTCTTTGTATGCTAATTTTGATGGGAGCAGCTTAATTTTCCTTGCATAAATAATTTCTAGTGTTGGAATATCCATGCTTTCCCCCATTAGGAAAGCTGAGTTTATTTTCAGGAGCCTCATTCCAGCCTCTTCCGTCTTTCCAGGGCACCTGGCAGTAAATACTCGTGCAGGTTAACATCATCCAGGCAATGGGAAAAGGGGGGGAAAGGGAAAAAA